>CM076584.1:1523634039-1524147128 GCA_034641835.2 Pinus albicaulis
CTCAGCTCGGCGAGAGGACCACCCAGAACACCTCCGCCAGATTTTCCTTCGCTATCGACGCTATAATATCCAGCTTAACCCTCATAAATGCGTCTTTTGCGTGGATTCTGGCCGTCTTTTGGGGTTCATAGTCTCCAAGGATGGAATCCGCCTTGACCCTCTAAAAGTTGAGGCTATTTTCAATCTCCCATCACCCTCCTCGTTATATCAATTACAGAGTCTGCAAGGAAAAGCTAACTTCCTTCGATGCTTCATCCTGAACTACGCGGAAGTTGCCAAAGGTTTCATGCGTATTTTAAAGAAAAACGTTCCCTTTCGTTGGGACGAGATTGCTCAACAATATTTTGAGAAGCTTAAGACGTTACTTGTTAATGCTCCGTTGCTTCGTCCCCCAAACTATCACCGTGATTTCACTTTATATTTGGCCGCCACGTTTAGCACCATTTCTATGGTCCTGGTGCAGGATGACGATGATGGCAATGAACATGTTGTCTATTATCTATCACGGAACCTTCTTGACATAGAGACACGTTACGCTCATGTTGAGAAGCTAGCATTAGCCGCAGTGCAAGCTGTGCAGCGTTTCCGCCACTACATCCTGCTGTGTACAACAATCGTGGTTTCGGATTGCAACCCCATGACATATATCCTATCTTGACAATTACTGGGGGGAAAATACTCCAAATGGATCGTTATCCTTTAGGAGTTCGACTTAGAGTTTACCACTGCTAATTCGACCAAATCACTGGTTTTTGCGGATCTCATTTGCTCCCTCCTGACAGACTCCACCCCATCTCATTCCGAGGATCATATCCCGGATGAAACACTCTTCCTTATCAGCACTCACGACCCATGGTACGGCGACATTATTGTCTATCTTCAAACATCAACGTTTCGGTCTGAGTTGACCAAAGATGCCCGACGTCAGATTCGGCATCAGTCTCAACCCTACCGCATTGTAGGAGATACGTTATACCGGGTTGGGGTAGATTCGGTGCTCCGCCAGTGCTTGACCCTGGAAGAGGCTGAAAGAGTCTTGAATGACTGTCACAGTGGTGCATGTGGCGGTCACATGTCCGGATATGCCACTTCCCAGAAGATTCTGCGTGCAGGTTACTTCTGGTTGTCGATATTCAAAGACTGTATTGTTGCAGTCCGAAAATGTCATGCGTGCCAGGTTTTTCAGCGCAAGATGTGCGCGCCACCTCTCCCTCTGCATCCTGTCATTACTGTCGGCCCTTTTGCAAAATGGGGCATATATTTTATGACGTGTAACCCTCATTCGGCCGGGGGGCATGCATATATAATCGTCGTTGTCAACTACTTTACTAAGTGGGCCGAAGCGATGCCTACACTAACCGCCAATGGTAAGACAGCTGCCCAATTTATTTTCAACCACATTATCGCACGTTTCGGGGTCCCTTAGGCCATTGTAACCAATCATGGCACTCACTTTCGAGATTACATGATGGCTGAGTTGACATCAAGATTGGGCTTACGACACGATAGCTCAACGCCATATTACCCCCAGGCAAATGGCCAGGTTAAGGCTGTGAACAAATTTTTGGTCACAATGCTTCAACAAACAGTTGGTATTCATAAGTCCAATTGGCACCTCCAATTTTTCTCAGCTCTATGGGCCTACCGGACGTCAGCAAAGAGTGCAATTGGATTCACACCATTCCAATTGGTGTATGGTCTGGAAGCAACTCTTTCGGTTGAGTGCGAAATTCCTTCCTTAAAGTTGGTTGTGGAAATTTTGCCCGATACTTCTCCTGAAGAAGAGCGTCTCTTGTATTTGGAACGGTTGGATGAAACCCGCCACTTGGCTGCTTTCGTCATTGAGGCACAAAAGAAGTGGGTCAAAGCTCACTTTGATCAATCAGTCTCTCCACGTTCCTTTTTCGAACGGGATCTTGTCCTCCTATACGACCAAGCGCACGAAAAACTTAGAGCAGGAAAGTTCCAACCCATGTGGCATGGGCCCTACATAGTTAAACGAATATTGAAAAATGGGGCTTATGAGCTCATTGATTATGAAGGAGTTCCATTGGTGCAGCCTAGAAATGGGTTGTACCTTAAAAAATACTACGCTTGAAGTTATTTTTGGTGTGGTGTGTGTACATAGGTGTGTATATTCATTTGTGTGTATGTGTGGTGTGGTGTGTGATGTAAGCATCTTTTTGTTGATCGGGTCTTCCTGATTGTGCAGATGTCTATTACTCTGTTTGTGGGTTTCGCGGATGGTGCCTCCTGCAGTACCAGGAATCTGTCCTCGGCAGCCTGGGTAATCTATGATCCTGCTGGTGAGTTGGTTGACCTGCAAGGTGTGTGTCTGGGTCCTGCTACAAATAATATCGTGGAATATAGTGCCGTGTTGGAATTATTAACCGAGGTTGTGGACCTCGGCATTTGTGAATTACTTGTGTATCTAGACTCACAACTTGTAGTATTACAGCTTAATGGTCACTATTCAGTTAGAAACCCATCCATTTTACGTTTGTATCTACGTATTCGTCTACTGAAGAGAAATTTTGACTATATCACATATCAACATATACCCAGGCACATGAATACTTTAACAGATGCAATAGCTAATTTGGTTTTAGATAGACATTTGCGTAATTTATAAAACAAAAACATCATCACATGTAAAGAGATCCATCCAGAAATAGGTATATATATATATATGTGTGTGTGTGTGTGTGTGTGTGTGTGTGTGTGTCAAAATGTTTACATAGTGTGCATCACATAAAATCAAAAAATATACATGTTCGTCTTAAATACAGCCGAAGACGACATGTCTCTCAAAAAATATACAGGAAAAGCCCTAATGTCTAATCTGCATGGTGCTCGTGGTAACAAGCCACTGCACGCACTAAGCGTCTCAGTAGTCGGTGGAGGCGACTGGGCACGCCCACAGTGTGTCGTTGGTATGCTAGCGGAACATCTGCTAGCCGTGCATAGTCCGGGATTCCCCGGGCGATGCCCTCCAGGTTTTGAATCAGTTCACCTCCCTCGCCACCCTCAACCTGAGGGTCGTGTTTGGCATGGGTTCTCCTTGCAATGGGCGACATGCCCGCGGGCCTCTCTGGGCCGACATCTGCATACACATAAAATTGTTATAGAATGAACATGTATTACCAAAAAAAATCATAAATACATAAAAATCAAAAAGAGAGTATCATACCCAACTCCTCATCCCAATCCTCCCCCTCTGGGAGCGGAAGGTCGGGATCTCTGGTGAAATCGGTCTCAGCATAGGGCCAATCTTTGAGCACGATCAGCTGTCGCCGCAACCACCCAAAAACCTCAGGCCTCCAAGACATCTGTTGGCCTCCTCCTGACCTGGGCATAAGTGCTACCCAGCGAGCCATCCTCGGATCCCTTGGTACCGGCTCAGCAACTATGGCCCCTTGGCCCTGGAAAATAGGTAGTCGTTCTAGGATGAACGACACCAAAATGGAACCGTAGCCAAACTGCTTTAGTTTGACTTGCTTGCATCTTGTCAATTGCCTCTTGATGTTGACTGTCACTGCAGTAGCCCAATCAAACAATGTGGGGCTCATACACTCGGAGGCTAATATGAGTTGGGCTTTGGTCGCCTCATGCGGTGCCTGCGATCCCGCAGCCCGCGTAATGGTGTGTAGCACCACTCTGAGTGTTAGATCGTGGACTGTGTGTATGTCCACCTTCCCGCTTCCCAATCCGGTTTGTGCCCCTGGGCACACCCTCGCCATTACTTGTTCCATATTTTCTCCGGAAGGTCTGCTGCCCGTCAGAATGGGTACTAGGCCTCTCCGCGACAGCCCGGTGATGAAATATACGTCAAAAACCTCAAGTTCTAACACTTGGTCCCGAAGTTTAAATACTTCTTCATTTTCATCCCATATGTTGACCAAGTATTGTAGCAGCTCAGGTTGAGCTCGCAAACATGGAGTAAGAAATAATTTTTTTGAGTCCATAGTTCTTTAGTGCATTCATACAGGCTTCATTCTCCATAGCCATTTCATCTTCCTCCCCATGTTCCCTCTCCTTCCATTCAATAACCATTGTGTTTGGTTACCTGCATCAACATGATCAAAAACCCTTGTTAGATCTCTGTCATGATTAAAAATCCATATGGATGGCTCACTGTTTAAAAACTTAAAGCGGAAAATTATGTTGCGCCATTGGCGCGACTGTTTTCCTAACAGTCACGCCAGTTGGCGCGACCCCTTTGTGAGCAAAAGTCCATTGGCGCGGGTCCGTGCCCGATACCCGCGCCAATGGCGGAGCCCTAAAATTTTAAAATATCTCCTCCAGAGATCGACTGTGCAATAGAAACTCATAAAAAATGGATTAAAATGGAGCTTATGGGAACGCCTTTTACCTCGAACAAACGAAGAGTTGAATGACGTCCCGGATCAGTCGCAATCACCGCTGCAAGTTTGCACACAAACGGACCACTGTTGCTCTCCAAGTAAGGTAAAAAGTAAAAGTAAATTTGTTTTACCATTTGAAGCCTATTTATAAATTTTTAAATCAAAATTAGGTTTTAAATGTCATTTTTCCCAATATTTCAATATATTTTGTTGAAAATGCATTTTACACTTGCTTCCATGTGCAGCAACAGGTTTTTGCGCGACTTGGACAGTGATACGAGTTGTATTTTATACTTTTTCGGACTCATTAAAAACACGAAAAAGTCATTTTGGAGTCATCTTTCAGCTCTTTTCTGACTCTCTAAATATGAAAAGATTGCCGAGTCCCTTGTCGTTTTCGATCTCGTTAAAGTGGACACGAAACGACATCTACCCAGTATACGTTTACCCCTTTTTCGAGCTGGGATAGATTATTTACGAAAAAGGAATACCCTAGCCTATCGCGACTATGAGGTTTTCTCAGATATTGTTTTCTACCTTTTCGGGTCTGAGGAACTATTTACGAAAAGGGACCGGTGGAGTTTACTTTTCCGCTGTCTTTTCAAACTCTCTAAACATGAAAATACGTTGAGTTCTTCCTTTTTCAACCTCGTTAAAACCCTGATAACATTGGATTCAGTCAAAATGACGATATTCGAGTTCCTCCTTCCTAGGGCTCGTAAAATGTACTAGGATGGACTCATATAGCAAGCATATGGTACCCTCTTCAAGCTTGTGTAAAAATAAAGAGGTACTCGCCAGAAATGGTGGGGAAAATGGAACTAGCATCATTGTCGTGTCGGCAGTATGTCACTCTTGAACATGGCACTTGTCTGCATTCGTGTCGGGTTGGGGACATCTCACCTCGTTTTTTCCACTTGCCTCCGTGGGTTTGGGTGATCCCTTTGACCTATCATCTGCTCTTTTTCCTGTCATCATGACCCCTGATCTGTTGATGTCAAATGCTGCCAAACTCACTGTTGTGCCGCCATATGTTCAAGAGAAGTTGACCTCTGCAAATTTCAACCTTCCTCTGATTCTCATCTGATCTTGATTCACAAAGACATTATGTTCCTTTGTCTCGCATCGATGATGTGGAAAACACTATGGCCCACCTTCGATCAAGGTCACTTCTTGTCGACTTCAGCTCATTATCCAGGAAGTTGATCTAGAGGCTCCCTTCTGGTACCTTGGTGCCTGCATGCCTCAATGGCAGGTTCTTCGCATTCGGCGTGAGGTTTTCATCATTGGCCTCTGATCGAGTGATTCTACGGGTGTTCAATGCCAGCTCATTGATTCACATGCCGTAGATTGTACCTGTAGTACCTTGAGGGCCATTGTCATTATTGGTGGTACCTCTCGTGTCTGTTAACAGCTTTCATCATTGGCTGGTAATCAGGCGATGTTCTCGCATGTTCGACTTCAGCTCACATATTCGCATGTTTGAACTTGTACTTTGTTCAGGTCGAGATGGAGCGCAAGACCCTGGATTTGGTCTGTTGGAATCTAGGCTGCGATTTTGTGGATTATTATGATTAGTTACATGACTCATTCATTGGATGGTTGCGACCATACCTGAGTCTATTTATTGATCCTTACTGGATGGCTGCATCCATACCTTGGATCTGGATTATTGTATACTCTATTATGGATGGTTGCGCCCATACCACATATATATCATGTATCTGAGATATCAGTTGTATTTCTCTACGCAGGTTTTCCAACGGCGATGTTTTCAGTTGGACACGTTCTCGTAAAGCATTTCACCCCTCTCTCTCTTTCGGGCCTCATGCTTTAGGGGGCATCTGTTACACAGCAATTTGTCACCGTCCCTGCAATTCCCCATCCCGCACATTGGAGGGCTCATTCTGTGACCTGTGAGCAGTGACATAACTTGAAAACACTTTCATGGCATTCCCCTAGACATGGACTTTCATTTCCCTGAAGACATCTCCTTATGAAAAACCCTAAAAATAGCCTTTTCATCCTTGGCGCGACTAGCCTGTGTTATACCCGCGCCAATGGGGGAAATATTCTAAAGAGGACGCACCAATTGGCGCTCTGTCTTAGAGTCGCACTCGCGCCAGGCTTAATAAAGGGTGTTTTTTAAAAATAAATGGCGGAAGATTGACTTTAACCAACTCCTGAACTGGTCTCTAAATTGAGTTGGGACGTTTGGCTCCAGATCTCCATGTAGAGGAAGTAGTTTTCCACCTCTCATGGAAGCTTCCTTGATGATAGGGCCAATCCCATGATTGTAGGGATCCTAACTCCCCTTCCACCATCTATATAAGCTTGCCATTTCCCTTTGCAAGCTAATCTCCAAGAGCCTTCATAGCCTAAAGAATGTTGCAAGAGCTTTGATAGTCCTCATAGTGCCAAATCCATAGCAAAGAGATTGAAGATCGAAGAGAGAGGCTTGTCCCTACTCCCGACAAGCTTTATCGAGACGTATTCCACTGACGACCTGCCGAAGGAGGATTTCAGCGTCAGAGCCAGGTTGTATCATCCTTTGTTTCATTAATATAAGCGACTACGATTATAGTTCCACTCGTATTGTTCATGCATTTTTATGAGTTGTTTCCTCTTTGACTGACACATAATTGCAAATATTTGGTTTTACGCTCGTATGTTCGTTGTGTTTCTTGTACGTGCAGGTGTTCGATCGCGTCAAGTGGTGGAATTGTGACCTGTCGGAGCAAGGGATCGAGAGAACTATCCTCTCCGCAACGACAACAGCGTTGGACCTGAGGTAGGCCTTCTATCGCGCTTTGATTTTTGCAATTAGGAGCTTGCGTTGTAGCGTGTTTGATTGTTGCTAGACCCGATCTGGGCTAGTAGGGATCGCCTCTGTCCGCAAAGGGGATTTACCTCTACAACAGTAGGCTCACACAGAAGCAACGCAGAGGCAGAGGAAGGGTTTTCAGAATTTTGTTGGTGGATCAGTTTCGAATGTCGGGATCCGGAAAGTGGCATTAGGAGGGTTGTTCCTCAGGTTCCACAGAGGAAAAATGACTTTTTTGAGCACTAACGCTAAGCCTGGAAGGGGGTGACGTAGTGGCTAGAAGTTCTAGCACTGGATCTGCACAAAGGCTACGCAGAGCTTCTCTGAGGTAGTGTTTTCTTCATTCGGATTAGTCGTAAATTCAGTGATTGAGTGAGGTAAATCCTCACAAATTCTTCTGCCAGTATTTCTCTCTATAAATTAATCACCCTAGGGGTATTCAGAGATGTATTCAAACATTGCTACTGCATAATAATAAAACCCTTAGATCTGTTGCACTAGTTTTCCCGCATTGGGTTTTCCAGGGACTTAGTCCAAAATAAAGGTGTCATATGTGTGAATGATTTCCTTTTTCAATTTCCTTGTCTCAGAATCATAATTATTGTAGTGTAGTTTTCTTTAGTGATTGCTTCAGTATTTCTGAATGTATTCAGAATTAATTTTGTAAAGTAAATTACATAATAAATGAAGTAATTTGTATGGTTACAGTAGGATTCCTTAGATTGATTAAGATCTAGGAATTTCACATGTTATCAGAGCATTGATGTGAAACAAGAAGGACAGATCTAATTTCTGAAGTGAAGGTCTTTGTTGCTGTAGTGCAACAGAACGAATCCATTGAAGGATTGCGTAGTTTTGGCCGGGAGCCCTGAGATTTTCGTGGCAATCTCTCTTTGAGTGAGTCAATGGAGAGAAAGGGCTTCCATATTCGATATCTTGTTGTGGCAGAGGGATCAGCGTAGAGCCTCCATGCAGAAGACAAAGGGGCACAGTTTTATGAAGTTATTGCTAGGCAGAAAAGCATCAGAAGGAGTCAAGAGCACATATTTTGGGAATTCTTCCTCAGTGATTTCCTAGCCGAGGAAGTCGGAATTTCTCAATTTTTGAGTAGTAGAGGAGTATCAGAACTTACAAATCCACCAGGGAGTGCATAAACCTGCCAGTTGTTGCACAATATGGAGAAAGAGGGAGAAAATTCGACAATTTTTCGGCTGATATGGCATCTCACAAACTTCGTGATCAGGATCGGTTGGAGTGATCCTCCAACTATATGATCTGGAAGGAACAGGCTATGTTCCTTCTAGATGAATATGGTTTGAAGGCGTTCATGGATAACATGGTATTTTTACGTACATGTTTGAATCAAAACAAGAATTACAAGGTTGATATGGTGAAGGCGAAGAGGTTTCTCCTTGATGGTGTTGAGGATCACATCGTCTCACATGTGGCTGGAAAGAATACTGTTAGAGAGATATGGGTAGCTTTGCATGACCTATATGAGGGATCTTCCAAGCAGCGGAAGTTGTACTTGGAGCAGAAGCTCTATATGATCCATATGCGGAAAGGGGAGAGCGTGGCTTCATACATCATGTGGTTTATGGATGCTCGTGCTACACCTACAATTGAAACATGGTATGAATGGCCCTTAACAGTGTCACGGAGGAGTGGCAAGTGTTTGTCCAGAGCATACTGGGTCGGGCAACGTTACCTCGCTAGGAGTAGTTGTGGTCAGCTTTCGAGGAGGACGAGCTTAGGAAAGACCTCGCCAAGTGAAAACTCGATGGCAGCAGTTGCAGCGAATCAAAATTCATGGAGGAAGAAGAGAATGCAGCCCTTGCATCGAAGGAACAGCATGCGCAACAGAAACCGAAGCATGATGCTTCAAAGGTCAAGTGCTCCAGATGTGGCGAGATGGGCCACTATGCATCTCAGTGTCCTCTGAAGAAGAAGGAAAAATATGAAATGCATCACCCGAAGGTTGCAGTTGCGAGAATTGAGGATGATGAGATGGCCATGAGTACCCATGCTTCACCTAGTGAGAAGTGGGGTGATATTGAGATGTAGTTCTTTGAACTTCAGTTGGGCAGGATCCTTGAGGAGCCCACCTCATGGATCATTCCCTTACTACGGGAGCCCATATTTGCAGTAGCGGGATGGAGGAGTCTTCAGTGAGAGCTGAGGAGTGATGGAGACAATAGTGTAGTGGGTAGCAGCACCTAATTCTGGAGTAGCGCAGAGTAGAGGCAGCAGCAGCGCAGTGCATAGTGGTGCAACGCAGTGCAAAGCAGCAGTAGCGTAGCAGATCTAAGGGACAAAACAATAGCTATCAAAAGTCATATTCTTCAACACTAAGGTGCATCCACTAAATACTTGTTCAATCTTAGGTGAGTTCATTTGTTTCTCTCAACAGCTAAGTTGCATTGTAGATGCAGTGTTAGTAGTGACAGTGTTAGCAGCATAGCAGATGCAGCACTTGAGAGGGAGTTGTAATACATGTGCACCAGTGGAAGTGGTTGCCATAGGCAGCATTATAGTGGCAGCAACAGCGCAGTGTTGGTGGACAGCATCAGCAGTGCAAATAATGCTTCAGGTTCAGAGCAGTATGCAGTAGGCATTATTGCTAGAGCACTTTCCTCGCTATGAGGGAGTGTTGATTTTTGTAGCATCAGAAAGTGATCTAAGTCTGAAATTGGTGTAGAGGCTTAGACACTAGTATTCCAAAGAACCCAGAAAGCGTTTGTGGAAATTCCACTTGGATTTTGTTTTATTTGAAAATTTAATTATTTTAATGGGCACCCTAAGTGTAAACTTAGGGAAATTAAATAATTAAAGGGTATTAAATAAAACAGAGTGTGAATCTGCTAGAGGAAATGGATCAAGTCATGTTATAATATTAGTCGTTGATTATACATATAATCTGGGTCATTGATATGTCAACGAGAAGACTATAAAGGAAGGCTTAAGGGTCATTTGGAAAATGCGTCGAGACATTGAATTGATCTATGAGTTCGAAATTTCTGGGGCGTGGTTTGCTGAGAAATTTTATTTAGAGATCTAAGTAGTGAGGGGCAGAGATAGCATCCAGAGAGGAAAATATTTTCTGAGTTGGTGGAGCATCAGTTAGAGAGGGACAGAAGAGATCTAACCAAATCCATCACTGAAGGAAGAGCATTGATGCAGTCACTGCATAGGCTCACGCAAAAGTAGCGCAGAGGCCAAGGAAGGGTTTTCAGAATTTTGCTGGTGGAACAGTTTTGGAGGCCAGGATCCAGAAAGTGGCACCAGGAGGCTATTCCTCAAGGTTCGCATAGGAAAAACGACTTGGTTGAGGGCTAATTCTGAGCCTGGAATGGGGTGATGCAGTGGCTGGAATTTCTGGTTCTGGATCTGCGCAGAGCGTCTCCGGGGTAGTGTTTTGTTCATCCGGATTAGCCAGAAATTCAGTGATTGAGTGAGGTAAATCCTCGCAAATTCTTCTGCCAGTATTTATCTTTGTAACTTAATCACCCTAGGTGTATTCAGAGATGTATTCAAACATTTCTATTGCATAATAATAAAACCCTTATATCTGTTGCATTGGTTTTCCTGCATTGGGTTTTTCTAGGGACTTAGTCCAAAATAAAGGTGTCATATGTGTGAATGATTTCCTTGTTCAGTTTCCTTGTTTCAAAATAATAACTATTGTAGTGTAGGCTGCTTCAATGATTTCTTCAGTATTTCATGAACATATTCAAAAATAATTGTGTAAAGTAAATTACATACTAGATGAAGTAATTCAGATGGTTATAGTAGGATTCCTTAGATTGATTGAGACCTACGAATTTTCACAGTGTATACTTGCTATTTATTTCGAAACCTGTCAGTTGTTTAATGTAGACTTCTTCATCAATAGTTCCATTTACAAATGTTTTTTTGACATTCATTTGATGGATATTCCATCCCATAGTAGGTGCTAGCGAAACCAAAGATATTATAGTAGCATACCTGGCAGTATGAGAAAAGGTTTATTCATAGTTTATGCCTTCTTTTTATGAGAAACCCCTTGCAATGAATCTAGCCTTGTATTTGTCTATGCTTCCATAAATTAACATGTTTGATTTTGTACATCTATTTTGAGGTTACAGCCGATGTGTCACTTGGTCTAGGAATGATTTCCCAAACCCCATTCTTGATGATGGATTAATATTCTTCTTGCATTGCCTTCTTCCATTCTTCTTAATGAGCAACTTCTTCAAATTTAGTTGGTTCATCTTCTATTAATTTTTTCATATGTGTTGCATATCCTGAATATCTATTTGGTCTTTTTCTTTCTCTAAAAGTTCCTTTAGTAGCTCCATCTCCTTTGGCATCTTCAAGTGTAGCTTTTAACGAATTTGGCCTCTTCCTTGTTTCGGGAATAATCACGTGTTGAATAGGCTCACTTGGTCCTTCTTCTTCTTCTTCTTGGTTTGTAGTTGTCTCATCATGATGTTGTTCTTCTTCAAATAGTGGTATATGTTTGTCATCGAAATCGATAGGAATATCCTTGGATCTTTTGTAGGCATGATTTTCATCGAATATAACATCCCTACTTACTTCAATTTGTCTTCCTTCCTAGATGTAGACTCTATATTCTTTTGAAGAAATATTGTAGCAAATGAAGTCCCTTTTATGCTTGTAGAATATAATTTATTTTTCTTGTCTTTTGGAACATGGTTGTACGCAGGACACCCAAAGATTCGAACATGGTCCACACATGGTTTCTTCCCTGCGAATGCTTCTCCCGGTGTCATATTATCAAGGATTCTGTGAGGAATTCTATTTTGTATATATATAGTTGTCATTGTTGCTTCTCCCAACATAAAATTTAGTAGATCTTGATCAAATATCATAGTTCGAATACATTCTTCAATTGTTCTTATTTTCATTTTTGCAACTCCATTCTGCTCAAGATTGTAGAGAACAATGATCTCCCTCTTAATACATTCTTCTTTACAATATGGAATTAGTTATTTTTAAGTGTATTCCCCACCATTGTCGGATCTCAAAGTCTTTATCTTTCTTTTGGTTAAGGTCTCCACTTCATATCTAAATTCCTTGAACTTTTCCAATACTTTGTCTTTTGTCTTGAGAAGGTAGAGTCATGTCTTTCTAGAATGATCATCAATGAAGGATACATAATAAAGATGGCATCCAACCAGAAATTTTCCATCTACAAAGGAAACCCTATCTCCTTTATCTTCCAAACAAGAAATTGAGAGTAAATTCTTTTTCAAACTTGGGACATAGAGTATATTGTTGAGATGTATCTTTGCTCCACTTTCTAGCTTCAATGATGTGGATCCAAGGCCCTTGACTGCATAAGTGTTGTCATATCCTAGCTCCACTGCATGAGATGATGGTTCCTTGATAGAATGTGAAGTTTTCCACTTTTTCCCATCATATTTCTTGATGCTCCACTATCAATGATCCATGCATTGTCATCGCCAAGAGTAGTTGTAAGTGCAACCAAGAATCATTCACTCTTGACTTTCTTAGACAAGTTGCAGATGATCCTTCCAATCCAGCTTCTTACAATTACTGTGATATTGAATCACATCTTCAAGTAGATTGCCATAGAGGGGGTAACCTTTTCTTCCAAGCCAACAAGGTGATCTCCAACCTTCTTCGACCTTAGCTTCTATACCATGTTGAGAAATCAATGCTAGTAGGATTTAGGGTTTGACTCATCTTTCTTGATAATTACTTGTGAATTATGTTGGCTTCTTTTACTTATTAATTGTTTTATATTTCATAAAGAAATTACCAAATTATATGTGTATGAATATCACAAGAACAAGATACACAAGATGTAGGCACTCGGCCAGGGAAAAACCCTTATAAGGGGAAAACCCAATAACAAACTCTTCGCTCAATAGATTCAAATCAAGATGAGATACTTTCAGACTTATTAGACCTAGACAAATTCCTTCTCCAACCACCGATTCATTCCTTCCTTGCAACAGATGACCTTGACAAAATACTCCAAGTGACAACTTCCCAGTAGCAGCTTCAGTCCATAATTTTTGCCCCCCGGCTTCAGAATTTCATAACTGTTGTTGGCCCTCATTTTTTATCTAATTTTGTTTAATAAAATACACTTTATTACCATGATATCCATCCATACACCATCATATTCACTCTATTTTGTCCAATTAATGCATATCCATGTATATAAATTAAGTTTTGCAATTTTTAGAAGTTTTTATAAAAATTGAATTTTAAGTGCATTTTTGGACCAGACTGGAAATTCTCGTAATGACTTTATGGATGTCATATTTGCAGGACACTTGGGCTCAAGCTGGATACATTTCTAGAAAGCTTGGGAAATAAGATTGAATTTACACCTATTGGTTTAGTCAAACCTAGCTTAAACAGGCCCGGTCAAAGGTGGTCCAACAAGACCTATTTTTATGGGAATCCCTAGGAAATAGGTCAAATTTAGTATTTTATGGGATTTTCCAAATTTTGAGAGATTAGATGGATGAGCTCGGTCTGAATAGATAGGATAAGTATAGCCATGGTTGTAGGAGACATTTTAGATGAGTTTGTTTCATATTTTATCTATTTAAGCCTAAGACATTGAAGGCATTCATATGTAGAATTTGTGTAACTTAACTTTGATATTTTTTAAACTTTGGAAACTAATTGAAAGACATGTTCTATTTCCTTTGTTGCTTTTATATATGGTGAATTCTTGACTGAGTTTCAGTAGTTGAAATCACTTACAGCGTGCGAGGCAAGGGTGGAGGGCCCCCACACCGAGCTAAGTGCACTTTCTAGTTATTTTAGTTGCAATTTCCTGAGCTAGTTTTGTTTTATTCTTAATCCACTAATTAGAAGTGTGATAATGTTTTATGATTGCTAATGAATCTAATTCTAATTTTTATTCTGCATATGAAGAGTAAATCCAATGTTTAAGTTAAATATTCATTCTATCTGATCAAGAGCTAGAGCTAGAATTCATCTTTCCTGCTTTTAATTGATTTTATGGAGTTCTTGTTTTCTAACAATGGTATTAATGATGAATGAATTTGTAATGAAGGATAGCCAGGATATCCTTAGTTAGGATCCTCTTCAGTTATTCTTTCATGCATCTTTCTCTATTGTTCATTAGTGGTTTTAGTTTCTAATTCATGAAGTAGTTTTGTAAGAGAAGGACAAACAAGTTCTCATAAGTTAGGAGCTTCTTCTGCTGCTTATTACACAATTTGAATTAGAAATTATTTAGTTTAGATTTATATTTGTAATATGAATTTCCTTTATTATTAATAATTCATCTTCTAAACTTGACTATAGCTGAAACCCATATATCTTGGAGATGCTTCTAAGTTCTACAAGCCCAGATTGATAATAAAATACTTGTGTTAGTTTACCCAGTAAACAACCCAACATTTTTGGTGCCATTGTTGGGGAAGAATATTTCGAAGTGGTCAATTAGGAAGATTTAAAAAAAAAACAAAAATACATTAAAAACAACAAAAACATAGTTTTTCTTTTAGGTTATGTTTCTTTATGCCTAGAGATAGAGATCAGAAGGGTAGATTTGTTGAAAAAAACCCCCCAGCAACTCATCCATCCACAGGACTAACAACACCAATTGTTGGAAGACCTACTATAGAGGAGTTAGAGGAAAAACAGAGATCGGGACAAAGATTAACTTTTTTGAAAGACAGATCTTGTTAGTCTTGGAGGTAAAAAGAAATCAATCACTAAAAGAAACTCCTTCCTTAGGAAAACAAAAGGAAACAAGAAAACTAGTTGTTGAACAATTAGAGCAACATGTCCTTGAACAAATCAAAGTGATTGAGGAAACACCAAATCAACCTCATATTGAAACACTAAAAATATTTGAACGGAAAATGGTTGAAGAAGGACAAGGATCTAATATGCCAATCATGACTCTTGCACAAAGAATTGAATATGAGAAACAACAAAGGGAATGAAGAAGAAAAAGAGAGGAAGAAAGAAAGAGAGAGGAAGATAGAAGAACAGAAGCACTAAGAAAGATAGAAGAAGAAGAAAGAAGAGAAAAACAAAATAGAAGACTACATGATAATGAAAAATAAAACAACAATGATCAGGAAGCTACTTTTGGCTTTCCAATATTATATGCAAAGAAATATTAGGGGAAGAAGTGAAAATGAAAAAAATTACACCTTCTGTATTGCCTAATTTTTATGGAATGTCAACAGAATATCTCAATTAATTTATGTTTGAGTTTGATATCTTATGTAGAACTTATGAATACACGGATGATACACACAAGCTTCGACTCTTTCCTGCTACTCTGAAAGTAGTAGCATTAAAATGGTTTATGGGTTTAGGAGAAATACAATAGCTTCTTGGGATGATATGAAGAATTTTTTTCTTAAAAAGTATCAAGCTTATTGCAGGGCTAGAGACTCAAAAGAAGACATTTTTAGAAGGACACAATAAGAAGATTAAACTTTGGAGAAGTATCTAGAAAGAATTCCTTACAATTTGAAAAAATCCAAACAACATTCTCTAAATCTCGATACCATCAATAAAATATTTCTTAAGGGTATCAAAGATTAATATTTAGATATCCTTAATGTGATGGGAAAAGGAGATATCTCCAATCTACCATTTGAATAAATTGTTGAACTTTGTCAGAAATACTCTAGGGGAGAGCAAAGAGTGGAAAGAGAGATATTACATCAAGAGCTTCCAAATCTGCAGCAAGTGCAGTAACAAGAGTAGAAATAGGAAGTTTATTAGAAAATTTCAAAACAGATCTCTTAAGCACTTTGGGAACACAAGTAGATGTCTTAAAAGCTAAAAAGAAGAAGTAAGAACAAGATGAAAGCTTAGCAATCTTCTGTCCAAAGTGTAGGCAAAAACGTCCAGTTAGGGAATGTCCTTTGCAAGGTATACAAGTGTGTAGACTTTGCACAGAGAAACATGCAACTGAAAAATGTCCTAAATTAAAAGAGTTGCAAATGGAAGAAGTGAAATGGGTAGACTCTCTCTACTATATGTCACCAAGGATACCTTGGAAACCAAAGATGCCTCAACAATTCCCTCAACAAAACCACCATAATTTTCAATATCCTAAAAATTCATGGAACACTCCAACTCCATGGTAGGCTTGGCCTCCATAGCGATATCAAAACCAACCTGCACAAGGTTGGAGGGGATATGGTTATGGAAACTAGCCACCTCAGCGTATGTACCCACAACAATATCAATATCAACAACCATACCCTCCACAACCATACCCTCAATACCAAAAATTCCAGCAACATCAACCAATGTCATTTCCACCCCAAAATCAACCAATGTTAACTCAATCTCAGCAACTTTAGCTGCCTACTAACCAACCACCTCATAGACCAACACAATTACCAGCCCAGCCATTAGCTAATCCAAGTAACAAAGTGGATATACCAGCATACAATGTGGAAGAGGCAACATATTATCCTACATGTTCTATTCTTCCCATACAATATGTCCACTTAAGGTCTAGGAAGGTGTTACATAAAGATTCTCCTCCAATAATAGAAGAACAAACTGAACAAGGAGAACAAAGTCAACAAGCTCAGCCAGAAGAACAAATTCAGAAGGGTAAATCTATTATGACTCAGACTCCACCATATCCAGAGAGGTTAGAACAATAGAAAATCCCAATATCTCTTCCTGAATTTGATATTCTAGATGAATTGAAAAATACATATGTCAAAATTCCTTTGTTGCAAGCAATTAAAGATATTCCAATATATGCAAAAATAATAAAGGATTTATGCATCAAGAAATCTGGCAGAAGAAAAAGAGATCCACCCACAATCCAGGTAATTAAATTTTAACTAGTCTCATGTCTACAAATACAACCATTGAAAAATATATTGATCCAGGGATCCCTATGGTTACCATTTCGATCAAAAAAATTTCAATGCCAAACACTTTAATAGACTTGGGAGCAACTATAAATGTTATGACTACAAATACTATTAAACATTTGAACTTGAACAACAATAGACCTACCACTACAGTTTTAGAACTTGCATATAGATCTAAAGTTGTACTAGAAGGTATGTTGGAAGATATCATTGTCTCACTAGATTCATGGGAGTATCCTATAGAATTCCTGATTTTGCAGCCAAAAACAAATTTGGGAGGGCATCCATTAATTTTAGGCAGACCATGGTTAGCCACTACATATGCCTACATTGGATGCAAGTCAGGAAGTATGATTATTGCACATGGAGATGAAAGAAAACATGTTACATTGTATCCTCTAGCTCAATCTCCTTCTTTATTATCATGGCTTGATGGAGAAGAACAACAAGAACTTCAATTTTGTTCTTAGTATTAATCAATTTTATAATTTTAGAGAAGAGGAAAATGAGGATTTATTAGATCTTTTCATCTCAGAACCAAACATTTCAAAGCAGCTTAGAATAACACAATATGAAGTTGCAAGTCACCTTTTAAATCAGTGTTTCCAGGAAAATTGTATTATACAATCACTGCAAAATACATTTGAAAGTATTTTTCTTGTTAACTCAATTGCCAATTCAAAGATTAAAATCATCGAGATCAGTCCTGGGAGAAATTTGAATATCGGTAATAACTTACAATCATCACAAGAGCAAGATTTAATAACACTATTACATAAATACTCAAAATATTTTGCCTGAGATTACACATACATGCAGGGGATTCATCCAAAGACATGTATCCATCACATTTACACTGATGATCAAATCAAACCTGTAAGGCAACCACAAATAAGGATGAATCCTATGATGAAGGAAATAGTGAAAGAAAAATTACAAAAATTGTTACAAGTCGAATTTATCTATCCTATTTCTTATGGTCAATGGGTTTCACCCTTAGTTGTGGTGCCTAAGAAAAATGGAAAGTGGAGAATTTGTGTATATTACAGAGAGCTCAATAAGGCTACATTAAAAGATCATTTTCCTTTACCATTTATTGATCAAGTACTAGATTCATTAGCTAGGAAGAAATTCTTTTCATTTCTTGATGGATTTAGTGGGTACAATCAGATAAAGATAGCCTTGGAAGACCAAGATAAGACAACATTTACATGCCCATGGGGAACATATGCATAAAATGTTTTAACCTTCGGTTTATGTAATGCACCTGCTACTTTTCAGAGAGCATTCCTTGCAATATTTTTTAATCTGATCCATAAGTGTGTAGAAGTCTACATGGATGATTTCATTGTGTATGGTTGAACATTTGATGATTGTTTAAAAAGTATTGAAAAAGTTTTGAAAATATGCATAGAAAAAATCTATCACTCAGTAATGAAAAAAAATTATGATGTTAACTGGGGGAATAGTGTTGGGACACCATATTTCTTCCTCGGGAATTAAGGTGGACCCAGCAAAAATTCAAGTCATTGTGAATTTAATGCCACCCACAACACAAAAAGAAGTAAGAATTTTCTTGGGTTATGCAAGCTACTATAGGATATTTATTGAAAATTTCAGTAAAATAGTTTTTCCTTTATTCAAGTTACTTGCAAAAGACGTGGAATTCCAATAGACAAATAATTGTCAAAATGCATTTGAAAAATTAAAAGAAAAATTGGCAATTGTGTTAGGGTCCTATAATGATAGGGTTCATAAATTTTGAATTGACTTTGATAGCCTTGTAAATATGTACATACCTTGCTTTCTGCAAAAAAATTTCCCATATTTGAAAAAAAGTGAAAAATAATAAAAAGTCAAAAAGAGGGTAAAAAGTCCTAAAAGAAAGATCAAAGGACTTAGAAAAATATAAACCCCAAAGAAAAGAAATAAGATCTAAAAGTGAGCAAGTCCAAAAGCCACTACTTTTGCTTTTTACTGCAATAATAATGATTATGTGCAGAGTGTTAATAAATTCCATAATCCCTAATTAGTTAAATAGTTTAATCTTAACTTTTCATGTTTTCAATTTCATGTTTTAGATAGTGAATAAAGTTTTTTCAAACAGTTTAAAATTGAAAAACCAGTGGATAGGTAGAGAATAATGAGGAGCTCAACAGTTTAATTTGAGCCATCGGATGAAATAAGGTAGATCTAGATAGTTTTATGCTTTGAAAGAAAAATATTTTAAGGTTGCAAGCCTAAATGCACCTACAAAATGAAGAAAAAATGTTAGAAATAAAGCTGGGTAGGTAGAAAGCAGTGGAGCAAGCATGTAATAAAGACATCATCGGGCAAAATCACTAATTTCCCCTCCCCTATAGGTATTCAGTATTCTAAATTTTCAGTCAAAAAAAGCTCAGAGCATTTCTCTGGCTTTTGTTGGGACCAGACCCAAGGCTCGATTACTGATAAGTTAAAAATATTGAATTCCTACCTTAAACCCTCATTCATCAACATTTGCCCTTCATTCATACATCAAAACTCATATTTCCTAAGTAAAGACACATTCTTACTTAGTAAAATTGTAACTCTAAAATAATTAACTTCATTCCTTTCAAAAACATTCATAAAACCCTCAAAATACATTTATCCTAAGTATTAGTGAAGTAATATAAAAGATGAGCAATGCTTTATTTTTATACTTACTTAGAGATAATATGTGTTTTGTTTCCTTTTACTATCTCTTTTATTCATATTAACATCTAACTTATTGTAGTAAATCCCTAAAAATACCCTCCCATATATATTAAAACCCTTATATTTAAATTAATCCCCCAAAAAATCCACTATTTTATGTTTAGACCAAAGTTTATTATCCCCATGTACGCAAATAAATCCCACCCTACAAATCCCTTGGTCTAAAATTATCGTTATTGAAATAATTCCGCCCCTAGAGTTTGAAACTATTAAAAGGTTTAAAACTATATAATATATAATAACCGCGCCCGCATATAAAATTTGAAACATGTTTCAAATGTTTTAAAATAAAACATTACCCCTCTGCCATATTATAAAACGCCTAAAGTTTAAACGTTATTAAAACACAGTTTTATAAAGCCTAAAACCATTCCCGCCGCATAACACACCCCAGTCCCACTACTCTTATCCCGACGCAACTTCCGAACTGATCTGGACCATTCGCTCATGAACTCTAGATCCGACGATGAATATCCCATATCGCGAAGAATAGATGCACGTTCATCCAACCACCAAACCTGCGTGAAATGGATGGTTTCATTATAATCTCTCTCCTCAACGTGCCCTTCAAACATTGGATCGCGTGGGTTAAGCTCAAAACTACTTACCACCAAATCACCACGCGATACCATCGATTTTAGATCCGTTGAAATCCTGAAACCGCTCCTCCCGCCTGATGTGACCTGCATTCAATGCCAGATTAATATGACCAAGATACATAATAAACCTTAGAAATACATTTATTTTATTCTCTTCTTGCGCATTTAAACCCTCTAAAAAGCTCTCCCGACTGTAAAAGACCCTTATCAAGCCTTTTTCTGCCATTTTCATGCCCAAAACCTGCAATATTTGCCCTGCAAACCTTTGAAGACTGCTGAGGAGCTGCACATCGCTCCAAACAATTCACAGAAGTTTCCAACTTGTTTAAAAAACCTCAAAATCATTTTGAAGCTTGATACCTGCATTACAACAGGTATTTTTCTAGAATTTGAACTTGCAATCAAGTTGAAAAAACTTTTTAAAGAAAGCAAACATATTTAAAGTTAAAGAAATTGAATAAATAAACTGCCAAAAAGTCTCAAAAATAGGCCAAACTTTGGCAAATTTTTCCCATAAAACTTATTTCTCTGATGCGCGCTATTTCAAGGAAATTTATGAGTTTTTCACAATTTAATATTCCATTTCAAGCTCTAAAATAAGCCATAAAACCTCTGCAGGTACCCTAAACCCTCTATGATCCTTTTTAAAAGAGTTTTTAGCCCTATTCCCATTAAAAATACTTAGGAAACCCCTGTTTTCTATTTTAAACCAACTCTCAAGCCTCTAAACCTCTTTGACAGGCGTAATTGAACAGAAAACCCAAAGAAAAACCTATACTTTGCCAAATTTGCCCAATTAAGCCTCTGCTATAGTAAAATTACTTTTGCAAACTGTCGAAACTAGCAAAAGTAGATCAAAATGCCTAAAAAACATAGTGCAAGCAAGCCTGAAGGTTCTAAAGCACCTAAACCTACCCCTGCCATGACTTCAAGTATTGCTATTGTTGTTAATCCATTGCAACCACCTGTTGTTGATATTAAACACATTCCCCTAGCTGATATTGATTACAAGATAGCATATCCCATAGTTGAATTCAACCTGCCAGATATCCATAACTGGTGCTATGAGAAGTCTTTAGCTGATCATGAAGAAGTCCATATTTGAGAATCTCATTTGTCCAAATATGTTGTCCCATTGACTCACCCATGTCAGGAGATTACTAGATTGTGTCAGCAGTACTATATTCCTGAACAAAGAGCTATTGTAAATGCCAACAAAGAAGTGCTTTTTACCATCACTGCAGAATCAATTAACCAAATGTTGCAGCTTCAACCTGACCCCCAAGCAGTCCCTTTCTCTATAGAGGCCCTCACTAAGCTATATATTGGCCTATATTTTCCCAAAAGACTCATGATTTTTCAGACTTTTATGCCTCTACATGTAGAAATTCCAAAGTTAAATCCTCCATATTCTATTGTTAAATTTCCAGAAGGTTCAAGACATGTGATTTCCATGATTTCCTTCATACTTGGATATTTCACTGATTAACACACTGATGAATCCATCTTGGGATTCTTGTCCACCTTTTCTCCAGGTCAACCACCTTCAGTAATATTTGATTATGTTGGTTTCATTGCTGATAGTATTCATTATCAATTGCCAAATTTGCAAATAGACGGAGTGTTTAGATATACCTCCTACCTTTTCCATATGTTCCTATACTTCCAATCACTCTTCAAAAACTTGACATAGCGGCAAATCCTCTATCTGTCATTTTTTGGACATCATTTCTCAAAAACGAATGTACAGATTTCAGTTATTCAGAGTTTTCATAGTTTTTTTTACATCCAGTGATAACCATGTTGACCAAGACAGAGTAGCCTAGAATAAATGAGGAAATGAATAAGATATTGCATTTATCAGAGCAGAGTAAGGTCGGTGATTGGTATTTGTATGAGAAATATACTGAAATCAGAGTCTTTGGGTCAAATTTGTTACCTTACAAGTTACCCAAACATCCTTAAATGAGGATCTTTTCCTTGGAGTATATCAGGCAGATCCTAAACTCTGATTCAATTAATTTCATGGCAGCTAAGAAGAAGACCCAATTCAAACTTAAAAATCAAATTGGGCCATTCATATGCAATCACAGGGATGCAAAAAAGGAGGCAACTAATCAGTTATTGGAATATAAATTTGAAGAGAGTTTCCCTTGGAACTATGATCCATAAGGGATCTTGAGCAAGCTAAGGGTTAAATGAAAATTAACACCCTTTATACATGAAGCTAAACCAGAAATAGAAATTTTTTCCAATCAGCTTGAATGGGTTGAAAACACATTAATAGATGCAGTGAACAAAGGTAATACTAGTCATACCTTAGAGACTGAAAATCAACCAGAAAAGTCAACCAAAAGAATAAGGGAAGAAGGAGCCTATGTGGCAGAGACTACAACAGAAACAAAATTCAAAATCATTTATAACAAAAGGCCTAAATTAGATACAACAGGTAAAGGAAAAGTGACAATAGATGTTGAAGAAACATAGCCTTTAAATATCAACACAGGTTTGCCAGAGACAAATGTAGCTACTATAATTATCAATGAGCCAAATCAGAATGAAGAAATCAATAATGAAGATACACAGTTAATGGAAAGACAGCAAATCATGGAAGCTTCTTCCTCATAGGTGGTTGAGGAAAAAGATTTGGATATTAAGGAGAAATATAAGAAGATTAAATTGAAGAATGAGGAAATAAAAACAGAAATTTACTCTCAGTTTTTGAAACAAAAGCGAGGTAATCAAAACAGATTCCTATCGGCATTTTATTACTCAAGTAAAAAATTGATTATGTCAGTATTACAACCCATAGTATCAGTTCCAAAGATAGTTGTTGACTATAAGAAAGTTGATCTAGAAGTAGCTACAGACAGTATCCATGAATTATATCAAATGGAGTTTCACAGGAAAAGCTCAGAAATGTTATATTCCACAGTTACAACAAAAGCTATGAGTGCTCAAAAGCTACAAAATACCATCTCCAATATGCACAATCAAATGAAGATGGACAAAGCTTCATTATATGCTAAGGATCTAAGGATAAAAGCCTTATAAGAATTAGTATT
Organism: Pinus albicaulis; assembly: GCA_034641835.2. NCBI lineage: Eukaryota > Viridiplantae > Streptophyta > Pinopsida > Pinales > Pinaceae > Pinus > Pinus albicaulis. Next base: position 1,523,657,509 of record CM076584.1, read on the forward strand.
GCATGTAGGATATGATCCTACTAATATCAAAGCAGTAGAAGCATTAGTGAAAAAGAAAAATGAGGATATAGCAGCCTTGAGGAAACAGCTCAAACTTCCTCAAAGTGAGCATCCTCAAACAAAAGAAGTCATACAGGAACATAAGGAAAAAGATGAAATGATGAGTTTAATTCTTCATTTGACAGCCCAGATTAAGGAAATGGAAACACATATGGACAAACTTGTCGAAGAAAAGGAGACAGTAAAAAAACCAGTGATTCCTAGAGTCATTCTAGTTATCACTGTAGCAATACCTTCAACTTTAGGAGAAAATTGGGCACCCAAAGAACCACTGGCTACTGCAGTGTCAGTGACTTCTTCCACTACATCAGCCACTGAATCATCTACCACAGCAGTACTGCCTACAGATGATGCCAGCAATATAGTAAAAGCAATGGAAAAGATGTCTTTAAAGAGAAATGAGATTAATAGGTTGACAAAAATGGTTGAAAATCTTGAAAATTCAAATAAATCAGCTCAGGTAAATGCTAAGGTACATGAACAAAATGCCAGCAGATTGAGTGAAGAGTTAAAAAAGTTACAAAAAGAATTAACTTTGAAGGATCTGATATCATACATCAAGAATTACCTATGGAATAATATCATTGAAGCCATCCATGATGTATGGTCTTCAATTCAGGTATTTTTTGAGCAAAGAGAGTTATTATTGGTTGCCCAAGAAGAAATTCAGAAGACTCAAACTGATTTGGATGACAAACCAGAACAAGATATAAGGCTAATAAATTTCCTTAACAGCAAGAATAGACAGGAGTTGGAAGAGCTCAAAATAACAGACAGAACTGCAACTATCCTAGAAATTAGGAAAGTCACAACAAAAATAAATTTGATGAGGCAACTTGAAGAAAAATGTGAAGGCATGAATACTGCCATAACCAGGTTCATGGTTAAGTTCACAAGCTTGAGGAAAAAAGGACTTCCTGATATCATGGTTATTAATGATAAATTGATGCCTCAAAATGACTATGATAAGAAGATAAGATAATTTTCCAAGGAACACGTAAATAAGTCAACAGGTCAAGGCATCCCCACAGAAAAAGTGTTACTGAAGAGTTTTGAAGATTTATTTTACTTATAGTATGAGATCAAACACTTGTTTTTCATCAAGCCAACCTTTGCTAGATATACAGAAGCCGATGAGAATTTTAGGAAATTAAAGAATATTCAAATTCCTAAAAATGAGGATTGGCAGTCTCTTACTGATTTGTTATGAAGGATAAAATACAAGCAGGTGAAAAGAAGGAAGAAAGTTGTTTTCTAAATTACAGTCAAAACAGATTTTATTTACAGCAGTAAACACTTTTTGACTAAGGGTTAAAGAGTATCAGTGAATAAAGAGTATCTGAGAAAGAGTATCAGACAAGGCAGATCAGATTCAAAAAATATCTAAAAGCCAGCAAGGAGGACACCAAGGCAGCCAGCTGCTTTATCCTCAAAATTGTTTCTATTTCTTATGGATAAAATCGGACAGCTTGCTGATTTGTTAAGCAACTGCCTCTATTTTTATTGTAAAGATATTTTATTTTCCTAAGATAATTCCTAGAAGTCTTCTAGGATATTTTGTAAAACATTATGTATAAATACTTCATCTTTAGAAGTATTTTGTGTGGAATAAAATCGTTGGGATTGTTATAGTCATTTCTTCTTGGACTTTAAAGCTTTTGTGTGTCAAAACTTTGAGTAGCAGGCTGGATCAAAGAAAATTGGCATCATACTTCAGGATTCTTGCGATGAGCTATTTGGAGTGAAGTATTTTCTTCACTTGTCATTGTTTCCTTTCTTTGTTACATGCATCCATTTATGTTTATGCTAAATCTGAATGTATAACTAGGAGTATTACTACAGGATATGTTAATAGCACCCTATTTTTAACTAGTTATCATTTATATTTTTTCCTCTGATTTCCAGTGTAGGGAACCCTTAATTGCTCCCTCTCTCGTTTTACCTCTTCCTACTACTTCTTTTCTGGATTTGAGGATTCTTAAGTGCCCTTTATCTCGATCATACCACCTCACAAAAACAACTTTCCAAGATCTCCAAGGGTTATCTATCTTGCCCTGAAGACATTTGACCTTTTTTTCCCTTGATCCTAGTCTTGTTTGCTTGATTTTGACTCCATAGCCCAATGGAAAAATAGATTTCCCACTATCCATCCTTTCAAGTGATTTTTTCCCACCAAATCTACCAAAACAAAACCAAAGCTGCACTTTCATAACTAGCCTAATATTCACAAATTAAAACAAAGTTAAACTTTAAAGAGAGAGCCCTCTCTGAACCCTAGGAAGGCTAGATCCTAGAGTTTGAAGTAGGTTTGTGGTTACCTCTAAAATTCTTTGACTAAAAACCAAAATCACACAACTTGAGAATTACTAGAGTGATAACATTATGGGCGACCATACTAGGGAACTAACCAATCCTCAGTCTTAAAACTAGTCTTAAAGAAAATATTTTTATACATCATTTTACTTTAAGATTGCTTTTATAAGTTGTGTATATTGAAAACAGTGATTCTGGCTTTTAGGAAAGTTTATTATACCACGTCTAACGCGGATCCTAAGCCTGCAGTTATAGTAGACAACCCAGACCGAATTGGTAAAAAGAAAAAACAGTTAGAAAATTTAGAAGTTGGAGTATCATTAAAAAGAGTCAATTCATTACCACAAGAGTTAGTAAGTCTGCAAGATATTGATTTTGGTCTGAAATTTGAGCATTCTTTATTTAGAAGAAAATATTAAAGTGATCTTAAAATTATTGTTTTAGACCCTGTTTTCACTTCATTCTTGAATACAAAACAGAAAAATATTACAGCAGATTCTAAATCACAGAAAGTTCAAGATCAGACTAAAATTGAAGAATTAAAGGTTACTATTCTCAAAGATATTGATGAAGCTATTGAATTAGCTCAATTTTTTACCAATGCAAACAAACCTCAAGTTTCTCAATTGCATACCACAATAATACCAGCTAGAGATTCATCTCTTTATGATGTTACATTATTTATAAATTCCACTACCAGTTCGTCTACAGATCCATTTATCCCTAGATTACCTTTACAACCTAGAGTATTATTTCCACCTCTCACTTCATCCACTATATCCATCAGCTCACCTTTTGATTTCCTAAACACATCATCCTCATTCCCTAGTAGTTCCATATACATTACAGTTTCATTTCCTAGCACTTCAACTACAACTTTTAGTTCATCAGCTATCATTTCTGTCACAACTCCAAGCAGTTCTACCTTACCTCCTAGCCAAGCTAAGCTTCAAGCTATGGTTGCTACATATGCTCCCCTAGTCTTACCACAACAGTTTCATGACATGCCTCAAGACTATCAAAATAAAATACCATTGTTTGATGGCACTACCCAATATACTGCTCAGCAACACATTACTAAGAAGACAGACTTCTTTAAAATTTATGAGATTGATGACTCAGATGTTCAAATGAGGTTGTTTGCACAAACTTTGATAGGAGAAGTTAAGAAGTGGTTTGAAGATTTAGTTGCTGGAGTGTAAATGTCTTAAATGTGTTTCATAGATTGTTTTTAAATAAATGGGAAAATAAAAAGAATCCCCTCCAAATATTGTCTGAAATTGATTCCATGAAAAGAGCTCCAAATGAGTCAGTCCAAGACTACTGCACTATATATAATAGTGTCTATAATTCTATCCCTGCAAATCTTAGACCCACTCCTTATTTTTTTATGCTCAAATCTCCTGATGGATTTGATTCAGATATGGCTTACCAATTAAGGGAAAGAGATGCAGACACCTTAGAAAAAATGAAAACAGATGTTGTTAGTGTAGAAGTAAACATCTTAGCCAAAAAAGCTAGACTTAGAAATGAAAGAAGAGTGACCATTAAAAAAGAAATTGTCAATTCAGACACAAAAATAGAGATGTTAGCTAAAACCTTAGAAAGGATGATGGATAGACTAGATAATATAGAGAGAAGTCCTCAGTGGGATAACCAACAACAAATCAGAAATCTCAATTTTAGAAAAAACACAAATTCTGGAAAAGAAAAAGAAACAGCCCCAGACCAAACAATAAGGCCCCCATTCCAAGAGAACTATGCTGAAAGTTCTTAGAATAATGATAATGATGAGGATGCAATAAATCTAATGGGAATAGATGATAATAATACTATTTTCCTTACTCAGGAAGTTCAGGAATTATTTGAACTCCAATAACTCAAATTAGATTCTAGTGGATCCTTTGATTATAAACAAGGTTATGATTATGCTATAAATGAGATACATAGTCAATATAACCTTAGAAACAAGAAAAACAATGAGTCTTCTACCAATAAGACTTCCCAAACTCAGAATCAGAAAACAGTAGAAGCTCCCAAAACAAAAGTTATGCAAATTCTCCCAAGGGAAAATAAGCAAAACTCTAGTTCTTCCCAAAACATTTCTAGTCCTAAAAATGCATCGAGCCCTAAAATTATTGATATTACTGATGAAGTTTCTCAAGATGCAAAATATTCACAGAAATCTACTGCTGCTAAAGCTTTTAATTCTGTTAAAACATCAAATTTAGATCCTAAAAAACCTTCTGCTGATCCTAAATCAGTAGATCCAAAAACTACTACTTCAAAAACATCTACTGATAATTCTAAGCCTGAAAGAACGTCTACTGCTTCACAAACGATCCCTGAAAATAAAGTTAGGAGTAGTAAAACGCAAGAAACACAAACAGAGAATGCCAAACCACTTGAAAATGAAAAAATAACTGTAGAAAAACAAGACAAACCAACACAAACTACAGTTGCTGTAATATTCCCAATTAGCTTTGCTAATTGGAATATTTCATTTTTGCTTTATTTTGCCGCTTTAGCTAGAAATAATAAATAAAGAGAGAAATAAGAGGGGTCACCTCACTTTATAAATAAAGTTTTCTTTTCCTAGTTGATTGACGTTATAACTTAGAGAGGGGGCCTTGGGGGTCCACATGAGTATGATGGGGAGGCATCAGGCTAACCCAAGGTGAACTGCGCAGGTCAAAGGAGAGTAAGGACGCAGTTAAGTTTTGGAGGGAGTTTGGCATTATAAAAGGAGGGGTTCTCACCTCATTTGGTTATGCATTATTCTATATTGATATTGAGAGCTAGACTTCTGTCTGCTTCAGCACGCCGGTTGTTTAGTCGGTCTGCAGCACTGTTTAGTGCAACCGAGTGTCTCCGGTCGGAGATCTCACCCTTAGCCTCGGGGGACTTCGAGTGCCTGCCCTGGTAAGGTTATTTCTGGTTTCACCCTTAGCTTCGGGGGACTTCGAGTGCCCGCCCTAGTAAGGTTATTTTCTGAGTAACACCCTTCAGTTTCAGTGGGATTTGGTGGCACTTTTCAGCAGGAGAATTGGAGAGGAAGAAGCCCTCTTGTGGCTGCGCAGATCTGAGAAGAAGAGGACGTTGTTCCAGGAGAAAGAGGACGCTGATCAGCCTTGGAGAGTGAGGACGTTGTTCCAGGGAGGACGCAGTCCAGATCTGAGCAGGGAAAACGCTGTACCAGGAGGAGGAAGGACGCAGATCAGTCTGGGAGTGAGGACGCTGTTCCAGCAGGACGAGGAGGACGCAGATCTGAAGGCACATTGATAGATCCAGCCTTGGAGATTGTAGATCTGAGCAGATATTTGCAGATCTGGTTCTGTAGGTTGCAGATCTGGAGGGATAGCATTAGATCCAGCTTGGGAGATTGCAGATCTGAGGAGATATTGGCAGATCCAGCCTAGATCTGAAGAGATAACATCAGATCCAGCCTTGGAGGTTGCAGATCTGAAGAGATATTGCCAGATCTAGCATAGATCTGAGGAGAGAGCAGTAGATCTGATATAGGAGGACGCAGATCTGGGAGGACAAGACACAGATCTAGATTGCAGGCTTCCGATCCAGCAGATCTGAGCATATAGGACGCTGATCCATTTGGGAGGACGCTGATTTAGGAGTGTTCATGTGATGTGGCTGACAAGAAGCTTTGGCCTCGAGGAGCCGAGCTTATCATCAAACTTGGAGTGACTGCAAGACCACATTCTCTCTCTGGGCCCTGTCACTAGCAGAGACGTCGTTTTCCAGTAGAGGGGTTTGATATCGGGGCTAGCTCATAGTTCCAAGCAAGTGCTCCGAGCCTTCGCCTTCAGAGTAGTTCAAATTTGGGCCTAGGACGCCGTCCTCGGCTGGGCAGTCCCATTATTTATCCAGAGTCTCCACTTGCCCTAGGCAAGGATAGGTGCACTTATTCTGATTTTCTTGTACTCCTCTCTATGTACTTTCAGATTAATAAAATGGCTCAGTTTTCTGGTATTCTATGTGTATTGGTTCCATGATCTGGTTCAGCATTGTATTTTCTATATCTGTCTGGCATATTTCTGTTTATTACTGGTTATTACCCTTTGGGGATATTACAGTGGTATCAGAGCATAGATCTGGCTCAGCCTGTGGTGCTAGCAGTCTATGACGCCCGGGGATAACCCCTACACCCATCGGAAGAGTCTCTTTGGGGGCAGTGATTCTGATCAGGAGCCACCTGAAACAGATTCAGAGACAGAGCAGCGGAATCCGATGGCAGACATAGTTGAGAAGTTGGATGCACTCACCCATCACGTACAGGATATATCCAAGAGGGTTGCAGCTGTAGAGGTAGCACGGAGAGAACCCCCTAGGGTTTTCCAGGTTGGAGAAGGGTCGGGCGTGTCTCGCTACATACCAGATGCTATTCCTATTGTGACAGCGCAGAGACCCTATATGCCCACATTCGAAGACGCAGAGACAGGAGTGCGAGGTGGTGCACAGAGGGTCAATCCAGCACCCATGCGACCCACCATGCCTACCTTCCCGGTAGAGGACGAGGGGTCAACAGCGCCAAGAGATGGGGGTCCAGCTCAATATGCAGTCGTTTTTGCAGAATGGCAGGGCCTAGGTCAGGCGTTCATGGATGCTTTCCCCTTAGATCGCTATTTCCAGTTCCGATGTGGCGGCAAAGCCCATGAGCAGGAGCAGCACCAACACAAGGGACGTGGATCCCACCGTGATAGTCACCGTGCAGCGAGTAAATTCCATTTGCCGATGTTTGATGGTTCGCAGAAGACTACGGCAAAGTCCTGGGTGGAGAAGCTGGACATCTATTTTCAGCTTAACCAGATGCCAGAGACGGAGGCCATTAAGATGGCTGCATTGCATTTAGAGGGTGAGGCCCAGGACTGGTGGTTTCATGGGATGACAACACTGGGACATTCCACAGTGACGACATATGCTGAGTTCACCAGGAGAGTGGTGGAGCGTTTTGACAGGAAGGATCCAGAACAGCATTTCTTTGAGCTAACCAAGCTCAGACAGACGGGGAGTGCAGAGGCATACATTTCAGACTTCTTGAGGGTTTCAGTGATGGTACCTGACTTATCGACAGCTCGGATGGTCTATATGTTTGTGGAGGGGCTGTTAGAGCCACTCCGGGGCCTAGTCCGGTCAAACAAACCGGCTACACTACAGGATGCTATCAGTAGGGCTCGTGACCTACAGGATGTCTTGCCTAGGACTCAGCCACCTTATCCCCAGAGACAGGCTTTCCAGCCTAAGGGTAAGGACACGAGGGTTCCGCCTCCCAAGGCGAATCCAGGACGAGGACAGTTTGATGATGAGGCCAGGAGAGAGCTGAGACGGAAGCGATTATGCTTCACTTGCCAGGAGCCGTGGGCACCGGGACACAAATGTACGGCAGGGAAGGCACATTTCATAGAGGTCTTCTCCGAGAGCAGCGGGGAAGAGGATGAGGAGGTCGATGAGGAGACAGGAGGATGTTATGCAACGCAGAGTACCTTACCACCTCCACCACCCGATGCAGGTGGGGCATCATTCGCACCTACTGGGGGAGCTCTAGCAGCATTACGAGGAGTCCCCAAGTATCTGACATTGCGCGTACGGGGGACAGTGCGCGGACAGCGGGTTTCAGTCTTAGTCGACAGTGGGGCCACCCACAACTTCATTGATGCCCAGATGGTGGCACGGAGAGGCATACCGACGGAGGGCTTTGATGGGTTTTCCGTTTTGGTACCAGGAGATTAGACCATGGCATGTGCTCGATATGTACCAGAATTATCAGTGACGATGGGCACCTATACATTGATCGATCACTTCTTTGTGGTGGACATCCCGGACACCAATGTGATATTGGGAGTTCAGTGGCTTATTACTCTGGGGAAAGTCACAACTGATTGGAAGGCCTTGGAGATGGAGTGGGATGATCCCAAGACGGGGAGGCATGAGAAGATACGAGGGCAGAACACATATCCACCCCAGACAGTATCGGCACACAGCATGGAGGCGACATTCCGCAAGGGAGATATAGAGTGGGCAGTAGAGTTGCGGGCTTCGGAGGCAGTAGATACAGGACGGACGGTGCACCCTGATCTACAGACTCTCCTCGACAGATATGCGGTAGTTTTTGGAGACATTCCGCCAGGACAGCCACCAGATCGGGGGTTTGAGCACACGATCGAGCTGGAGCAGGGGATACAGGCAGTGATCACCACGCCATATAGGCATCCCAAGGCCTATCGGGATGAGATAGAACGGGCCATTCAGGAGTTGCTGGCCCTTGGGCACATTCGACCCAGCACCAGTCCTTTCGCTTCTTCAGTAGTGCTGGTGAAGAAGAAGGACGGTACATTACGCATGTGCATTGATTACAGTGCTCTGAACAAGAAGACCCTGAAGAACAGGTACCCCATTCCCAGGATCGACGAGCTGATGGATGAGTTGAGAGGAGCACGGTTCTTCTCAAAGATTGATTTGAGATCCGGGTACCATCAGATACGCATGAGGGAACAGGACATTCCCAAGACGACTTTCAGGTGTCATTATGGGCACTTTGAGTTTTTGGTCATGCCATTCGGGTTGACCAATGCACCAGCTACCTTTCAGTCTTGTATGAACCATATTTTCAAGGATCATCTGAGGAAGTTTGTGCTGGTTTTCTTTGATGATATCCTTATATACAGCAGGACTTGGGAGGAGCATCTCCAGCACATTGAGACGGTCTTGCACATTTTGGAGGAGCAGCAATTCTTTGCCAAGCTCTCCAAGTGTGAGTTTGGATTGATGGAGATGCTGTATCTGGGACACATTATAGGAGTGGATGGGGTGAGAGTCCACGAGGAGAAGATCCGGGCTATCAGGGACTGGCCAGAGCCACGGAATGTAACAGAACTTCGAGGGTTCATTGGTATTTGCACCTATTGCTGGTGAAGTTCGTCAAAGGTCAGCTATGCTTTGACCTCACGGAGTTGACGGAAGCGGGGCATTCGCTAGTCGGATACCAAGAGCGTCGGGTTGACAAGCTCAAGGAGGTGATGAGCAGTTGTCCCGTGTTAGCATTGCCAGATTTTACGCAGCCCTTTGTCCTAGAGTGCGATGCATCAGAAGAGGGGATTGGTGCAGTTTTGATGCAGGAGGGTCATCCGATTGCGTTCGAGAGCCGGAAGCTCCTTCCACACCAGAGGCTATATCCCATATATGACAAGGAGACGTCGGCCATCATGCATGCATTGGCTGGGCTCCTATACAGACTCGGTAGGTGGCGTATCTGTGGTGAGGACAACATCACAACAAATCAAGTACTTTTTGGAGCGTGCTACTGGCAGGAGAGTGTTATATGTGGATCAAACAAGATCCAAAGGCGACTTCTGACACAGAGTATGTCAAGGGGGAGCACAAGTGGTGGCTGGCGTTCCTTCCCGTAGACCCGCAACGCACGACCATGAGCTGGACGCCGATCAGCGTTCGGAATTGCTGGAGACCAAAGAGCGTACTTGCATGCGAGGTGGCCGATGGACAGTAGTATAGCAGACATCAGGGTGGCCGATGAGGTTATCTAATATGGACAGGATCTTCGACCGAGGGATCTCACCAAGGAGAAGATACCTGAAAGCCACATGCTCACCATCATGCCATCGTGGCGTGCCTTCAAGATGAAGGTGGCCATCCGGGAGAGAGCTGAAGGGCCTCAAGGAGGACGTGCTCCAACATGTCAGGGAGTACGAAGTTTGCCAGCGTAACAAGGGGGAGATGAACCATCCGGCAAGGTTATTACAGCCTCTTCCCATACCTGAGGGGAAATGGGAGAGTATTTCGATGGACTTCATTACAGGGTCGCCCACTTTGCAGGGCAAGGACTGCATCTTCGTAGTGGTTGACCGGCTAACGAAGTATGCTCATTTTTCGCCATTTCGGCACATCACACAGCGGCACAGGTGGCAGAGTTGTTTTTCCGGGAGGTTTTCAGATTGCATGGTCTACCCAAGACCATTGTTAGTGACAGGGACAGCCGTTTTATGGGTGGATTTTGGCAGGAGCTCTTCCGACTAGTGGGGACCGAGTTGACACCGAGTACTAGTTATCATCCCCAGACGGAGGGGCAGACGGAGATAGTTAACAAGTGGCTAGAGGGCTACTTGCGTAACTACGTTAGCGAGCAGCAGAGAGCGTGGCTGAAATGGCTACATCTGGGCGAGTACTGCTACAACACAACCCACCATATGTCTATCGGGATGACACCTTTCTATGCATTATATGGATATCATTCCCTATCTTTTGTGGACATGATGTTTGGTGTTAGCAGGGCTCCGCGAGCCAAGTTATGGATCCAAGAGAGCCAAGATATCCTCCGGACTCTCAAGGACAACATAGCCACAGCACAAAATCAGCAGAAGTTGTATGCTGATAAGGGGCGGGTGGAGAGACACTTTGAGGTAGGGGACCTAGTCTACCTACGGTTACAGCCATACCGACAGTCTTCGCTCAAACAGAAGGGGGCAGAGAAGCTAAAGCCTCGTTTTTATGGACCATACAGGGTGATACGCAGAATCGAGCAGGTTGCATATGAGTTGGAACTGCCCCAAGGCAGCCGGATTCACAACATCTTCCATGTATCATGCCTGAAGAAGGCACTGGGTCAGCATGTGACAGTCACCGGGAGCTACCGCCTACAGATGATGAGGGGCACTTGGTGTTACAGCCGGAGGCCATTATTGACACCAGGGAGAGACAGCTGCGTAGCAGGAAGATCAGAGAGTTCTTGGTGAGATGGAAGAATTTGTCGGATGAGGATGCCACTTGGGAGGATGAGAGGATCTTACAGCATCCATCCCTTCAGTTGCTTGAGGACAAGCAACGTTTTGCCGGGGGAGACTGTAATATTCCCAATTAGCTTTGCTAATTGGAATATTTCATTTTTGCTTTATTTTGCCGCTTTAGCTAGAAATAATAAATAAAGTGAGAAATAAGAGGTGTCACCTCACTTAGTCACCTCACTCAGGAACAGTTGTTTCTTTCTCAGTTGACTGGACGCATAACTTAGAGAGGGGGCCTTGGGGGTCCACATGAGTATGATGGGGGAGGCATCAGGCTGACCCAAGGTAAACTGCGCAGGTCAAAGGAGAGTAAGGACGCAATTAAGTTTTGGAGGGAGTTTGGCATTATAAAAGGAGAGGTTCTCACCTCATTTGGATCATTCATGATTTGATATTATTATTGAGAGCTAGACTTCTGTCTGCTTCAGCACGCCCGTTGTTTAGTCGGTCTGCAGCACTGTTTAGTGCAACCGAGTGTCTCCGGTCGGAGATCTCACCCTTAGCCTCGGGGGACTTCGAGTGCCTGCCCTGGTAAGGTTATTTCTAGTTTCACCCTTAGCTTCGGGGGACTTCGAGTGCCTGCCCTAGTAAGGTTTTGTTCTCGAGGTCAATTCCTTTCGCCTTCGGGGACTTGGCAGCACCCCAAGAGGGGATAATTGGAGAGAAGAAGCCCTCTTGTGGTCGCCAGCAGACCGGGAAGAAGAGAGACGGCGGCCCAAGGAAAGAGGACGCAAGATTCGCCTAGAGGAGGACGCCGTTTCCAGGGACCAGCCTCCGCCCGCAGCGGTGGAAAACGCCGTTCGGTGAGGAGGAAGGACGCATCGGGCCTCGGGGAGGAGGACGCTGTTCCAGCAGGAAGAGGAGGACGCAGATCTGAAGGCATATTGATAGATCCAGCCTTGGAGATTGTAGATCTGAGCAGATATTTGCAGATCTGGTTCTGTAGGGGGTAGATCTGGAGGGATAGCATTAGATCCAGCTTGAGAGATTACAGATCTGAGGAGATATTGGCAGATCCAGCCTAGATCTGAAGAGATAACATCAGATCCAGCCTTGGAGGTTGCAGATCTGAAGAGATATTGTCAGATCTAGCATAGATCTGAGGAAAGAGCAGTAGATCTGATATAGGAGGACGCAGATCTGGGAGGACAGGACACAGATCTAGATTGCAGGCTTCAGATCCAGCAGATCTGAGCATATAGGACGCTGATCCATTTGGGAGGACGCTGATTTAGGCGGTTCGCGGGAGCGTGCTCGACGTCGCTGGCCTCGAGGAGCCGAGCGATCATTATCCGGAGAGTTTGGTGACCAAAGCACTCAATTGCTTTCTGTCACTGCCACCAGCACAACAGTTGTTTTCATTGGTGAGGTTTGATATCGGGCCGTCTTCATAGTTCCAAAGAAGAAGCCCGTGCCCTTCGCCCTCGTAGCAGTTCGCCCCGCCCAGGGACGCTCGTCTCGTTGAAGGGTGCCCATTATTTTTCTGAGAGGGTCTCCACTCGCCTAGGGCAAGGATAGGTGCACTCATTCTGATTATCTTGTACTCCTCTCTATGTACTTTCAGATTAATAAAATGGCTCAGTTTTCTGGTATTCTATGTGTCATGATTCAGTGATCTGGTTCAGCATTGTATTTTCTATATCCGTCTGGCATATTTCTGTTTATTACTGGTTATTTCCTTTTGGGGATATTACAGTTGCTAAAGAAGAATTGATTCAAATCAGTGAAACTCAACCTACATTCAACATACAATCTGAAATTGCAAAGCTTAAAATACCAATTCCTCTCACTGAACTGGTAAAACATGACTTGTATAAATCAACCATAACTGAAACGTTAAATATGAATGATGGAGAAGATTCCATAAATATAAATGATGATCAGCCAGAGTTGATTTTTGGCCCAGATGTGAATGGAAAACATGCAGATGGAGCAGTTCCTCCATTTTATATCAGTCTTACCATTCATGATCAAATTTTACACAATGCCATGCTAGCTTCAGGAGCTTCCCATAATATAATGCCTAAATCCATAATGGAAACTCTCAATCTAGAAATTACAAGGCCATATAAAGATTTGTTTTCTTTTGATTCAAGTAAAGTTAAATGCCTAGGTTAAATCAAAGATTTGTGTGTAACACTAGTTCAATATCCTGGTAAGAGTATATTAATGGACATTGTAGTAGTTGATATCCCACCTAAATATGGAATGTTACTTTCTCGTTCATGGGGAGCAAAGTTATAGGGATCTCTACAATTGGACATGTCTTATGCTACTATATCAGTTTTTGGCCAGCCTAAAAAGTTATATAGGAAAACATTGATGAAGTACATGGTTAGTAGTGCAGAAAGATCTATAAATTACCCAATTTACTCTACACCAACTGACCTTGATTCTTTTATCCTATGCAACTCTGAAACTAATGAAATCCAAACTGAACTAGTAGAGAAAAAGAAAGCACCAAATAATGATAATATTTTTCATGAATCTCTATGGAATTTAGACTTTGATGGTTCAGTAAATAAGTTAGGAGCAGGGGCAGGAGTTTGGATAACCAACATGGAGAGTAATCACTCAGAAGGCCATGCTTTCAGGCTCAATTTCAAATGTACCAATAATATGGCCGAGTATGAAGCCCTCATTCTAGGACTCCAAATCATTAGGAACTCAGGAGGAAAAAGAATTTTAATCATGGGAGATTCAGAGTTGATCATAAAACAAGTAAAAAGAGTTTATTCTGTTTACAATCCTAGACTAAGCAGATACAGAGACATTGTGATAGATTTAACTGATGATTTATTGGAATATAAATTTGCTGCTATACCTAAAAAATAAAATATATAAGCTCATTGTCTTGCAACTTTTGCTAGTACATGAAATTTACCATTCAAAACTAATCACAGATATACTGCTGAAGTCAAACATAGGCTAATAATTCCAGACAACCTTAAGTATTGGCAAAAATTTTCTCAAGATGAACAGATTTACAAGTTTATGAACAATGAAGGTGAATTTCAGAACTGTAAGATAGACATAGATTGTACTATAAATCATGATTTGGATTGTGCAATAGATTTAAATAACTTAGATGTAAATAGAAGAAAGTTTGATAAACCAACTAGATTTAGTCAAGCATATATAGATAGCTTAAAGAAAGTAGAAATTGAAGAAATTATTGATGATGAATCAGACATATTGAATCTTAAGGATAATTTATTACCTAAAGGTTTAGCTCCCTTAGAAGATCTTTTTGACTCAAATGATGTAGCTAGAAAACCTAAAATGGAGCCAGTTAGATCTGATATAGAAGAATGCAATATTGGAACAAAGTTAAAACCCAAAACAATCAAACTTTCCAAACTTTTACATCAACAAGAGAAAGAAAAATACATTACTCTTTTAAAGGAATCTCAAGATGTTTTTGCCTGGAGTTATGAGGATCTCAAATCCTATGACACCAGCATAATCCAACATAAAATTCCAATAAAAGAAGATCAAAAATCATTTAAACAAAGGTTGAGAAGAATTAACCATGTTTTATTACCTTTGATAGAAAAAGAAGTGAAAAGAATTCATGATGCACAAATCATTGCACCAATCGGATATTCTAATTGGGTTTCCAACCTAGTTCCAACAAGGAAGAAGACAGGAGAGATAAGATTATGTGTTGACTTTAGAAATATAAACAAAGTATCCTTGAAAGATAATTACCCTTTACCTAAAATGGATCATATATTACAAAGGGTATTTGGCTCCTCTAGGATGTCTCTTTTAGATGGTTTTTCAGGATACAACCAGATCTTAGTCCAAAAAGAAGATCAAGCTAAAACAACATTTACTACTCCTTGGGGCACTTTTATGTATGTAAAAATGCCTTTTGGTCTAATAAATGCAGAAGCAACCTTTCAAAGAGCTATGGACGTAGCTTTTGCAAAGGAAATACATGATTTCTTAGTAATTTACTTAGATGACATCACTGAGTTTTCCAAAACTGATAATGAACACTTGGATCATTTAAAACAAGTTTTTATTAAGTGCAGGAAATTTGGCATCTCTTTAAACCCTAAGAAAATTATATTTGGATTAGAAGAAGGAAATTTACTTTGACACATAATTTCTAAAGAAGGAATCAAGATAGATTCTGCTAGGATAGAAGCAATTCTAAAAATTATCCCACCAAGAAACATCAAAGAATTACAAGCCTTTTTAGGTAAGATTAATTTTTTAAGAAGATTCATATCTAATTTAGTTGAGATAATTAGAGAACTAAATAACACGCTCAAAAAATATTCAGTTCTTAAATGGACTGTTGAGGCTAAACAATCATTTGACTCTATCAAACAAGCCTTAACCAAAACTCTAGTCCTAATAAGTCCTGACTTTAAGAAAGATTTCATAATTTTTTCATTTGCTTCAAAACACACCATTGCTGCAGTTTTACTGCAGAAAAATGACCAAGGATTTGAACAACCTATAGCTTTTTTCAATAAGACCCTTAGAGATGCCCCTTTGAAGTACAACATTATGGAGAAACAAGCCCTAGCTTTGGTTAAGGCCATTAAAGACTTCAATAGTTTATATTCTCTACTCTCATATCATTGCATATGTCCCAAATTTTGTAGTAAAAGACATTCTTACTCAGGATGGTCCTGATGGAAGAAGAGGTAAGTGGACTGCCACTATCTTAGAATATGATATAGAGATAAAACCCACAAAACTCATCAAAGGGCACGGATTAGCCAGACTTATGGTTGAATCTAACGGCAATGCCCTAGACATAAATTTTATTGCTCAAGTAGATGATCAGGAAGAGATCGCGACTCCATCGATCAGTGAAGCCTTCTCAGACTCACCTTGGTATACAGATATCATATTTGTACTCCAACGCTTACAAGCTCCTCCTGGATTATCAAGAACCAAAGCCAGATTTTTAAAACTTAAAGCAGTAAGATTTTGCATCTTAAATAATGTACTTTTTTGGAGAGATCATAGTGGAATTTTACTAAATTTCTTATTAAAGGAAGAAGCTAACAAAATACTTGAATAATTTCATGCAGGTGACTGTGGAGGACATCTATAGTGGAAAAATACAACAGATAAAATCCTGAGAGCTGGTTTTTACTAGCCTACTTTATTTGTTGATGTCAAAAAGTATGTTCATAAGTGCCAAATTTTTTAGGGTAAGAAGAAATTATTACCCCTTCCCTTAAAGCCTATTTCAACTGAAATTCCATTTCAACAATGGGGTTTAGACTTCATTGGTGAAATTCACCCTCTTTCTTCAGGCCAACATAAGTGGATTTTGACAGCCACTGATTATTTCATCAAGTGGATTGAAGCCATACCCTCCAGACAAGCCACAGATACTTTCATTATTTCCTTCCTCGAAAACAACATTCTTTCAAGATTTGGATGTCCCCAAAAGATAATTACTGACAATGTAGCAACATTCAAATCCAAGAAAATGATTGACTTTTGTCTCAAATACCATATTACCTTAGGTCATTCTATTGCATATTACCCCCAAGGTAATGGCCTAGTTGAATCCTCAAACAAGAGCCTTGTAAATATCATCAAAAAGTTACTTGAAAACAATAAAAAGACTTGGGATAAGAAGTTATTCAATGCCTTATGGGCAGATATACTTACTACTAAAAAATCCATTGGTACTTCCCCTTACCAGCTTGTTTATGGAATGGATGTTGTTTTCCATCCTCCCTAGGTGTACCAGTGATGAAAATTATCCAAGAGTCATAATTGGAAACAAATGGCATTCAAAGAAGGATCAATCAAACTATTCACTTGCAACAAACAAGGGAAGAAGTTTATATCGAATCTCAAGTCATTCAGGATAAAGTCAAGAAATTTTTTGATAAAAATACTAAAGAGGATGATTTCTACATAGGAGATAAAGTGTTAAAGTGGGATACCAGAAGAGAAGACAAAGGAAAACATGGAAAATTTGATTTTCTGTGGAAATGACCTTATGTGATTTATGGATATAGAGGTAATAATGCTTTCTTCCTGAGAGAAATGGATGGAACGGATCTGCAAGAAAGACCAGTAAATGGCAGAATGTTGAAGCACTACTACTCTCCTAGGTTAACAAATAGTTAGTTTTTATTCACTTTGATCATTGTACATATACATTGCAGAGTTTAGATTGGATTGGATGTTTCCCTAACAAATTTAAAGCCCGAAGAGAAGGCCCTAAACTTTTAGAAGTAAATATCATAAGTATGAATAAGTTGCAGATATCAGAAGACATTTACAGGGTCATCACAGTCAATTTCTAAAGGCTATTGGTCTCAAATTTCTTGATATTTCACCAAGAAATGTCATCCCCATGTGGAGCCACTGTTAGGGTCCTATAATAATAGGGTTCATAAATTTTGAATTGACTTTGATAGTCTTGTAAATATGTACATAACTTGCTTTTTGCAAGTTGTTTTCCCATATTTTGAAAAAAAATGAAAAATAATAAAAAGCCAAAAAGAGGGTAAAAAGTCCTAAAAGAAAGATCAAAGGACTTATAAAAATATAAAGCCCAAAAGAAAAGAAATAAGATTTGAAAGTGAGTAAGTCCAAATGCCACTATTTTTACTTTTTACTGCAAGAATAATGATTATGTGCAGAGTGTCAATAAATGTCATAATCCATTATTAGTTAAAAAGTTTAATCTTAACTTTTCATGTTTTCAATTTCATGTTTTAGATAGTGAATAAAGATTTGTCAAAAAGTTTAAACTTGACAAATCAATAGATAGGTAGAGAATAATGAGGAGCTCAACAGTTTAATCTGAGCACTCGGATGAAATAAGGTAGATCTAGATAGTTTTATGCTTTGAAAGAAAAATATTTTAAGGTTGCAAGCCTAAATGCACCTACAAAATGAAGAAAATTTGTTATAAATAAAGTTGGATAGGTAGAAATCAGTGGAGCAAGCATGTAATAAAGACATCATCGGGAAAAATCACTAATTTCCCCTCCCCTATAGGTATTTAGTATTCTAAATTTTTAGTCAAAAAGGCTCAGAGCATTTCTCTAACTTTTGTTGGGACTGAACCCGAGGCTCGATGACTAATAAGTTAAAAATATTGAATTCCTACCTTAAACCCTCATTCATCAACATTTACCCTTCATTCATACATCAAAACCCCTTTTTCCTAGGTAAAGACACATTCTTACTTAGTAAAATTGTAACCCTAAAATAATTAACTTCATTCATTTCAAAAACATTCATATAACCCTCAAAATAAATGTATCATAAGTATTAGTGAAGTAATATAAAAGATGAGCAATGCTTTATTTTTATACTTACTTAGAGATAATATGTGTTTTGTTCCTTTTACTATCCCTTTTATTCATATTGACATCTAACTTATTGTAGTAAATCCCAAAAAATACCCTCCCATATATATTAAAACCTTTATATTTAAATTAATCCCCTAAAAAATCCACTATTTTATGTTTAGACCAAATATTATTATCCCTATATGCGCAAATAAACCCCTTGGTCTAAACTTATCGTTATTGAAATAATTCCGCCCCTATAGTTCGAAAATTATTAAAAGGTTTAAAACTATATAATATATAATAACTGCGCCGGCATATAAAATTTGAAACATTTTTCAAATGTTTTAAAATAAAACATTACCCCTCCGCCATGTTGTAAAACGCCTTAAGGTTTAAACTTTATTAAAACACAGTTTTATAAAGCCTAAAACCATTCCCGCCGCATAACACACCCCGGTCCCACTACTCTTATCTGGACACAACTTCCGAACTGATCTGGACCGTTCGCTCATGAACTCCAGATCTGACAATGAATATCCCATATCGCGCAAAATAGATGCACGTTCATCCAACCACCAAACTTGCGCGAAATGGATGGTTTCATTATAATCTCTCTCCTCCAAGTTCCCTTCAAACATTGGATCATGTGGGTTAAGCTCAAAACTGCTTACCACCGAATCACCACACGATACCACCGGTTTTAGATCCGTTGAAATCCCGAAACCGCTCCTCCCGCCTAATGCGACCTGCATTCAAAGCCAGATTAATACGACTAAGATACATAATAAACCTTAGAAATACATTCATTTTATTCTCTTCTTGCGCATTTAAACCCTCTACAAAGCTTTCCCGACTGTAAAACACCCTTATCAAGCCTTTTTCTGCCATTTTCATGCTTGAAACCTGCAATACTTGCCCTGCAAACCTTTGAAGACTGCTGAGGAGCTGCACATCGCTCCAAACAATTCACAGAAGTTTCCAACTTGTTCAAAAAACCTCAAAATCATTCTAAAGCCCGATACCTGCATTACAACAAGTATTTTTCTAGAATTTGAACCTGCAATCAAGTTGAAAAACCTTTTTAAAGAAAGCAAACACATTTAAAGTTAAAGAAATCGATGAAATAAACTGCCAAAAAGTCCCAAAAACAAGCCAAACTCTAGCAAATATTTCCCATAAAACCTGTTTCTATGATGCGCGCTATTTCAAGGAAATTTATGAGTTTTTCACAGTTTAATAGTCCATTTCAAGCTCTAAAATAAGCCAAAAAACCTCTGCAGGTACCCTAAACCCTCTGTGATCCTTTTTAAAAGAGTTTTCAGCCCTATTCCCATTAAAAATACTCAGGAAACCCATGTTTTCTGTTTTAAACCAACTCTCAAGCCTCTAAACCTCTTTGACAGGCCTAATTGAATAGAAAACCCAAAGCCTATACTTTGCCAAATTTGCCCAATTAAGCCTCTGCTATAGTAAAATTACTTCTGCAAACTGTCTAAACTTGTAGAAGTAGATCAAAATGCCTAAAAAACATAGTGCAAGCAAGCCTGAAGGTTCTAAAGCACCTAAACCTACCCCTGCCATGACTTCAAGTATTGTTATTGTTGTTAATCCATTGAACCACCTGTTGTTGATATTGAACACATTCCCCTAGCTGATATTGATTACAAGATAGCAGATCCCATATTTGAATTCAACCTGCTAGATATCCATAACTGGTGCTATGAGAAGTCTTTAGATGATCATGAAGAAGTTCATATTTGGGAATCTCATTTGCCCAAATATGTTGTCCCATTGACTCACCCATGTCAAGAGATTATTAGATTGTGTCAGCAGTACTATATTCCTGAACAAAGAGCTATTGTAAATGCCAATAAAGAAGTGCTTTTTACATCACTGCAGAATCAATTAACCAAATGTTGCAGCTTCAACCTGACCCCCAGGCAATCCCTTTCTCTATAGAGGCCCTCACTAAGCTATATATTGGCCTAGATTTTCTCAAAGGGTTCATGATTTTTCAGACTTTTATGCCTCTGCATGTAGAAATTCCAAAGTTAAATCCTCCATATTCTACTGCTAAATTTCCTGAAGGTTCAAGACATGTGATTTCCATGCTTTCCTTCATACTTGGATATATCACTGATGAACACACTAATGAATCCATCTTGGGATTGTTGTCCACCTTTTCTCTAGGTCAACCACCTTCAGTAGTATTTAACTATGTTGGTTTCATTGCTGATAGTATTCATTATCAATTGGCAAATTTGAAAATAGAGGGAGTGTTTAGATATACCTCCTACCTTTTCCATATGTTCCTATACTTCCAATCAGATAATTTTCCAATCACTCTTCAAAAACTTGACATAGATGCAAATCCTCTATCTGTCATTTTTTGGACATCATTGCTCAAAAAAGAATGTATAGATTTCAGTTATTCATAGTTTTCAGAGTTATTTTTACATCTAGTGATAACCATGTTGACCAAGACAGAGCAGCCTAGAATAAATGAGGAAATGAAGAAGATATTGCAATTATCAGAGCAGAGTAAGATTGGTGATTGGTATTTGTATGAGAAATATATTGAAATCAGAGTCTTTGGGTCAAACTTGTTACCTCGCAAGTTACCCAAACATCCTTCAATGAGGATCTTTGCCTTGGAGTATATCAAGCAGATCCTAAACTCTGATTCAATTAATTTCATGGCAGCTGAGAAGAAGACCCAATTCAAACTTAAAATTCAAATTGGGCTGTTCATATGCAATCACAGGGATGCAGAAAAGGAGGCAGCTAATCAGCTATTGGAATATAAATTTGAAGAGAGTTTCCCTTGGAACTATGATCCACAAGGGATCTTGAGCAAGCTAAGGGTTAAATGAAAATTAACACCCTTTATACATGAAGCTAAACCAGAAACATAAAAGTTTTCCAGTCAGCTTGAATGGATTGAAAACACATTAATAGATGCAGTGAACAAAGGTAATACTAGTCATACCTTAGAGACTGCAAATCAACCAGAGAAGTCAACCAAAAGAATAAGGGAAGAAGGAGCCTATGTGGCAGAGACTACAACAGAAACAAAGTTCAAAATCATTTATAACAAAAAGGCCTAAATTAGATACAGTAGGTAAAGGAAAAGTGACAATAGATGTTGAAGAAACAGAGCCTTTAAAAACCAACACAGGTTTTCTAGAGACAAATGTAGCTATTGTAATTATCAATGACCCAAATCATAATGAAGAAATCAATAATGAAGATACATAGTTAATAGAAAGACAGCAAAGCATGGAAGCTTCTTCCTCACAGGCAGCTGAGGAAAAAGATTTGGATATTAAGGAGAAATATAAGCAGATTAAACTGAAGAATGAGGAAATCAAAACATAAATTTACTCTCAGTTTTTGAAACAAAAACCAGGTAATCAAAATAGATTCCTATCAGCATTTGATTACTCAAGTAAAAAAATGATTATGTCAGTATTACAGCCCACAGTATCAGTTCCAAAGATAGTTGCTGACTATCAGAAAGTTGATCTAGAAGTAGCTACAAACAGTATCCATGAATTAGATCAAATAGAATTTCACAGGCAAAGCTCAGAGATGTTATATTCCACAGTTACAACAAAATCTATGATTGCTCAAAAGCTACAAGATACCATCTCCAATATGCAAGATCAAATGAGGATGGACAAAGCTTCATTAAATGCTAAGGATCAAAGGATAAAAGCCTTAGAAGAATTAGTATTGCAGGTAGGATATGATCCTACTAATATCAAAGTAGCGTAAGCATTAGTGAAAAATAAAAATGAGGATATAGCAACCTTGAGGAAACAGCTCAAACTTCCTCAAAGTGAGCATCCTCAGACGAAAAAAATGAAATGATGAGTTTAATTCTTCAGTTGACAGCCCAGATTAAGGTAATGGAAATACAGATGGACAAACTTGTCCATGAAAATGAGACAGTAAAAGAACTAGTGATTCTTACAGTCATTCCAGTTATCACTGTAGCAGTACCTTCAACTTTGGGAGAAAATTTGGCACCCAAAGAACCACTAGCTACTGTAGTGCCAGTGACTTCTTCCACTACATCGGCCACTGAATCATCTACCATATCAGTACAGCCTACAGATGATGCCAGCAAGATATTAAAAGCAATGGAAGAGATGTCTTTAAAGACAAATGAGATTAATAGGTTGACAAAAATGGTTGAAAACCTTAAAAATTAAAATAAATCAGCTTAGGTAAATGTTAAGATACATTAACAAAATGCCAGTAGATTGAGTGAAGAGTTTAAAAAGTTGCAAAAAGAATTAAATTTGAAGGATTAGATATCATACATCAAGAATTACCTGTGGAATAATACCATTGAAGCCATCCATGATATATGGCCTTCAATTCAAGTAATTTTTTAGCAAAGAGAGTTATTATTGGCTGCCCAAGCAGAAATTCAAAATACTCAAACTGATTTGGCTGACAAACTAGAACAAGTTGTATGGCTAATCAATTTCCTTAACAGCAAGAATAGACAGGAGTTGGAAGAGCTCAAAATAACAGATAGAACTGCAACTATCCTAGAAATTAGGAAAGTCACAACAAAAAGAAATTTGATGAGGCAACTTGAAGAAAAATGTGAAGGCATGAATACTACCATAACGAGGTTCATGGTTAAGTTCACAAGTTTGAGGCAAAAAGGACTTCATGATATCATGGTTATTAATGATAAATTGATTCCTCAAAATGACTATGATAAGAAGATAAGAGAATTTTCCAAGGAACAGGTAAATAAGCCAACAAGTCAAGGCATCCCCACAGGAAAAGTGTTACTGAAGAGTTTTGAAGATTTATTTTACTTACAGTATGAGATCAAACACTTGTTTGTCATCAAGCCAACCTTTGTTAGATATACAGAAGCCGATGAGAATTTTCGGAAATTAAAGAATATTCAAATTCCTAAAATTGAGGATTGGCAGTCTCTTACTGATTTTTTATGAAGGATAAAAGACAAGTAGGTGAAAAGAAGGAAGAAAGTTGTTTTCTAAATTACAGTCAAAATAGATTTTATTTACAGTAGTAAACACTTTTTGACTAAGGCTTAAAGAGTATCAGTTAAAGAGTATTAGTGAATAAAGAGTATATGAGAAAGAGTATCAGAGAAGGCAGATCAGATTCAAAAAATATCTAAAAGCCAGCAAGGAGGACACCAAGGCAGACAACTGCTTTATCCTCAAAAATGTTTCTATTTCTTATGGATAAAATAGGACAGCTTGTTGATTTGTTAAGCAGCTGCCTCTATTTTTATTGTAAAGATATTTTATTTTCCTAAGATAATTCCTAGAAGTCTTCTAAGATATTTTGTAAAACATTATGTATAAATACTTCATCTTTAGAAGTATTTTGTGTGGAATAAAATTGTTGGGATTGTTAAAGTCATTTCTTCTTGGACTTCAGAGTTTTTGTGTGTCAAAACTTCGAGTAGCAGACTGGATCAAAGAAAATTGGCATCATACTTGAGGATTCCTGTGATGAGCTATTTGGAGTGAAGTATTTTCTTCACTCGTCATTGTTTCCTTTCTTTTTTACATGCATCCATTTATGTTTATGCTAAATCTGAATATATAACTAGGAGTATTACTACAGTATATGTTAATAGCACCATGTTTTTAACTAGTTATCATTTATATGTTTTCCTCTAATTTCAAGTGTAGGGAACCCTTAATTACTCCCTCTCTCGTTTGACCTCTTCCTATTACTTCTTTTTCCAGATTTAAGGATTCTTAAGTGCCCTTTATCCCAATCATACCACCTCACAAAAACAACTTTCCAAGATCTCCAAGGGTTATCTATCTTGCCCTAAAGACATTTGACATTTTTTTCCCTTGATCCTAGTCCTGTTTGCTTGATTTTGACTCCATAGCCCAATGGAAAAATAAATTTCCCACTATCCATCCTTTCAAGTAATTTTTTCCCACCAAATCTACCAAAACAAAACCAAAGTTGCACTTTCATAACTAGCCTAATATTCACAAATTAAAAAAAAAAAAAGTTAAGCTTTAAAGAGAGAGCCCTCTCTGAACCCTAGGAAGGCTAGATCCTAGAGTTTGAAGTGGGTTTGTGGTTACCTCTAGAATTATTTGACTAAAAACCAAAATCATACAACTTGAGAATTACTAGAGTGATAACAAATTGCACCCCTTCTTCGAGGACCTAATTGGTCATTGCCATTTCATATATCAATTGATGCATCTGATACTGCTATAGGAGCATCACTTGGACAGAAAGAGAATCAGTTTAATTATGTCATATACTTCATAAGCAAAAACTTAACACTGGCATAATTGAACTATACTATTACAGAGAAAGAAATGTTAGTTGTAGTACATGCAGTTAATAAATTTAGACATTACATAACAGGTTATCAAGTATTCATCCACATGGATCATTCAGCCATAAAATATTTAATGAACAAAGCAATTACAAATGGCAGAATAAGTAGATGGTTGTTATTGATGCAAGAATTTAACATCACTGTACAAGATCGACCATGTAAGGATAATCAAGTAGCTGACTTTATATGAAAATTTCATTCACTTAGTGATCCATATCCAGTTTCAGATAATTTTCCAGATGAACATCTATTTTCTATAACTGTCAAAACTCCATGGTTTGTAGATATAGCCAACTATTTATCATTTAGCATCCTACCATCTCATTACAAAAATAAACAGAAAAGAAAGATAATTAGATAAAGTCTTAGATATAGTTGGGTCAATGGTGACCTCTTTTATATTAGTCTGATCTAATAATAAGAAAGTGTGTTAGAGAAGACGAGATTATAGATATTTTCAAAACATGTCATGATGAGCCATGCGGTGGTCATTTTGCAGACAAGCAAATGACATACAAAGTGTTGAAACTTGGCTACTACTGGTCGGCCATCTTCAAAGACTCCAAGGCCTACGTAAAGAGTTGTGACAGCTGCCAAATAATTAGAAGACAAGTGGCATCAGATGAAATGCCATTAAAGCCACAAGTATTGATAGAACAATTTGAGCATTGGGCTTTAGATTTTGTGGGACCAATCAACCCACCATCAAATAGAAACAAGTACATCCTAGTATGTACAGATTATGTTACTAAGTGGGTGGAGACAAAGGTAGTGGCACAAGCAACAGACGATATAGTTGTTTATTTTCTATTTGAAGAAATATATGTAAGGTATGGAGTTCTGCGATAGATTGTAACTGACCAAGGCACACAATTCACATCAAAGATTTTTCGAGATCTTACGGATAAGTACAACATCAAACATAGAAAATCAACTCCATACCATCCTCAAGTAAACAGACAAGTGGAATCACCAAACAAAGTCCTAGAGAATATCATGATGAAGACTGTACAAATGAATAGAAAGGATTGGTCAAAGAAATTGAGAGGTGCACTATGGGCATATAGGATAACATGGAAAAACACAACTAGGTTCAATCCATATCAATTGGTGTATGGAAAAGAAGTCATGTTACCCATATAATTTCAAATACATAAATTCAAGTTAGCAGCAGAGTTGGGAATGGAATTATCTGAGGCACAACAACAAAGAGTCATGGAATTAAATCAACTGGATAGATACGACAACAAGCAGTAGAACACACATCTCTTGTGCAAGAACAAAGAATAAAATGGCATGATCGATTCATCAAGAATAAAGTGTTTCAAAAGGGAGACTTGGCACTATTGTTCGACTCCAATTTTAAAAATTTCAAGGCAAAGTTTACAACTCATTGCCTTGGGCCATATGAGATCGAAGAAATATTTGACAATGGAGTTGTAAAAATAAAAACAATTGACGAAGAATTTATTTCGTTTGTGGTTAATGGACATAGGCTTAAATTTTACAATAAGCCTATAAATAAAACAAATATTGATCAGGAACTAATGTGACAGCATAGCAATATGCCTTCCATAACTCCAGAATAAGAATAAAAAATAAAAAATAATAATAATAATAATAATTCCCGGATGTGGGTGATTAGTTCGATGATTGGTACGTGGGCGGCGTTGTGGGTTGGCGCGTGGTTTCTTACCATCGCCATCCAATCTCGCGCGACGTTGGACATTAAAAACTCTGCCATCACCTTCAATGCTGCGTTAATGCAGCTCGTCCCTCCATACCAGCTCGCAAGATCTTCTGCCATGGCGCCTCCTCCCAGCCTCATTCATGCTCCTCCCCTGCACTCGAGTTGCTCCTTTGCTTCCGCAGAGCCTCGCTCTCGGACCAGCACTGGGAAGCGCTGTGCTCTGGAGTGTTGTTTTGATCTACTGTCGGGTATTCAGGTTTCTCAGAGTCCCTTCTACAAGCTCAATTGCCTTTCGACCTCTGTCAATTTCGGAGCTCCTTTGCTGGCTGAAGCTCGGCCCCCTACTGCCCTCCCTTGCCTTCACAGTATTTTTGCCTGCTCCGCGCTGCCTGTTCTTTATACCATGCCCAGATTACGCCATAGAATGCGATACAGGCGGGGAAGTTCCCGTGGGCGTGTGGTCTACCAGCCCTCCTCCTCAACCTCTGGTTCCTCTTCCTACTCTTCGGATTTCTGCACTGACCGCTATCCCAACACAAGAAGCGGACGTGGAAGGGGTGGTGGGCAGCCCCATTCTGAGGCACGCTCTTACCATTCCACCCTTGTGCAGTCTCATACAGCTCAATTTCAGTTCCCCTGTACCTTCATTCATTCCTCTTTCATGGCGATTGTTACCATTGTGCTTCAAGAGGATTCTTCGGGTATGGTTGCAGCGACTCCGGGGGTGACTCTGGAGAAGAAGGTGGAAGACATGAATGGCACTCCCCCTATAGATTGCACGTAGAGCAAGGATCCCAGCGGCATTGCTCCCCAGGACGTGAGCCTTCAGGCTGGTCCAAGCGACCCCAATCGTGGCTGTTACACAGGCAAGGAAGGCCATCCTGCAGAGGAAGAAGACCCTTACAAATATGGTTGTCGCATCATCGAAGATTCGCCTCCCACTTCTCAAGAATATTAATCAGGTCTGCTTTCAAAGGTTTTTGTTTCCCAGTCACTCGAATGGGCTCAATTACCTTTTTTCTCATAGTCGTCTTACATTAATCAGTTCTTCTGCTCAGACTTTTGTTCTAAGGTTTAATCGTCGGTTTCCCCTGCGTGGGTGGCACTTATCTGCTTGTCTGTTTGGGTTCAGTAATACTGTTATGGCTTCTGATGTTTATTCGGTTAGAATTCAGTTTTGTAATGGGTGTATGCCGCATCTCTGGGCAAGACTTTTCGAGGCCATAGCCTCTCTGTAACTTTTTGTATCAATAATAGGAGTAGACAAATTCAGAAAAAAATAATAATAATAATAATAATAATAAATAAATAAATAAATAAAAATAACAATAATAATAATAATAATAATAATAATAAAAAGAGTTTGGTTGTGAAAATCTAGGAAAATGGCACAATACAAACTCAAATTCATATCGAAAAACCAACTTGTTTGGCCAATATGAATTATGTTTTTGTTTTTATTTTACTTCAATATTATTTTTGCAAATTTATCCTCCAAGACATGCAAGACTTGAGGACAAGTCATAACATCAGCAAAGGGGAAGCTTGTAATAAAACTATGTAAATAGTTTGAGCAGCTGAATTGAAGAAGGAACCTGAATTACAAGAACAAAGGGACCTGATACATCATTGAACATACTATGCACAAGGGACCCGATACGTCATTGAAAATATTGGGCAGAAGGGACCTGAGATATCATTGAGAATATTATCCAGAAGGGACATGTATCATATGACAGAAGAAACTTGAAGCATTGTTAAAAATTATATGTCAGAAGGGACCTGAAATAACAAAATATCATAAGGGACCTGAAATACATCAATATTCAAGCTTGAAGAACATGACAGAAGGGACCTGAAACATCAAAATACAAACTGCAGAAGGGACCTGAACAACATCATCTTGAATCAATAATCAGATGCAAAGCAGAAATAAGTCTCTACATTTCTACATATCCTGGAAGACCATCGTTATGATAAAAAAAAAAAAAAAAGACAATGTCAACGATCATTTGATCAAAGGACATCATGGACATTGAACAATTTATGGGAGTATAAGTACAGTGAGTGAAAATTTTCTCTTAAAATTTCAATTTTTTTTTTTAAATATTCTAGAGATTGTTAAGACTAATTTAATACTTTATGTGCATATTCTACCTACATTTCACAACCTTCATATTCTACTCATTACATTCCTATTCCTATTCATTATTTTACCCATTATATCCTTATCCATATCCACTATCCTAACCATTTAACTATCATTCCATAAACCATATATCATTTCATATTCCTTATCCATATCACATTAACCCTAATTCTCTTAAACATAAGGATCATAAACAAAAGGCTCAATTTTCAAACTCTTGATTGGACCTACAAAAAGAAAACAAAAGTTAGTCTCATGGTAAAAAATTAATTTTAAAACATGACCATTCTTTGGTCATTTTTAAAATTAAATTAAACAAAAACCAAAACCTAAGCTAATAGCATTTGAGGGCGCAATATGCAAATATCAAAACAAAACAAATATCAAAACTATATCATTTGAGAGCGCAATCATATATATGATTAAAGTAAGGTATGTGGGTGGAAAATGCAATTATGATACAATTCAAAATTGCAATTATGATACAAACCAAAATGAAAATGCAATGAGCTAACCTAGGTTAAAATGATGTGATGGATTGAACGGAAATATGATGGGGAATGATGCATTTTCGATGGGTATGATGCATTTTGATGGGAGAGATGAATGAGAATGTGGATGGTCAGCATATTCCATGAATACAAAATGAGAAATAGGTTGTGTAATGAATAGAGCTGAGAATGTCGATGATGGGAGAGTACATCGTGGAGCCAGTACAGAAGCCGGTCAGAAAAGTTAAGCCACGAAGGCATCCAGTCAGAAGTCGATGGATAAAGAACGATCAAAAAAATTTAAAAACACAGTGTTTCAAACTTTGTGTACTTGGTAATAGCCTCCGCCATTCTCAAACCTCAGACCTCTGAAAAACCGTTTGTTCTTCACCATCATAGCCTTTGCAAGCTCAGTGAGGGAGTTGAATGTCGTGCAAACCATCGGCACGCATTTGAGAGACCCTGTGAAGAACGAATTGATAGAGGAAAATGAAGGGAGGCTTTGAAAAAATAGAGGAAATCAAGCACAAAGAAACGAGCAAAAGATATAGCAACAGAAGGACGGTGAGATAAGAAGAAGAGCGGAGTTGACTGGGGTTTTAAGCCAAGAGATCTGGCAGTTGTGTCGATCAAACACACTATCAAGGTGCAGAGATCCTGTGGAGCACGAAGGTAAGAGAAAAACCCAGATTTTTCTCATTAAATGCAACGAATATTCATATAAACAAATCTCGGGATTTTGTGTGAACATAAGTTGAAACTACGAGATATAAATGAAGTGCTTCCTACACTGTTTTAGCTTGTCATTTCCACACAACTTGTCACTGCCACCATTCACATAAATTATGCCACCAGTCAGCACGTATTTTTCATTAATTTAATGAGTGAATCCTTGGAAATATTGAGGGAGATTGTTGATTGAAATGGCGTTGTCTAAACACAGGAACTCCAGTTATCTCAGAGATATCACGAAAATCACTCCCAGATCAGGTAAATTCGAAAATTTCTTCATGTGAGGTTGTATACATAGTCTTCGATTTTTATTTGGATACATAAAGAGAACAAAGTGTTGTTTTTAACACACAGTGGTATCATTTGTTTTATTTATGAATGGTTTCTATGAGAAAATTCATTTCATTTATACACGCACTGAGAAATTTCGAAACAGAGAAGAGATTTGTGTTGAATTTTTGCAAAGACAGAGATTGAATTATGGGTTAAGAGGCAATAAAAACATGGTAAACATGTTTTTGTATACAGAGAGCAATGTTTTATGAATGTTCAAGACACAGTGAACCCATTTTATATGATATTTTTTATGAATGTTGACATAGAAACAGTGAGCCATTCTTTGAATTTTCTTGCACACAGTGAGCTTAGGACATTTCATATTGAATGCATGATGATTTTGTCTTAAGAGAGAAGGGATTGTGTATGAAATTGAAGAAAAAAAAGACATTATGGTATTAAAAAAAAAAAAAAATTACACAGTCAACAAAAGACGAAGAATTCTACAATCAAAGACAAAGGAGTTTTTTTTACTTTTTTGATGAAACAGAGGATATGATGAGAATAATAGATTAATAAAAACATGTTTGTTATGTTTTTATAATATTTTCTACATAAAATCTTTTTGTTTGTAGAAGCAGTGAGTTCGTTTTTTTCAAGAGAATAGAGATTGAAGAGGATTAGTTTCATTTCTTTGTCAAGGGCATCAAAAAGAGATAAGCTTCACCACCATAATGTATATGTCAACAAAGATCTAGTGCATGAATTTTTAATTTTCAAAATGAAGATGATGACAGTGGAAGGATACATTAATTGGTTTTCAGAAAACATGGCAGTAAGGATGGAACCTAAAGACTTCCAGATCGAGCATTAGGGGAAAGACACATTATAAAAACTTTACTAAGCAGGTCTGATAGGTTTCCTTCAAAAGTTTAATGGGCATAATGAGAACATTACAAGGGAACTCATAAATAGTTACAAACAGGAGCAAACTATGGTAGGCAGTTTAGTCATTCCCTTAAATCCAGAGTCAATTTCTCAAGCCCTAGATTTTCCATTATCAGGAAAATAGTATCACAAAGGTTTGCATTTTAAAGCTAAGGGATGGACCTTCTTCCTAGACAAAAATAGAAAGGGATCCTTTGACATAACTAAGGGAATTCCAAGAGAATGGTTTAATGAGCCTTGGGCAGAGTTAGTGTTGATCACTCAAAAATTCTTCACATTTGACAATAGGCACAATATAATGCACCTCTATCATATTAGGTTGCTTCAGCACATTAAGGGAGACATGAGAATCAATTTGACATACTTTTTCTATAAAAAATTGATCAGGATGATAGAAAATGTGAAGAGTGAGACCAAACCTAAAGAAGCACAAATCCACGATCAAGTACTCATTAAAATTCTTGTTGATTGTCAGTTGAGAACCAAGGGTGTGATGTGGAGAGAATTCCTAACTCGGAATTAGTTTACAGAACAAACCATAGAAGAAAAATTAAAACCAGTTCAGGAAACAAAGAGTATAATGAATTCACCCATTTATCTAAGAACAAGGTCTAAAAATAAACAAGATACAATCATGATTGAAAAAGATACATCCTTCATGTACATTCCTAGGAGGCAAAGAAGAAAGAATTCAACAGACATAAGCAATAAGGAAAGAGAACCGGAGGTGCAAATTGTTGAGATATCTCCCCTAACAAAACAAGCTGATAAAATTCTTGAAAGATTGCAGAAGGAGGTTTATGAAAACACATTAGAAAGAGACTCATATTTTGATAATGATGAGATTGAGGCCACTTCATTTGCTAAAGACACCAAAGAAGAAGAAAATGAACAAAACCTTAGCAAAATCGAAGAATTGATTGATAATTTGGAGGTAAGCAGGATATTGGAGAGGCATTTGAAGAGAGAAAATGAAAAATACAAGAAAAACAATGAAAAGTTGATCAAGGAGAATGAGAAACTGAATGAAGAAGTGGGAAAATTGAAAGAAAAGAACAATATTCTTTCCATGCAAGCATTCATATGGCTCAAATAGAAAAACTCATGGAAGATCAAATATGAAAAGCAGAAAGTCAAGGCTTCGATCTACAAAGAGGAACAATATAAAGGTACAGGTTCTCTTTTGCAAGTAGCACAGCAGGAAGCATCTCGGTCAGGTACAGTATCATCATCATAACTCAAGAGGTCTAAAAGGAAGAAGCAAGCATGAGGACATGCTTGTACATCAACATGAGGGAGATGTTGGCCCTCGTTTTTTATCTAATTTTGTTTAAGAAATACACTTTATTACCATGCTATTCATCCATACACCATCATATTCACTCTATTTTGTCCAATTAATGCATATCTAGGTATATAAATTAAGTTTTTCAATTTTTAGAAGTTTTTATAAAAATTGAATTTTAAATGCATTTTTGGACCTAACCAGAAATTCCTGTAATGGCTTCATGAATGTCATATTTGCAGGATACTTGGGCTCGAGCTGGATACATTTATAGAAAGCTTGGGAACTAATATTGGATTTACACCTATTGGTTCAGTCAAACCTAGCTTAAACATGCCCAGTCAAAGGTGATCAAACAGGACCTGTTTTTATGGGAATCCCTAGGAAATAGGTCAAATTTAGTATTTTATGGGATTTTCCAGATTTTGAGATATTAGATGGATGAGCTCGACATGAATAGATAGTATAAGTATAGCCATGGTTGTAAGAGACAGTTTAGATGAGTTTGTTTCATATCTTATCTATTTAAGCCTAAGACATTGAAGGCATTCATATGTAGAATTTGTGTAACTCAACTTTGATATTTCTGAAACTTTGGAAGCTAATTGAAAGGCCTGTTCTATTTCCTTTGTTGCTTTTATATATGGTGAATGCTTGACTGAGTTTCGGTAGCTGAAAGCACTTACAATGTCTGAGGCAAGGGTGGAGGGCCCCCACACCGAGCTAAGTGCACTTTCTAGTTATTTTAGTTGCAATTTCCTGAACTAGTTTTGTTTTATGCTTAATCTGTTAATTAGATGTATGATAATGTTTTATGATTGCTGATGAATCTAATTCTAATTTCTATTCTACATATTAAGGGGAAATCCAATGTTTAAGTTAAACATTCATTCTATCTAATCAAGCGTTGGAGCTAGAATTCATCTTTCCTGCTTTTAATTGTTTTTCTGAAGTTCTTGTTTTCTAACAATGGTATTAATGATAAATGAATCTATAATGAATGACAGCCAAGATTTCCTTAGTTAGGAGCCTCTTCAGTTATTATTTTATGCATCTTGATCTATTTTTCATTAGTAGGTTTGGTTTTTAATTCATGAAGTAGTTTTGTAAGAGGACAAACAAGTTCTCCTAAGTTAGGAGCTTCTTCTGTTGTTTATTACACAAATTGAATTAGAAATTATTTAGTTTAGATTTATATTTGCAATATGCATTTCATTTATTATTAATAATTCATCTTCTAAACTTGACTATATCTGAAACCCATATATCTTGGAGATTCTTCTAAATTCTACAGGCCTGAATTGATAATAAAATACTTGTGTTAGTTTACCCAGTAAACAAGCCAACACCTGCAGTAGACACATATTTTCATATCCAGCAACTTCCTAGAAAACTTTGCACATTTGAGATAAATATATCCCAAAACTCGTCTGAGGTTTTCCCATCAAACGTTGTCCTCTTCTAGTTACTCCACACTCTTTTTTTGCCACTTTTGCTTGAAGATCGAACTCGTTGAGTGAATGTTACAAATAGGTTGAATTTCCTCTCCTTATATAACCTTTATGTTGGGTCGAACTGACATAATGTAGGTCAACTTCTTTGGGACAGGGCCGACTTGGTGTGGAGGTGACTAATTACCTTTTTTACTCAAAAATAATTATTTTTATATGATATGAAAGCCCAAGAAGCATCTAATAAAAATGACAATGACTCTAATGATTCAAGACAAAACCTAGAAGCCTTTAATGGAGGATTTTGATCTAGAAAACATTGACCCAAGCATGAAACCTATGCTTTAATAAGTCATTTTCTTTAATAATAAATTTTCTTTTGAGAAGTACAATTATGAAGGCCGAAGCTAGTTACATTCTTCAACAAGAAGTTGTGATATGAAATACACCCTTATATAAATGTTGCGCCCAAGAGCCAAACCGAAAACACAGAGATCACCCTCACGTGGATTGTACTGTAACTTAAAATTTTGGCTTAAGAATGTATCCAAAACCCCAAACTGCATCAAATATTCAACCTCCTGTATAGGATCTTAAGGACTATTCAAATGGTTGTTGACTTCCTCAAATCAATCAATGCATTCTAGATTACCTCTTGGAGGGCTAAGATGTTATGTATATATATAAATTTTGGAGGACTCCCCTTGGAGGGAAAACTTCTTGCTTTTAGGAGGGAAATTTAAAATTTAAAATTCAAGTTCATTGGTGCCAAAAACCTCTTCCTTGAATTAGGTCTACTCGCATTTTAATTTTAACTTAAATTTTAAAACCCTTCACAAGAAATTTATTTTCCATATAAAAATATTTGATTTAATCTTCTAATGAAGATCGTTTTATCCCCATGATCTTGGCCAAAGATAGACTGCCACATCATCTCTTTTTTGGGATATTGATCATAAGAATGGGGCACACATTTTAATTGGACATATATTTCAAATTGTGAGGAATCTTATGATGCACTATATACCCTTAGAATCAGAATGATTATAACTATCCAATGATGAATGTCTCTAGAGGAAATTCACTGATCTTCATCATCAAAAACTTCAACAAGTGTGTGGATTCTAGGGATTCCTTCAGGCTTCTTATCTATTGGAGTTTACAACTGATGTAATTCATGATGCATCTTGAGATCATTCAAGAATCGATGTTGGAAACAATGGGAACACCATCCAACATACTTAACTCCTCCCCAACAATGACACCAACAATGTTGCAAAAAGTCAACTACGCCTAGTGAAAAGCCTCACTAGGTGGATCTAGACCTCAAAGAAATAAGATATTATCTGCCACTATCACCTTAGCAAAATTTATATGGTTGTTTAGTGGTATTCAATCAAAAGGGAGGCTTCTATAAAAGGATCACCTAAAGGATATTCAATAAAATGTCTCAAGGTGATGGATGAGGTATAAAGATTGAAATATGGTACTAGAAGATCCTAGCTGACTTAAATGTAATCTTTACCAAAGTTTAGGCACTCTATCTGTAGACCAATTAAGTGAATTATAGGGTTGTTATAAGTTAGTGTTTTATATATTTTCATTGATAGGGCATGTGTTTTCAAATGACAGCTAGAGGAAAAGGTCTTACAATGATAAGTCAATAAATAATTAAGACTTTCAAATAGATATGAATGATTTTTTATTTTTGATGGAGTTTTTATGGCTGAAACATGCACAAAACAAAAAATAAATGATGATGTTAGCCCTAGAAATAGGGTTAGCATGCAATAAATGCTAGATTTTATTTTTGGAAAATTATTTAAAGCAATTTCTACGTAAAGAGTATTGAAACATCGAAGAAGATTTAATTTTTAGCAATGTTTCATATAAACCCTAACCCCAAATTCCTATAATTAAAGAGAGAAGAGAAAATTTATTAAATTTTAGGGCTTGATCAACATCACCTAGACCACGGGGGCTTCACTCAATGAAGCTCTGACATATCACGTGTGTTCATGACATATTAAACAATACCCTTAATTTGACTATATATTGGAAAATACCTCTAAAAATCACATTATTTAACCCCCTACCAATATGAACCCAATACACCTTCCCAATTTTAAAAACCTCTACTTTCACTAGATATTGTAGGTATCCATTTTTTAATCAACATTTTGTATACCCTTTTATTTTTTTTCATTAACTTTGAGCAACATTGTTTATAGCTTTCAATATAAAAACCCTTTACTCCTTATATATCCCCCAATATATTATGTCATTTTTTCCTCAATATATATCCCCCAATATGAACCCACGTGGTATGGTATTGA
Organism: Pinus albicaulis; assembly: GCA_034641835.2. Taxonomy (NCBI): domain Eukaryota; kingdom Viridiplantae; phylum Streptophyta; class Pinopsida; order Pinales; family Pinaceae; genus Pinus; species Pinus albicaulis. The sequence goes on from CM076584.1 coordinate 1,523,693,721, forward strand.
TCCCCTAGTAAAGTCCATGTGACCTGACCTAGACTAGTTCCTTGTTCTAAAATAAATAAATGGAGTCATCTAGGGAAAATGAAATGAGAATGGCTTTGTTCAAGTGGGTGGGGACACTAGGGAATCCACTTATAAACCCTAATAGATTCCTGATGAGGGGGCATTTTAAATTTCAGAGATGCACACTTAAATTTCTCTTAAAGCATTCAAGGAAAACAACTTTACATATCATAAAGGAGTGATATTTTTAGACAAATTTAGGAATTTTAACCATGACACATGCAAAAACCCTACTTCACAAATATAAAATGCAAAATATAGAAAATTTGCAATAATCTTACAAAATTCTCACAAGAATCACTTCAATCAACCTCAAGAGGCCATCTTCAACTATAATTACATTTCTTAGGGAAATTTGCAGCCAAATATAATAGATAAGGACTAATGTGCACTAACCAAGAGAGGAGAGTGTGATGAGTAATGATGATAATGAAATAAAATAAGGCCTATTCTATCTATATGAGGTTTAATATTTCTTAATTCCATCATTTTATAAGTAAATCCCTAAAACAAGTTTACTTGAGAGTTCAACAAGACTAAGGTCACAAGCCAACCTCCTTATAGCTTTAAAAACATAACATAAATGCCAAAAATAGCCCACACGTGTGGGAAATAATGGCCTCCACCGAGACATAATCATTTATAAATTCTCAAGATGCCTCAAGGAACTGACAAAATGGAACATGAGTGCTCCCCACTCGGGCAAAGGCTTAAAGTGCATGGGTATGTCTCCATAAAGAGCCCCTCAACCATGATGTCATCCAAATTATGCCCTAGGAAACCCTTCTATTTTTAATAGGATGATGCGGCATCATCATATGAAATTGTTGGGCTCCAAAGGTGATGTACAAGCCCTCCTATCTCACCTCAGTGATAATCAACCATCATTAAGCTCCAGAACAAAGCAACATCCATCAAACAATGTCGAGGTCATCCTATGGGCATCTGGGGTCCATCTGGGCACATGATCAAGTAGTACAATGCGCAAGCTTATTTGCTTAGAGTTTTAGCATTTGGGGGTACCTGTGGGGACCAAGTACCATGTGGAATTATCTCATATCCAATTCTCATCTTTGTAGGGGAAGCATTGCATTATGAAGCTCATAATTGCTCTCATAATATAGTACAATGACCTACGGGGTTTTGTTGAAGGGAATCAAACCCACCTTTCAAGGGGTCTTTGTTGTTATGATAACATCTCTTGATAAAAACCTCTCAAGATCAAGTGAGATCAATAATCATTAGGGACATAAACAATTAAACCATCATAGTGGACCATATCTAGTGCTAGCAGCACAAAAATACTTCACACGCAAACTCACCTTCACATGTCTAACTAAATCAGGACCTGTAAACAAGTTACCTCAATTATATTGTTAAAATTTGGGGCATCTTTGGGATGAATTTCCCCAAAGAGAAATATAATAACCCCAAAATAAGCCAAACTACCACAAGGAAGAATTCACTTTGGTTAAAAAAATTATTATTCTAGTATTGTTTTGGCACTCCTCTCACTATAATTACTGTGATATAATTTACTTAGGAAAGAAATCCATGTCAGCTTCATAACCAATGTATTTATGAGAAAATTAACAATGTATTCCTCAATTCGGCCTCTTTAATTGAAGGTTCACATTGGCATTAATACACCCCATTGACTCCTCCAATGCCTAATATAAATTACAGGTCGTGTGGCTCATTTGAAACACATACAAGTGCACTGCATATTTGGAGAGATGGAATTTGAGGTAGATGCAGCCTTAACAAGTCTAGCTTAATTGGAGAGGAGGTATGTCTTGGTGTCTTTGTTTGTGACTAATCTAGGCCAAATTTAGTAGAGTGCTAGCTGAGTGAAAGAGGAGTTCTAGACTATTTTTTGTGCATGTGTCGGAGTTATTTCTTATGTGAGAAAGTTGTGACTTGTCTCTATTTTTTATGGAAATGTTGAGCCCTAAATTGGTGTTGGACAGAGGTATTTTACCCTTGAATCAGCTATGATAATTGGGTCGATTTACCTTAAAGGACATTGCAGGAGGAAGGGTTGGTTAGAGAAATATCATCGCAGGTTTTGAGGTCATTTTGAGGCCTATATTTGAGGTTGACATGGAATTTTATGGTTCCCTAACCAGGGCTAAAGTTTCTATGCATTCCTCAAGAGGTTCAAGCCCTAATTAGGTTCAAGTATAAGGTCAAAATTATAATGGATCGGTCTTGTAAATAAGGACTAAGTTATCTTGTTGAATAGTGTAGGAATAAGGACTAAAAGGAAGAATACTAGCACTATGATTGGAAGAGTTTAACGCCACATTGGGAGCATATCTATAGCATTAAAGGAATATCTAACCAGGGTTGAAACCTCAAAGATAAAGAGTGAATATGAAAAAGTTCTTATGAGCAGAAGTTTACACCTTCAAAGGTATCTAATTTTATTCTTAATTTGATGATTTGTAAGGTAATTTAGGTACATGATGGATAGCTTGTGTTCAATAGTGTTGGGATATTAAGGAGATCCCTAGTTCAGTGGTCAAAGAGGCATATATGCATTATGTGTGAACATTCTTGTGGAGCTCTAAGGATCAATCTTTTAAGGACTTATTTCATTGAGTTGCAGAGGTCATCTTCAATGATGGATGGCAGTGCTATTTGTGCTTATGAAAGTGATGGATGGCAGTGGTATTTTTTCTTATGAAAGAGATGTATGACAATGATATATGTGTTTGTTTCAATGATATATGGCTATTATACTTATGTTTGTGATGACAACAATATTTAACAGTGATATGACCATGACAGTGGTACATGTTCTTATGACAGCTTCTTGTATGCTACTTGAGATGGAGATGTATGCTACTTACAGTGATATGGAGGAAGCTCTATCAAAGGTATTTTGGTTGCCTCCTTGATATACTTTTATGTTTTCATCTTATGAGGATCTTGTATGATCCAGTGTTGGCCCTAGGAGGCCTAATGAATTTTGATGTTGAAACACTTGTGTCTCATTTCTATTACACATTGTATCTCAACTGAACATTTGATGAATATCTAAGAAGAAGAATTGATTATGTGTTTACCCCCTTGTGGGGTTTTTCCTTGGTCTCTAACCAAAAATCTCGGTGTCTATATTATGCATGTCTTTCTTCTAATGTTCCTTATTGTTCCATTACATTTTTTATGTTAATGTTCTCTCTGTATAATTTATTATGATGATATAGGGTGAATGTAAAATGTAAATTGTTGAAAAATTATTTTAAAATGCAATTATCCACAACAAAGAACTATCTAGTCCTAAAATCAACATATATTAGGGATTATTAGGTCAATAACCCTTTTCCAACCCCAAAGGGGAGTCACATGTCCCAAATTAGACCATCAATCCATAGGTTTGTGTGACAATGATGGTTATGGAGTGAGAAATACGTCAAGGCAAGTGCCACAGCCATGAGACCAACTAAATTGGGTCCAACATCATGAGTATATATATGTAATGAGGGAGAAATTGTGGAGGCTTTAGATACCCCTTTCCTCGGTCTACCTTTTCCACCCATATGGTGTGCCTTTTTCTTTAATGATTAATATTTATTTGGGTGCATATCTTAGGATCTCGAGCTTGATTTTAGATTTTTTAGATGCCCCTTTGAGATGTAGTAGTTTCTTTCTCATCATGGTTAGGACTTTCAAGATTTTCTTTCTTTATAAAAAGCATTAAATGCTTGAGGAACTAGGTGATGGCTAATAAGGGGGGTAGAGATCATACTAGGATTTTACCCATGTGCTAAACAATGTACCATCCATCTTTTGCATTTTTCATTTTCTTTCATTGTGGATTTATATGCTTTTATCTTTATTTTTGTTGCATCGATCTATAGGTCCAAGTTTCTAGGCTCAGACTCAAGGACGTGGATGAAGGGTTCCAATCCCAATGACGAATGACCACTAACCCAAAGAATGGAAATGGATAATAAAGAGATATGGAGAGTGGTGAGCATGGATTACCTTGGAAATGCTACATAAATCAATGCTTCCTTGATAATTCCCTTCTTAAACCCTAAGGCCTCATAGGGGGTCCCACTAGACAAGAGTCAAATACTAACCTCTCGGGTGAAGTGTGGGAACAAGAATACAATCAAGATCATTCAATCATCCAGTTTTCCCTAATATCCATATCGATATACCATTAACATTAAATTAAATTACATGATTACGAGAATGGTTAAAGTACCTACCAATAGATGACCTACCTTCCTTCAAGAAAAAATTCCAGATGGAAGAAAGATCGTATCAGAGCAACAGTTGGAGAATCCTGGTATAATTTTATCTGATGATCATCAAAGGGTTATTGGTTGGTTAGCTATCCAAAGTGGAGAAACATTTTTCCCTAATGGTTACCCATTTTTTGGTGGTTAACATCTAGCTCCAACTTGAGGACATGTGCTCATTATAGAGTGCATGATCCATGTGCTTGAAAGAATAGTGCATGTGAATCCAATCCCTTGTGCTTGTAGACCTATAGCATATACACTCACAATAGCTTGTCAATAGAAACTAAGCAAAGTGTTAATCGTCACCCTTGCCATATAGGGTAAAATATAGTACTCAAATGAAATGTTAGCTATAATAAACACGATATCTAATTATTATGCAGATACATCAACATGAACAATATCAAAAAAATGATGCACACACAAGAATGCAAGACATGTAATGTTATTCTAACCTATGCTAGCATATAGTACATCAACTAAGTATAATCATACAACCAATGAAGCCAACATGTTATCATATCACCATCACAACTCTTACCCCTACACTTAATCATAAGATAAAATAAGAAAACATCACAATTAACAACCATTATCTTATAATACTCAAATTTTAGATCAAATCAATAAGGGTGGGTGGTGGGAAAATTGTAATAAGTCAATCATTGTGCATCCTTGCTTGAACGGATTGAAGATGGAAAGGGAAAAGAAAAGAAAAAACCCATTTGTTGCATCCTTTGTTGCAACCTGAAGATAGAGTAATCAATGATCAATTTTTAATAGTCTTGTCCAATAGTTATTTTTGTCATATAACTTTTATTGATGTCACTAGGGACATGTTGATATTAGCATGAGGAAAAAGATGATTGAAGGACAAGATCTCGAAAAACAGGTTACTTCTCATAAAAATCACATTCAAAAGGGTGACTAAAATTAATTCATCGCGTTGATAACGCATAGAAAAATAATATGATTAAGGAATGATATCAAAAGGAAGAAAAGATGGCCTAAACAAATATGTAATCATATTTTATTGATCATCATGTGATTGGGAAGGTTTGAAAATATTGTCTTTAGCATCTATGTCAATATCATGAACCATATCTCCATCAAAGTGATAACAACTCTCATCCTATTTCCCCTCTTCCAAGTGCAAAAACCCAATAATGTGTTAGGTCCCTATATCACTAGTATAGTCCCTTATTATTGTTAGTGTAAACCCCTTATTGTTATTATTGTACCCTTGTAACCCCCATTTTGTTATTATTGTGCCCTTAAATTATTATTGTTAGGTCGGCTAGGATTACATTGTGGCCCACTAGGATTACATTATGGCCCCATGGACTCCTATATAGAGAAAGGAGGTTTTGTAAATTGTATCATCGAAGAATTGTTCATTTATGTAATGTGTATTTTGAGGCTGCCCCTCGAAGTGGCTTATTTCTAAAGCTTCATTTGTTATCTCTTTGGAAGTGGTTTCCCAACATTTGGTATCGGAGCTTTGGATTCTAGGGTTTTATTTGCTCAAACGGGTCATTGTGGCATTGTCACCTATAACTTTTCTACCAGAAGTTTCAAAAGCTGAAATTTTTAGGGTGCGAAGCCCGAAATCCCTGAGGAATATTTTCCTAAAAAATTTGGAAGCAGTTTGTAATATTTTAAAGTCATGATGCGTGAAGGTGGTGCTTTTGGAAGCTCCAGTTGTCTCAAGGTGATCGTGGGAAAATTTCAATAACTCTCTCTATGAGCATCGGATTGGAGTTCCATAAAAATTGGTCACAAGTACACGGATTGTAGTTTCTTGGCGATCAATTTCAGAGGCGAAGGATGAAACAGTGACACGTGGAAAGTCATACAAGTTCGCTATACTGAACCAGTCCATAATTAGGTCATTGTGGGAGATTGGACATAACTTTGTCTTGGAGAATCCAAATCAAGTCAGACCTATGGCATTCAAAAGAGAATTCAGAGGGCTACTTCAGTGCTGAATTTCAGATATTGAAGAGCCACAATCACAGAGATAATACAATTTCAATATCGAGCTCCTCAAAAGCAAGTAAAAGGTGTGTATTTTTTTTCCGAATTGCATAAGTCTTGTTTGAAGAATCAAGTTGAATTGATTGCAATGGCATATTGTAGAATAGATATCAGTATTGGATTATAAAATGGCTCCTAAAAAGAATTCAACACCCATTAAGCCTTTGGAAAGCTCTACTATGACTCATGAAGACAAAGAATGGCAACATGACATATCAAAATTACAAGAGCAAGTGCAACAAATTTCGCTCTCGCAAAGAGCAACAAAAAATGACATGGAAGTTTTGAAGAAAGGCATGGAATATAAGATAGATGGCATGGAATCTAAGATTGATGGCATGGAGGCTAGCATGGAATCTAAGATGGATGACATGGAAGCTAAGATCGATGAGAAAATGGAAAACATGAAGAATGTTCTAAAAGCAGACATGGAAGGTTTGACAAAGTTGATACAAGAAATGTTTCCTAATGGTGAAAAGATAGTAGAAGAACTTCATGATGAGAACAAAATAAATGTTAATCGTGATTTCATAAACTCTAATGTTGGCAGGAAGAACTACCATATTCCAAAAATGGATATGAGGAAGTTTGATGGAAAGGATCCTGTAACATGGATACTACAGATGGAGCAATATTTTGATCTCCATAATGTGCAAAACACACAAAAGGTACGCATTGCAACTTTACATTTAGAACAAAATACATTTGTATGGTATCGATGGCTTTGCTCCCGTAAAAAAATTGCCACTTGGTCAATTTTTACAGAGGAAATGATAGCACATTATGAGGATACAAAGAGCAACACCTTCTTTAGCCAATTGATAAATCTCAAACAAAAGGGTTTAGTGGGGCAGCACATTGAGGACTTCCAAAAATTGAATATAAGGGTAACTGATATTCCAGAGGAACACAGGATTGATCTCTTCATAGGCACTCTAAAGGATAACATCCAACATTAAGTTTGTGTTTTGGAACCTGATTCATTGGAGAAGGCATTCAGGTTGGCAAGAAAAGTTGAATGTAAAATTATGGCGACAAGGAAGCCTACCACTCAATTCTATAAAGAAGGAAGTGTTGCTACGCCTAGATTTCCACAACCTAAAAGGTTGACACCACAACAATTGGAAGAAAAAAGAGCAAAAGGGTTTTGCTACAGTTGTGATAGAAAATACACTAAAGGTCATAAGTGTGCTGAAAAGAAATTATTTTACATAGATTGTGAAGAAGAAGAAGAAAATGAACAAGAAGAGGATATACACCAGGAACCGGCCCTAGAAGAGGAAGACATGAATCCGACCATATCATGTAATGCACTGGCAGGAATTACCACTCCTCAAACTCTCAAGATAGAAGGAAAGATCAAGAAGAAAAAGGTAATAGTGTTGATTGATTCAGGTAGCACCCATAATTTTATTCATTGTAAGGTAGCCAAGGAATTAAATTGTTTCCTATACCCAGCACCAGAATGTCAAGTGATGGTTGCAAATGGAGGAACTATAAATTGCTTTGGTAAATGCCATAATATCAAGCTAACCATGGGGGAATATGTATTTACTAGTCCAATGCTTTCCATTCCTATGGGAGGTGTTGATGTTGTACTAGGAGTACAATGGTTACAATCTTTGGGGACGGTAGCTTTTAATTTTCAAGAACTTTTCTTGAAATTTTTTTCAGAAGGAAAGGAAGTCGAATTACGGGGTATTGAAGGGAAGCCGTGAAGGATAATAAGCTCTAATGTCATGACAAAGCTTCTAAAGAAAGAACAACGAGGCGTAATTGCACAATTATGCTCACTAGAAGTTCCGACATCAAAATCATCTATTTCTGCAGATCTCCAACAAGTCTTTGACAATCATTCCAAGGTGTTTGAAACTCCCAAAGGACTCCCACCTATTCGTGATCATGATCATGCTATTCATTTGATTCCAGGAAGTGTTCCTCCAAACATCAGGCCTTATATATATCCTTACATCCAAAAGAGTGAAATTGAACGTATGATTGCAGAAATGTTAGAGGCGGGTATAATTCAACCTAGTCAAAGTTCTTTCTCTGCTCCTGTAGTATTGGTACACAAGAGGGATGGATCATGGCGAATGTGTCCGGATTATAGGGAGCTCAATAAGCTCACCATTAAAGATAAATTTCCCATTCCTGTGATTGATGAATTATTGGATGAATTACATGGAGCAATTTATTTTACCAAGTTGAATCTTCGTTCAGGATATCATCAAATTAGAATGAAGACTGAAGATATTCCAAAAACGGCATTTCGAACTCATGAGGGTCATTATGAATTTTTGGTCATGCCTTTTTGCCTTACCAATGCACCTTCTACATTTCAAGGGTTGATGAATTCCATTTTCAAACCCTTCCTTAGAAAATTTGTGCTAGTATTTTTTGATGATATACTAATCTACAACAGGTCTTGGAAGGATCATGTTGAACATGTTGACAGGTGCTCAAACTATTGCAGGAGAAACAATTATATGCAAAAACATCCAAATGTTTCTTTGGAGTACAAGAGGTGGAATATCTGGGTCATATTATATTTCACGAGGGTGTTAAAGTAGACCCTAACAAAATTAAAGCCATTAAGGAATGGAAAGTCCCCACGACCATAAAGCAGTTGCGAGGATTTCTCGGGTTAACAGGGTATTATCGCAAGTTTGTTAAGAATTATGGGAGAATAACAGCACCTCTAACAACATTAATGAAGAAAGATGCATTTTCATGGACTCCTGAAGCAACTAAGGCCTTTGAACATCTTAAAGAGGCAATGTGCCTAGCACCGGTCTTAGCTACGCCAGACTTCACAAAAACCTTTATTGTGGAATGTGATGCCTCAGGAAATGGAATTGGTGCAGTTTTAATGCAGGAAGGAAGACCCATAGCTTTTGAAAGTCGTCCAATCAAAGGAAAGTATTTACAGAAACCTATTTATGAGAAGGAAATGTTAGCAATACTACATGCACTAAAGAAATGGCTAACTTACCTAATGGGAAGACACTTCAAGGTAAAAACTGATCATGATAGTCTTAAACACTTTTTGGAACAAAGACTATCTTCAGAAGAGCAGCAAAAATGGGTCACAAAGATGTTGGGTTATGACTTTGAAATAATCTACAAAAAGGGAAAGCTTAATGTTGTTGCAGATGCACTCTCAAAAAAGAATGAAGAGGTGGAAGCATTGCTTTGTGCCATTTCTATTATCCAACCAGATTGGATAACCGAAGCAAGAGATGAATGGAAGAAGGACAAAGATGTATGGACACTCATTCAAAAGTTGCAGCAAGATCCTAGTACATCCGATACATTTAGTTGGAAAAATGATTATTTATGGTACAAAGATCGCTTATATCTTTGTAAGAATTCCCAACTAAAACAAAATATTCTTCTGGAATTGCACACTTCTCCTTTAGGAGGACACTCAGGATTTTTAAAAACTTACCACAGGGTGAAGAAAGAATTTTTTTGGGATGGCCTTAAATCTGATATTCAAAAGTTTGTGATGGAATGTTTGGTTTGCCAGCAGAATAAAGTCGAGACAATTAAGACCCCGGGACTTCTACAACCTTTATCCATTCCAAGTCAACGTTGGGAGGAGATTTCAATGGATTTTATCACAGGTTTACCTAAGTCCGAAGGAAAGAGTGTCATCATGGTGGTAGTTGATAGACTTACTAAGTATGCACACTTTTGTGCATTATCTCATCCATTTAAATCAAGTACAGTTGCTACTACATTTATGGACATAATTCAAAAGCTACATGGAAGCCCAAGGGTTATTGTGAGCGACAGAGATCCCATTTTACTGGAAATTTTTGGACGGAGTTATTTTCTTGTTTGGGTACTCAATTAGCTCATAGCTCATCTTATCATCCTCAATCTGATGGTCAAACTGAGATAGTAAATAAATGTTTGGAAGGATATCTTCGTTGTTTTGTATCTGATAAACAAACACAATGGGTCAAGTGGGTACCTCTTGCTGAATGGTGGTATAACACTTCCTTCCATACTGCAGCAAAAATGACCCCATTTATGGCACTTTATGGATATCATCCACCATCCATCACATCATCTTTAAGGGAAAATTCGAAGGTTCAAGCAGTGGAAGATCACATCGAGCATCAGCAAGAAGTTCTCCAACTCTTAAAGGATAACCTCAATTTGGCACAAAATCGAATGAAACAACAGGCAGATCAACATCGCAGCGAGAGAAGTTTTGATGTAGGAGATTGGGTATTTTTACGGCTACAACCATACAAACAAATGTCTTTCAAGCAAGCTAAGAAGGATAATAAATTATCACCAAAGTACTATGGTCCTTACAAGGTGTTGCAAAAGATTGGTTCTATGGCATACAAATTGGAGCTTCCTACTTCTTCGTGAGTACATCCAGTTTTCCATGTTTCATGCTTAAAGAAGGTTATAGGTGAAAATCTTCCAACTCAAACAATATTGCCAGAACTTGATGAGGAAGGAAAAATCATATTGGAACCTGAAGCGGTCATGGAAACAAGAACTCGACAGCTACGGAATCGATCAATTTCAGATTATCTCATCAAGTGGAAGAACTTACCCACTGAAGATTCTACATGGGAGGATGAGAATTTTTTATAGAAGCACCCGGAGCTACTCAAGTGTTGAGGACAACACTTTTTTTTGAAGGAGAGGGGCATGTTAGGTCCCTATATCACTAGTATAGTCCCTTATTATTATTAGTGTAAACCCCTTATTGTTATTATGGTACCCTTGTAACCCCCATTTTGTTTTTATTGTGCCCTTAAATTATTATTGTTAGGTCGGCTAGGATTACATTGTGGCCCACTAGGATTACATTATGGCCCCATGGACTCCTATATATAGAAAGGAGGTTTTGTAAATTGTATCATCCAAGAATTGTTCATTCATGTAATGTATTGGAGATTGCCCCCTCGAAGTGGCTTATTTCTAAGGCGTTGATATCTCTTTTCTTCCCTTTTTGGAGTTGGTTTCCCAACATAATGTTATCCTCTAGAGGGTTAATGGGATCATCCCTTTCAAGGGTCTCATAATATGTGCCATTATACTCAATATCCATAAAAAAGATAGTGCCTACCTCATCTTTATGTGATAGGCTTATTTTTCAATAGGATCATCTTCATCACTATTATGATCTTTTATTAGATCATGATATTCTTGATATACAAAACCTTCATCAGTATCATAATTTTTGTTTGGATTTTCTTCACCATATTCCTCTTAATGTGTTGATAAATATCTAGGGAAGCCAATTAGGGTTGATTTCTCTTGATAATTGCTTGTGAATATATGTTAGCTTATTATTACTTTTAATATGTTCTCTTCATCAAATAAGTAACAAAACATAAACATTAAGTTCAGAATAAGACAATGAACACAAGATATAGGCTCCAAGCAAGGGCAAAACCCCGTAAGGGGGAATACCCAGTCAACTCTTCTCTTCTTATAAAATCAGATCAAAGTGAGAAATCCAAGACCCAAAAATCAATATTAAGACCTCCCACAAGACCCAAGTCAGCCCTCCCTCAAACTTTCCTCAACCAAGTCAAATCCAACCAAGTCAAAGATAGTCAAAACTCTTCAAATATTGGTCAAACTCTGATTTTCATCCCCTCCAATAGCTTTGCAATTTTCGGCCCCCGCAACTCTCTGAAATTTCGCATGTGTGGTATATTCTATGGAAGAATTTGGAACATGTGGCAGATTCTTCTTCCTCCATGACTTTTTCTCTCTCTCCCTTGACTTTTAGCTCTTCTTTTTAGAAATCTAAGTTTCCAAGATATGACTAAATGAAGTCAAAATTCTCTCTACATATACACATCCAGGAGGTCGAATGGGTCCCTTCCAAGGCTGAATTGTCAAGGCAGGGTCGACTTGGTCTTTTGGGGAAAATTTGACTATTTTGCCTCAAATAAAATTATTTTTCCACTTTCTTTCAAAATTCCAAATGGGACTTGACTCCAGTACAATAGATTGACTCATGACAAATATTATTTTGACTCAATAAACCATAGAAGCATGAAGAACATGCTTGACTAATGAAATAATCATAAGAATTATAATAATAATAATTTATTAATTTCTTCTTTTGTTTTTACATGCGAGATACAATGATACAAGTGTTGGTTCAATTTACTCTTGCAAATTAATGCAAGTATTTAATATCAATCCGGGTTGGTGAACTTAGAAGCATCCCCAAAGTATATAAGTTTCAATCACAATCAAATTTAGAAGATGAACTATTGATGGTTAGTGAAATGCATATTACAAATATAAAAACTAACTTAATTAATTTCTAAACAATAGATTAAGATATATGAAATAATAATCAAGAGGCTCTATGTTCAGAGACCCTAGTTGTCCTTAATTAGTGGTTTCATTATATCATCAATAACATTGTGAAAACATGAAAGCACGAAATCTAACACTAAACAATAGATTAAGATATATGAAATAATAATCAAGAGGCTTTATGTTCAGAGATTCTGGTTGTCCTTAATTACTGGTTTCATTATATCTTTAGCACTATTGTGAAATTGTGAAAGCAGGAAATCTAACACTAAACAATAGATTAAGATATATGAAATAATAATCAAGAGGCTCTATGTTTAGAGATCCTAGTTGTCCTTAATTATTGGTTTCATTATATCTTTAACACTATTGTGAAATCATTAAAGTAGGAAATTTAACTTCTAAACAATGGATTAAGATATATGAAATAATAATCAAGAGGCTCTATGTTCAGAGATCTTGGTTGTCCTTAATTACTGGTTTCATTATATCATCAATACCATTGTGAAAACATGAAAGCAGGAAATAATAAATCTAAGCAAACTAATTCACAAATTACAGTTATGAAAATTAAGAAGTGTACTTAGCTCAGTGTGGGGGCGCCCTCCACCCTTACCTCGTACACTGAGAGTACTTTCAGCTACTGGAACTTATTCAATGCACAAGAAAATGATAAATTATGTCTTCTATTAACTTCAGAAAATACTATTACATATCCTATCTCTCCATATCTTATTATCTCTACTTGGAGAAAGAGCACTCCTATTTATACATGAGTGCTTTGAAAACAAGATAAGCAACTCATTAATTACAAATCCACTTTTATCTCAACCAATATCCCTATAATTACAAAATATGATCCCTTTAAATCCTCATCATATCTCACAAATCTTGGATAAAATATGTTATCCAAATCTCCATGATCTTCTCCTTGGAATCTTCCATGATCTTCTCCTTGAAATCTCCATAATCTTCTCCTTAGAATAATCTTGAACAATTATCCTTTGAATTATTGAAATGGTGGAGGAAATATTCAAGAGGATTTTGAATAATCCTTCCAAATAATCCTACACATTTACAAAGCTCATTCACATTTAAGATATTAGTAAAATATGTCAATTTTCCAATAATTAATCACACATTCTCTTATAATATTAAAAATAAATAAACTGGAAAATAATGAGGTGAACCCATGGAAATGGTATGATGAATGGTTAAATGAGGTGATGGAATGTGAGAAATGGTGAGGATAAACATGATGAAAATGTGACAATTACGAGACCCAACATACCCCCAAACTGAACTTGTTGCATGTCCTCATGCAACCTTGCATGGATAAAACTTTTGGCTTTGCATGATTATGGTTTCTAACTATGTATCATTCCAAGATGTGAAATACATGCACTGCAACTAATATTTTCTATGGTTGGTTCTTGTGTTAACAACCATGAATATAACAAATGTTGGTTCTTGTGTTAACAACGTTCATTTTTTCTATCTTCTTCTTTTTTTAACACATGTATTGAAAATGATAAGTCATGTACTGGAAATGATAAGTCATTAATATACATAAGAAAACATTTTTTCATATTTTTGAATCATGCCAAAATAGATATCAATGTATCAATTGCAACGAAGTGTAGTTTGGAAGATTCATGCTGCTCTATAATATGTGAGGTGATGAATGGAATGAAATGGTTATGAATATTCCCCCCAAACTGAAGATGTGTTATGTTTACGAAAAAGGTGAAAGATAATGTAATATGGCGAGGGAATTTTCCAAATTCATTTACTATCAATATGTAAGAAAATTGTTTGATTAAAAATTAGAAAATAACATACCTTCACTTACCCAAAACGCTAATGAACTATGAAAAATGTAGCTATTGGCGCTTCTGGATCTGGAAAATGTCATGTTGATTTGCATGAGAGAATATGTCGTGCTACTAGATCAAAAAAATATCATGGTGTTGGGTCATATGAATATCATGTTGTTGGATGAAGTGAAGGAATCTGTACTGTTGCTGCTAGATGAAGTGAAGGAATTTTTACTGCTGCTTGGTTGTATGAATTTGAAGATGGTGTCTGAAAGTGGAAATGTTGTACTCTCATATGGTTGAAGGAATGTTGTCGCAACTGCTGATGGAGTCATGAAAAATATATAGTCTTCACCCACTTAAAAAATCCAATGGTACAATTCTAGTCATGTGAATGAATGTGTCGGTGTCGAGCATGAAAAGAAGTCATTGGATTGGTTATCAAACTCATGTGGTTGTTGTTATTAGCAGAAACCGGATTATCCACATTATCATAAAACAAGTGTCGACGTTTCGAATCCCAACGGGGATCCATCTTCAGGACAAGAAATGAATGAAGGTTGAAAAAAGGTCGCAAGAGGTATAAATAGTGAAGGCTAATGATGATGATAAGAAGAGCCGATAATAAATCAATCTAATTAATAAATAAAGATTTTAATTTAATTAGAAAAATTTAAAATTTCCTAAAAATTAATTACTATTTTTCTTAAGCTCAATATTACAATGTCATTTTAAATGATAAATTAAAAAAATAATAATAATAATAATAATAAATATTAAAAAAATTAAGTGATTAAATTTTAATTGAATTAATTCTAATTCTAAAATAAACCCTAAAATAAATTAAATCTATTATGAATTTAATATTTAAAGTCTAAAAATAATAACAATGTCTAAGTTTTATTAATGTGAGAAATTTTTATTTTTTTTAAACTAATATGACATGATTTACAATATTAAAAATATATAATTAACTATATGTTACTACAAGAATTATAATCAAATCTCAATAATTAACCCTAATAATTTTCCAACTATTAAATTTAATTATATTTTAATTTTAATCAATTCCTAATGAATAATCAATTCAACAACCACCATGCTAAGTGTTAATTATAATATTATTTATTTATTTATTTATATTAATTAATTCCTAATAAATATTTATTCTAAAACCTTTATAATGAGTTACATCTAAATTTTAATTTTAATGAGCTTTCATTTATTCATAATAAATAATAAATAATTAATTTTTATTAATAGAATAAAAATTTATTAATGAAAATAATTATTATGAGTAAGTGAAATAATAAAAGTTTCTGAGCTAACACGGCCCTAAACTAGATAACTAAAAAGGAGGGAGAAGCCTATCTGCAACATTATACCTTGGATAAGGACGAACCTAGGGAGCAAATCTGTCTAATAAGAGGTTGCCAACTATTACTAATCTCGAATCCTCTGTCCCTGTTAATGTTATGCGGGTGTTTTATAATCTCCAACGCTTCTCTAATCTTATGTCTCTGATAGTGTTCCTCCCTTGCAATGATTCTAGCGTCCTCAAGGCGTAAGTGATGTTTTGTTTTTGAGGAGTGATCAGCAAGAGCCGAAGTTCGTGATCGCTCATGTTTAATATCGGCACCATGCTCTTTCAGACGCTTATGAAGAGAGCGCCCAGTTTCACCAATATAACACTTCCCACAAGAACAATCAATCTTGTAAACACCTTTAAGCTGACCCTCACTAATGCTATCCTTAATTGAGCGCATATTTTGTCTAATGGTTCCTGTTGCTGAGAATTGTGCAAAAATGTTACTCTTTCCCAAAACCCTGGCAATCTTACCGACTATTAATGGATATCGTTAACCAATGCGAGGCAAACTCACCATTTATGTCAATGAGTGCCAAGGTACCCTAGTACATCTTGCGAAGTGCGAATAAATGATCTGATGTCGAGCCACTTACAAGATCCAATGATCAAGGGACATTGATGTATTCCCATGATTGTCGGCGAGAGAACCTGTCATTAGGGCATACAAGCCTCAAGGTACTAATGATGACTCTAGTCTCTATCCCAGATAAGGCACTGAAGTCAATGGGTCGAGACTTGTTGAAAGGTGGGCCTTAAGGAATCCCACATCATTCAACGCGAGCTTATACAAAAAAGATTGGTAAGACTATAGATGAAAATATCTCAAAATCAGGCAGTGTATATGGTAGGGCAAGGTAATCATGGAAAGATAGCTTGGAATTCTTATTGACAAGGAAAAATGAACTGAAAAATAAGAAGGAAATGATGTATGTTGTTCAGAAAAATAGGCATGTATGGAGTCATGAAGGATAAGGAAATGGAAGATGGCTTGCAACATAGGGATGATTAAGGCGCTTAGAAGGAAAAATGTGAGTAATCATGACGCAAAAGGATTTTTGTATAGTGACAAATTTCATGTGCAGTGAAGAATTAATTCCTTCAAGCGTCCAATGATGCATGTTTCATTGTGATTTCTAAAAATCAATTTTGCATTAGATCGTCTTCAACCCTGAAAAACTTAGCACCATTCCTGCATAAAAATTGTCGCCTTTGTGTGCCATCTTCGTCGATCATTCCTGTATGAAGTGACTCAAAAAAAAATTAGCTCATTTTCAAGGATTTATAAAATGTCTATTTAGTATTATTTTTCAAAGTTACACCAAATCTGGAAAAATCACAAAATATATTATTTCTACCCTATTTTCTAGGGATTCCTGAAAAACAGGTCATGTTTGACCAGCATTGACCGGGCTTGTTTTAGCTCGGTTTGACCGAACCAATAGGTGTTCATCCATTCTTAGTTCCCAAGCCTTATAAATATGTGCTCAAAGGGTGCCCAGGTATCCTACAAGTATGATATCAATGAAGCCATTACGGGAATTTCCAGTTTTGTCCAAAAATACTCTTAAAACCCAATTTTTACTAAAATATCTAAAAATTGAAAAACATAATTTATTTGCTTGAATATGCATAATAAAAATAGTTTATATGTGGATGGTATAAAGTGGAAAAGGATTGAAATTAGGTGGATTTAATAAGCAAAATTTGATCAAAAACGAGGGCCAATCTCCTCCTTGCTTACTCTCAAGCATGTCCTCATGCTTGCCTTTGTATCCTTGACCTTCTGATTATGTATGATGACTGCCATGTTGATGTACTCGTGACTCTGGCCTCCGATGTTGAAGCTTCTTGATGAAATGTCATTTTTTTATTTTCTTTAAATCAATCTTCTGTAGTGAATACTCACTAAGATGAGGAATTTTTTTTTTTTAAATACCAAATTTTGGACTGATATGTGAATTCTTGGCCACTGATAGCAATTTCTAAACTTATGATGTCAAATTCCTAGGCTGAAATGCAAGGAAATTTTCACTGTTGAATGAGATAATTTATGTGTTATAATGCTTTCAAAAATTGATTTCTGGGAACAAGAAGCAATATCTTTGTTGTAATTCTTTCAAAAATAGATTGTTGGGAGAGATCTAAGCAAATTTATAGTCTTATGGCACCTCTCTTTTCTCTGGCAACTATCATTCTATTTTCAAAAATTCCATTCATAGTTTTTTCACTGTTGTACACTCCCAAACACCACTTGAGATCATCATGCACAAACTCTATTTTGAAAAAATAAGAATAAAACTAGGGTCATGAACTTGAAGTTTTTAACGGCAATCTTACACTTGGAACTTCGATCTTGAAAGTACACTTGTCAATTAGATAACTGGAGTCTTCATATTTCAAACTATGTAAATGTAACTTGGATTTGGAGTTTTTACTGCCATCCAATTTAAACAAATCTCTCAAACACTCCATGCAATCTGCAAAATAATGGTTGAAAGAACTATGAAAATATCCCAAATAGAAATGAATTTGAGAAAATTGTCTGCATAGAGCCTAATTGGGCACGTTATGAAGAAAACCCGTGTTTTTGTTTTTCAAGTTTCATTTACGTTTTCTCAGAAAAGACAACGAAAAACAGTATCTTCTTAAAATTTTCAAATTTTTGAAACTATAATTGAATTCATAACTGGACCTTTTGATTCTGAGACTTATTGAGACTGACTCCTCTGCTTACTACTCCTTCAATTCCTCTCTTATTATGTTGCAAATGGTGCCCAGAAATGCCCTTTGTTTTATAAAATTAATAAAAGAAAATGGCATCATATGGCTTTCATGATTGTGTGTATTGCAACATCTTGGAATTTTGGCATATGAATCTGCATTGAGGCACATATTAGAATCATCACCGACTTCAGTTAAACATTTATTGGCTTCACTTTGTTTCCAAAATCCATAAAAACATTGTCCTCTGTATATTAAAAAAAAAAAACATTCTGATCATGTTTTTTTTCACTCCTTAACTCATAATTCAATCTCTGTTTTTGCCAGAATTTATCAAAAATCCTTTCTCTGTTTCAAAATTTCTCACTGTGCACAAGAATTAATCAAATTTGCCCACTGCCCACTATGTAAAAAAAAAAAAAAATAGGAAACATTTGGTGAAAATTTGGCATGTATCAAATTAAAAATGGAAAATCAGCATTCACAATCATACATGAGGAGATTGTTGTATATGTCAAAATTGAAATTGATAATTCGACATTCATGAGCATGCATGAGGAATTTATGAAATTACCTTATCTGGAAGTGATTTTTTTATTTCTCTGAGTTCATATGTTAAACAATACAATTCCATTTTCCTCTCTCAGCATCTTGAAATCTACAAGTGGCAGCGTGTGTCTATAGTGACAAATCTGGCAACTAAAGTTGTATTATGACACGTCTTTAAATAAAATCCCTATCCTCATAATCCTCTAACTACTAATGAATTTACGAGGTTGATCCCTATAGGTGGCAGAGGATTTTAAGCAATCTGGGATTTGATTTTAAACTCGATGCTTACCTCTTCTGGAAGTTCACTGCAAATCGATTTTGAAAGATATGAATATATTGCAAACTGATTTTTAATGTAAAGTTTCAAACCAGTGATTTACTTTAAATTGACAATTGGAATTATGGCTTCACTTCAAATCAACAACTGGTGGTAAGACTGAAGATTTCTACCCTTTGCAAACTGATTTTGCAGTTTGAGAAGTAACTAACACGGAGTTAACACTAGCGCGATTTGTGATTGCCAAAAACAATTTTAACACTCTGACTTCAACATTCAAAGTTTAAATAACCTCAAAATCATTTTTTATGCCTAAAAATCTGGATTACATGCAAAATACTTGGATTTTGGCGAGGATTTGCTTATACGTGTTCCTTTTCTACCTAGACCATGTAATTCTCCTTTGTTTGCATTATTTAGCCAGAGATACTCTGCCTTTTTCTCGTGCTATCTCTACAGGCTTCTTTCTTTTTTTTACAATCCTCTGCACATCAAACAGGGTTTTCGCAAGTGTAATATGAGTTAATGGCTATGATGACTCAATTTTGTGTTCTCCCTTCAGGAAATGGTGCATTCACCCAGCATTCACACCCCTCAATTCTCTGCTACCTACATTCACCTCACAAATTTTTCTATGCTGGAGTTCATCTCTCAAGAAATTCACTACGTAGTTCATTTCTTTATAAATTTCCTGCATGAAGGTGCTCTCTGGGTTGGCTGAGTGTTACTATGCTCTGCGTAGGGATGCTTTCTGCATGAAGTTTGGACATTGCTCTTGAAATTTTGACCAGTTTTTGTTGTTGTGTTCCACCTTTCGTCATTTTTTAACCATTCTTCTTCTTCTCTTTTTTCTTTTTTTTCTTTTTTTTTTCCATATGCGCCACCATAGGTTTTATGTATACCTTGTTTCACCATTGATGCATTTATTTTATTGTATATTTATTTCCTCATCCCATTTATGAATCCAAAATATCATATGCTCTCATGAATTTGATTTAAAAATGACCATAGTTTTAGGTCATTTTAAAATAAATATTTTCTAATGATACTAACCTTTTTTTTGTTTTTGTAGGCATGCAAAAATTCTTGATGGGAAAAATATTAAATCCTCAATTTTTTATCAAAATGCTTATAGGGTAATGTAGGGATATATGGATTAATGCAGGTTAAATGAAAGGTATGGTAGAATAATGGTAAGGAAATTCATCAGATTATGATAATGTATGATGGTGCAATTGATAGGGTTATAATAAATGTAGAATTGTGATGGAATGAGGATAATGTAGGGTTTTAGTAGAATGATAGGATGCATATTCAAGTTTAAATCAGTTTAACAATTCTAGGAATTTTTTTCAAAATCAAAGGTTTTAAGAACATTTTTTTACTTACTATACTTTTCCTTTCGCAGCATAGCTTGATGTTCAGAAAATGGATGTGGTTTTTCATGATAAAACTTGACTTCTTCTTCTTATTATTAGTTTCATATATTTTGCCTCACTCTCGATCTTCTTGTAGGGTTGTGGTGTTGTTGGTAAGCAACTGAAAGCAAGCTTCATGAGTTTTGAGTTTCATTAGATGAACTCAACATCTTATGATTCTACTTTTATTCGACTTGAATATTCGCTTTCATATTTTTAAATATTGACTTTGAAAATCCTTCATCCATGGAGTTGACCCCTTAAATCTTCTTATGACCTGCAAAAACATAGAATTTCCCTACAACACAATATTAAATGATGGAGGAAGAGAGGTGTATAGTCTCTCTTCTTCTAAGAAATGTGTATAATAATTTCAAGCAATGCTTAGAAACAAGTCCAAAGATGATATACAAAGAAATTGCATTTGTTTACCCCTTTGAGGAATAATGGCCATCCTAGACCTCTAGTGGTATATTGTTTACAAAATATTTGTTTTATGTCCAATTAGGGTGATTCAAATTCCAAGTTAAAGTGAATTCATATGTCTACTTCCACTATAAACAAGTTTTCAAAATGGTTTAAAATTGATATGGAAAAAATGATGAGAAATGCCATGTCTAATATAGCTGCTTATGATTTTTTGACTAGACCAACAATCACTATTTCAAGTGTAACTTTTTTGTTAAAGATCGGATCGATGTGATTCCACTTGGAGATTAAAACAGATTCATTTTTGTATTTCCAGTAGAAACATGTTTTTAAAATCAGTAGGTTTGATATCACAAAATTGGTGATGAACAGACGTAGGAGGCAGAGTTTGACTATGTTGATTTTAAGACATGTAGTCACTAATTGTGGAATAACTTTTTCACTTGACCTCCAAATGAGATGATTCAAATTGTGTCTTGAACTAGACTTCAATATCTATCTCCATTATAAACAGGTTTTGAAAATAAGATGATTTGATATATGAAATATTCCAATGAACAGTCAAGACTTAGACTTGTCACCATGCAGATTTTTCGAAAAACAGTTAGTATTTTCAGCATAGATTTTTCATATGATGTCGGATTGAGCTGATTCAAATTGATTTGGAAACTAAATTCCAAGGGCTATCTTCCCGATGAATTTCAGGTAAAAATGTTTCAATTAGAACCCTCAAATCAATGGTGTACTAACTCTATCCTTAAAATCTTTACTTGAAATCTAGTGTTTATTTTGATCATTTTTATTTGTGATCCAAATTGAAATTTTCAAAATGGATTTAAAACTAGATTTCAAGAGATGCCTGGTTTAAAAACATGCCTTTAAAACTAATCCTATATGTTTCCCCATAATAGGATTGTCCTTAGTGCATTTTGTCATAAAATCTCTTCAAATGAGATGTGAAGAATTATTTATGAGAAAAAGTGTTGTTGTGAACTCATTCCATCCATTTATTTATTTTATTCTATTCTATCCTACTTTCTGATCATAGAGATCGTGTAAAAACTCAGGAGGAGAGCATACTTATTCAAAACTGAAGAAAATAATATTCTACCTACTCTATTGCAGGAAAATAAATTTTCCTTTCAAGTATAAGAAAATTTCCAGTGCATCCATTTGCGTAACAAGATGAGAATTGAACTCATATCCAAGTTTGAAAAAGATACTTTAATAAATTCCTAGACATGAAAATTATTATGATCATAAGATTTTGATGAGAAAGAACATTGAAAAATGGAGTGGTATTGTGACCAAGTTTGAAGATGATCTTTGTTTGCTTGGCTCTCCTTAGTTGTTATGTCACAAAATTCTTCGAGTGTCACTTGTTCAAAATCTTTAATGCACGAGGGATCTTGTGATATACATGCTAGAAATTCTTCAATTTCAGGTTCTAATATTTGATCGTCAAATGTGATCCATGACTCATTCATCTCCTTACTAGAAGAGAATTCTAAGTTTTCCTCTTGTGAATCCTCTTCATCGACACTTTGTTCCTCTTCCAATCTTCTGAATTGAATATCCATCCCTAGTGATCACTCTAAATTGTGGACAAGATCCTTGTCGTGACATACCCTCCAAATGGATTCTTTAACATCATGTCGTTTTAGAGCTTGTTGGGCAAATGGATTTTTTTTTTTTTTTTTTATGGGGGGTTTTGTTTAATGCATCTACTTTTCTAATCTCTATCCTAAACATAAGAAAACTTAACTAAAAGAAATACTAGATGGTTTTTTTTTTTTTTTTTTTTTTTTTAACAATCTTCCTAATTGACTAAGTTGAAGCATGCTTCCCCGGCAACGGCGCCAAAATGTTGGGTCAATTTACTGTTGCAAATTAACGCAGGTATTTAATATCAATCCGAGTTGGTGAACTTAGAAGCATCCCCAAAGTATATGGGTTTCAATCACAATCAAATTTAGAAAATGAAGTATTGATGGTTAGTGAAATGCATATTACAAATATAAAAACTAACTTAATTAATTTCTAAACAATAGATTAAGATATATGAAATAATAACCAAGAGGCTTTATGTTCAGAGATCCTAGTTGTCCTTAATTATTGGTTTCATTATATCATCAATACCATTGTGAAAACATGAAAGCAGGAAATCTAACATTAAACAATAGATTAAGATATATGAAATAATAATCAAGAGGCTCTATGTTTAGAGATCCTAGTTGTCCTTAATTACTAGTTTCATTATATCTTTAACCCTATTGTGAAATCATGAAAGCAGGAAATCTAACACTAAACAATAGATTAAGATATATGAAATAATAATCAAGAGTCTCTATGTTCAAAGATCCTGGTTGTCCTTAATTACTGGTTTCATTATATCTTTAACACTATTGTGAAATCATGAAAGCAGGAAATTTTAACTTCTAAACAATGGATTAAGATATATCAAATAATAATCAAGAGGCTCTATGTTTAGGAATCCTGGTTGTCCTTAATTACTGGTTTCATTATATCATCAATACCATTGTGAAAACATGAAAGCATGAAATAATAAATATAAGCAAACTAATTCACAAATTACAGTTATGAAAATTAAGAAGTGTACTTAGCTCGGTGTGGGGGCCCCCTCCACCCTTGCCTCGTACACTGAGAGTACTTTCAACTACTGAAACTTATTCAATGCATAAAAAAATTATAAATTATGTCTTCTATTAACCTCAGAAAACACTATTCCATATCCTATCTCTCCATATCTTATTATCTCTACTTGGAGAAAGAGCCCTCCTATTTATACATGAGTTCTTTGAAAACAAGATAAGCAACTCATTAATTACAAATCCACTTTTCTCTCAACCAATATCCCTATAATTACAAAGTATGATCCCTTTAAATCCTCACTCATATATCACAAATCTTGGATAAGATATGTTATCCAAATCTCCATGATCTTCTCCTTGGAATCTTCTCCTTGAAATCTCCATAATCTTCTCCTTAGAATAATCTTGAACAATTATCCTTTGAATTATTGAAATGGTGGATGAAATATTCAAGAGGATTTTGAATAATTCTTCCAAATAATCCTACACATTTACAAATCTCAATCACATCTAAGATATTAGTAAAATATGTCAATTTTCCAATAATTAATCACACATTCTCTTATAATATTAAAAATAAATAAATTGAAAAATAATGAGGTGAACCCATGGAAATGGTATGATGAATGGTTAAATGAGGTGATGGAATGTGAGAAATGGTGAGGATAAACATGATGAAAATGTGACAATTAAAAGACCCAACAACAAGTACAATGATAATTGTGAAGACCAAACCTAGTTACGTTTTCCAACACACCCTCTTAACTAGGGAGGTATTCATAATTACACAACCCAATACAAGGATACTCTCAAATTAAAATATTATTATAAGAAAAGTCAGATTGATAAGCCATCATCAAGCATCAACATCATAACCAACATTGTCAAATTTAAATATAGCAAGGTCTTGACTAACAAACTCTAATTCTTCATTATATTAGAGCACAATGACAAGAGGCATACATTTGGACACCAAAACAACATCCTATTCAAGGCACATATCCCGTCTGTATGTTCACAAAGTATGTCCTTACAAAACTATTGTTACCTTGGATTCCAAATCCTCAAATAATATAGGTCCTCTTTGACTACTCTTATCTTGGATACCATGTCCTATCATCAAAAAGCATTGGTCTACGTGACTACTAACTATCCTGGATTCCAAATCCTCAAGGAATACCAGTCCCAGATGCTTATCCAAACCTCCATTCTCCTTACCAGTTCCTTCACTAGATTTATGGTTGTTAGTCCTAGCCTAGTGCATGGCACATGGATAATATAGTGTCCATCACCACTCCCTCTCAACTAGGGAGGTATTCCTTACTCTCTCTCAAATAGGGAGGAGATCCCTTACACCCTCTTAACTAGGCAGACATCATCACAATCCTTAGCTTCTCTCAATAATCATCGCCTTATTCTTCCATGGAGATCTTGGTAATAGTTGCAAGGGCTCCTATCTCGTGTCATCATACATAGCTTCGACCTTCCTGGATTTCATGGAGCCAAAATATTTCGAAATATATCTTCGTGACAGGGTTCTTGCCATCATCCTTTCAATTCACTTTCCATTAACCATCATTTTTAGTATCTATCATCAAAAGTACCTTGTTAAATCGATCAATGTCGAGCCACTTATAGCTCTTTCTATCCAACTAGGAAAGTGAACTTATTTTAGATCTATATCGAATCTACCATGATCAACAAACCATCTCGTGACTTCTTATGTCAAATTGTTGCATTTCTTGCCTTTATAGTGTATACATTTCTTCCATATACTCTTTCAGGAATTCATACCATATCCAAACATATTTTCTTAATATCATAATTTCCAAATCATAGTAGCCTCTAGTCAAGTTGTCAAATTCAACGACTTTCTCCTGAGGTAAACATCCCTTCACATGGTCTATATTCATATTGCACCACAGTTCTTCTTCATGCTCTTTAGCTTTCAATCATCAATCAATGTGTTCTTGAACCAATCAATAAGTTTCAATATTGTACCCATTAGGGTCTTTACAGCTCCCTCTAAAGTTGTCATTATTGTGTTAGGTCCCTATATTACTAGTGTAGTCCCTTATTGTTGTTAGTGTAGCCCCCATATTTTTATTGTTGTACCCCTGTAGTCTCCATATTGTTATTATTGTGCCCCATAAAACGTCGTTATTGTTATTTTTTTTTTTAGATCTAGGACAATCGGTAACTGGTGAGAGTTGCCTGAGCAAGGCCCGGGTTCAAATCCAACTGGCTGCCACTATAAACCTAGGCTAGGTGCAACAGCCTGCAAGCCGCACACAATAGCAATGAACTTATGCCTCAACAAGAGCCGAGACGTCCACTATGGGGTCGCCTACTCTTCTAGCCAAGACACAACAGGTCGTTATTGTTATTGTTATGCCCTAATATTATTATTGTAGGTCAGCTAGGATTATGTTATGACCCCATAGACTCCTATATATAGAAAGGAGGTTTTGTCATTTGAATCATCCAATAATTGTTCATTTATATAATGTAAAGAAGATTTCCCCCTCGAAGTGGCTGATTTCTAAGGCGTGGATCTCTTTTTTCTTCTATTTTTGGAGTTGGTTTCATCACATTTGGTACCAAAGCTTTGGATTCTAGGGTTTCGCTGCTTCAAACAAGCCATCGTGGCATTTTCGCTATAACTTTTTTCTACGAAGGTTTAGAGGCTACAAAAAAAACCCATTTGCGAAGAAAACCTGATGAACGTCATGCAAATATTTCAAATATTGGTTCGCAATATTTGCAGAGATATGATCTGTGGAAGTTAGGGTTTTTGGAAGCTCCCGAATTTCATCTCAAAGAGGTGACCTTGGGAAAATCATCATAACTCTCTCTCTTAGCATCGGATTGGAATTCTGTAAAAATTAGCCGAAAGTAAGTGGACTGTAGTTTTATGTGTATCAATTTCAGAGCCGAAAGAGAAAGCAGTGACATGTGGCATGTCATACAAGTTCGCTCTACTGAACCAGTCCATAATTAGGTCATTGTGGAAGATTGGGCATAACTTTGTCTTGAAGAATCCAAATCAGGTCAAACATGTGGCATTGGAAAGAAGACTCAGAGGGCTACTACAGGACCGAATCGCAATTCTTGGGGATCTGAAATTACAGAGATGCATCAGCTTCAATATCGAGCTCCTCAAAAGCAAAAAAATGTGTGTATTTTTTTTTAATTGCATAAGTCTTGTTTGAAAAATCAGTTTGAAGGGATTCCAAGGACATATTGAAGCATAGATATCATTATTGGGTTCTAAAATGGCCCATAAAAAGAATTCAACGCCCATTAAGCCCTTAGAAGGCTCTACTGTGACTCATGAATAGGAAGAAGTGCAACATGATATATCAAAATTACAAGACCAAATGCACCAAATTTTGCTCTCGCAAAGAGCAACAAAAAATGAAATGGAAGTTTTGAAGAAAGGTGTGGAAGCTAAGATGGATGGTTTGAAGAAGGACATGGAATTTTTGAAGAATGACATGGACGCTAAGATAGATGGCATGGAAGCTAAGATGGATGACATCGATGAAAAAATGAAAGGCAACATGGAAACATGAAGAATGATCTAAAAGCAGACATGGAAGGTTCGAAGGAATGTTTGACAAAGTTGATACAAAAAATTATTCCTAATGGCAAAAAGGTAGTACATGAAACTCATGATGGGAAAGAAATAAATGTTAGTCGTGATTTCATAAACTCTAATGTTGGATTGAAGACTCGCCATATTCCAAAGCTCGATATGAGGAAGTTTGATGGCAAGGACCCCGTAACATGGATATTATAGATGGAGCAATATTTTGATCTCCATAATGTGAAAAACACACAAAAGGTAAGCATTGCAACTTTACATTTAGAACAAAATACATTTGTATGGTATTGATGGCTTTGCTCTCATAAAAAAATTGTCACTTGGTAAATTTTTATGGAGGAAATGATAGCACATTATGAGGATACAAAGAGCAACACCTTCTTTAGCCAATTGATAAATCTCAAATAAAAGGGTTCAATGGTGGAGCACCTTGAGGACTTCCAAAAATTGAATATAAGGGTAACTGATATTCCAGAGAAACGTGGGATTGATGTCTTCATAGGGACTTTAAGAGATAACATCCAACATTAGTTTTGCCTTTGAGAACTTGATTCATTGGAGAAGGCATTCAGGTTGGCAAGAAAAATTGAAAGTAAAATTATGGCAACAAGGAAGCCTACCACTCACATATATGAAGATGGAAGTGTTGCTACTCCTAGACTTCCACAACATACAAGGTTAACACCGCAACAATTGGAAGAAAAAAGAGCAAAATGGCTTTGGTACAGTTGTGATAGCAAATATAGTAAAGGTCATAAGTGTGCTTAGAAGAAATTATTTTACATAGATTGTGAAGAGGAGGAAAAAAATGAACAAGAAACTTCAAAAGAAGAGAATAGACACCAGGAACCAACCCCAGAGAAAGAAGAAATGAGTCCAACCATATCATGTAGTGCATTGGCAGGAATTACCACTCCTCAAACTCTCAAGATAGAAGGACATATCAAGAAGAGAAAAGTAATAATGTTGATTGATTCACATAGTACAAGGTAGCCAAGGAATTGAATTGCTTCCTATACCCAACACCAA
Organism: Pinus albicaulis; assembly: GCA_034641835.2. Classification (NCBI taxonomy): domain Eukaryota; kingdom Viridiplantae; phylum Streptophyta; class Pinopsida; order Pinales; family Pinaceae; genus Pinus; species Pinus albicaulis. The sequence goes on from CM076584.1 coordinate 1,523,722,220, forward strand.
AGTGTCAAGTGATGGTTGCAAATGGAGGGACTATAAATTGCTCTGGAAAATGTCATAATATCAAGCTAACCATGGGGGAATATGTATTGAATAGTCCAATGCTTTCCATTCCAATGGGAGGTGATGTTGTTGTACTAGGAGTACAATGGTTACAATCTTTAGGGACGATCGCTTTTAATTTTCAAGAACTTTTCTTGAATTTTTTTTCGGAAGGAAAGGAAGTTGGATTACGTGGTATCACAGAGAAGCCGGGAAAGATAATAAGCTCTAATGTCATGACAAAGCTTCTGAAAAAAGAACAACGAGGCGTAATTGCACAATTATGCTCACTAGAAGTTCCAACATCAAAATCATCTATTTCTCCATATCTCCAAAAAGCCTTGGACAATCATTCCAAGGTGTTTGAAACTCCCAAAGGACTCCCACCTATTCGTGATCATGATCATGCTATTCATTTGATTCCAAAAAGTGTTCCTCCAAACATCAGGCCTTGCAGATATCCTTATGTCCAAAAGAGTGAAATTGAACGTATGATTGCAGAAATGTTAGAGGTTGGTATAATTCAACCTAGTCAAGATTCTTTCTCTGCTCTAGTAGTATTGGTGCACGAGAAGAATAGATCATGGCGCGTGTGTCTAGATTATAGGGAGCTCAATAAGCTCACTATTAAAGATAAATTTCCCATTCATGTGATTGATGAATTATTGGATGAATTACATGGAGCAATTTATTTTACCAAGTTGGATCTTCGTTCAGGATATCATCAAATTAGAATGAAGACTGAACATATTCTAAAAACAACATTTCGAACTCATGAGAGTCATTATGAATTTTTGGTCATGCCTTTAGGCCTTACCAATGCACCTTCTACATTTCAAGGGTTGATGAATTCCATTTTTAAACCCTTCCTTAGAAATTTTGTGTTAGTATTTTTTGATGATATACTAATCTACAGCTGGTCTTGGAAGGATCATGTTCAACATGTTGACAAGGTGCTCAAACTATTGGAGGAGAAACAATTATATGCAAAAACCTCCAAATGTTTCTTTGGAGTACAAGAGCGTTATTATCATCAAACAGCGAGCAAAACAAGAAGAACAATAGTACACAAGAACACATGATATAGGTTGCGAGCCAAGGCCAAAACCTCTCCACTTGAAAGGAAAACCCGTAAATCTCTTCTCTTCTTTTAGATTTTTCAATTAACGAATTCCAAGACCTCTAGACCAAGACCAATACCCTTCCAAGGCCAAGTTTGACCTCTCATGATGATGTGCTTCCTTTTTCCAAGTCAAACGCATTCAAATCTCTTCCAGCAGCATAACTCCGACCACAAGCTTTAGAATTTCGGCCTCTACTGCAGGTCTGAAATTTTTGGCCCCCTGCAACTACTACTGCATCTACACGTGTGAGCAAAATTTAGCCTTCCAAGGCCTCCCAACAACTTCACTTGACTTGCTTCCTTGTCTAGGGCTAGTAGGTGACCTATTAGGCCCTTCTTCTAGCAACTTTGATCCTCTTCCAGCAGATAGAGAATTTCGACCTTGAAGCAACAAACCCTAGCCTTCCTTCTTCGCATGTGTGAGAGAGAATTAGCCTAGAAACTTCCTTTCTTCGTTCCCCTTCTTCTTCGCTAGCCTTCTTCTGTTTTTCCTTCACTTAGATGAGTGAAAAGTAAATGTGTCCAAAGGAGGTCGAGTTCCCTCCTTTACATAGGCTTCTAAGGTGGACGTCTCCTCAAAATAGGCTGACCTTTTAGCTGCCAGGCCGACTTGGTCTTGAAGAGTATTTTAACACTTTTAAATACAAAAATAATTATTTTTACAATATACAATGTGCCTTAAGGGGTCTTCAACTTATGCGAATGACTTTTTTGACTTCTTGTCCTAGGACAAACCCTAGAAGCACTCAATGCGTGCTTGACTTCTAAAATAAAAAACATTGAGCGTGAAACCCATGCTCCAAAAATAGCAATAATATTTTTTCTTTCATTTTACAAAATACATGAATAAAAAGTACATTTCATATTTATGAAGACCGAACCTAATTACACATTTTTCAACATCAATCACTTCGAAGTTTGAATTAGACATGACACTACAATAATAAGCCATTCATGACACTACAATAGCAAGTCATTCAAGTATTTGCTCACTCCAAGCAAGAAAAAATTACAACTTGTATTACCGACAAGAAATAGTTCTTCCAGTATTAATTTATTATCATCCAAGAACTGTTGCTTACAATGTGCATGCTTCTCAATCCTTTTGTTACAAACGAAATTTGATTCCTAGGGAAAAGATCCTTCACTAAATTCCCATGGAATGTGTTCACTGATCATTTTGCATCAACCTCTTACGTACAATAATGTTCCTAACATGCATGCCTGCTTTGTCACTTGGAAATAAAGAATGGTATCCATGTACGCCGTGACAAGTGGAAATACCCTCACTGACTGTTCACCAGAAAGAAAAAATAAGAGATAGAATTCTATTTGGTATGTATGTCACCATCATTGCCAATAATTTCTACAAGAACACAACCCATACTTGAAGTAATGGATTGTCATTGTCCCTCTCATAATAATTTGTTGACCAACAATCTTGTCAACGAGCTTAATAGCAACATTACAGTTATCAAGCACATGTTAAGTTCCAATGTCATGAATGTGTCTCTCTTGAGGAATACTGAAAGTAATGCCCAGTTTTCACTGTTTTAGCTAAGACATTGTTTATAATCATAATCCACATTTTGAGAAACAAAATTGGTTTCAACCGCCTACCTGACTTCCTTCTTTTGCCCAGTGAATTCCTCTGGCTTTGAGTATACATCTTTTGTTTGTGGATGTCACCTGTCTCCTACAACAACCACATACACCTAGCCCTTGAATATCCCCCAGTGGTTGCTCACTAGCAAGAGCAAAGAATCGACAGAATTTATTTGGTATGTATCTCACCATTATCACCAACAATTTTTAGAACGCAACCCATGCTCAAAATAATGGAATGCATTTGTTACTCTCACAACAATTTGTTGACCAACAATCATGTTGACAGGCTTGATAGTGGCATTACAGTCATCCAGCACATGATAAGTAATAGTGACATGCATGGGTGTCTCTTGGGGAATGCTGAATTCCAGAAGTTATACCCACTTTTCACTGTTTTGGCAAACATACTGTTCATTATGCTAGTAATCCACATTGTGAGATATGCCCCAGTGACTGCTCACCGGCCAGAGCAAGAATAGATAAAATTCTATACGGTATGTATCTCACCATCATCACCAATAGTTTCCATAAAAATACAACCATGGTTAGAGTAATTGAATGCGCTTGAGACTCTTATAATAAATTGTTAGCCAACAATCTTGTTGAGGAGCTTGTAGCAGTGTAACAATCATCAAGCACATGATAAGTTTTGACAACATGAATGGATGTTCCTTGTGGAATGCTGAATTCGACCAGTTATTCCCAGATTTCACTGTAGTAACAAAGAGGTTGTTCCTCATTCTTGTAATACACGTCCTTCACAGAATTGGTTTCAGCCACATACCCTGCTTCCTTCAATTGCCCGGTTAATTCCTGTAGCTTTGAGTATATCTCTTTTGTTTGTGGATTTGACCTATCTCCTACAACAAATACATGCACCTGATCCTTAACTTCAATCCAACTGCAAGCAGGTTCCTTCTTCACTGCTCTGTCATTCATCATTCTCCTCATTTGTGCTGCATCATTCCATTTGCCAGCGGCTGCATAGGCATTTGACAGGAGAACATATGTTGGTCCATCATGTGGCTCCAACTCAAGAATGTGTTCTGCCGCATGCTTTCCAAGCTTTATATCACCATGGACTCTGGAAGCAGCAAGCAAGATTCGCCACACCAAAACACAATGTTGAAATGGCATTTCATTGATAAGATCCATCGCCTCTTCCAACTGTCCAGCACGACCAAGAATATCCACCATGCAGGCATAGTGTTCCACTCTTGGTGTGATACCATAATCTCTACTCATACAATCGAAGTAACGATAACCTTCATCAACTAGCCCTACATGACTGCATGCAAACAAAACACCAACGAATGTTATGTGATTTGGCTTCATACCTGCTTTCTGCATCTGTTCAAAGAATTGCAGAGCATATCTAGCATTCCCGTGCTGGGCATAGCCCACAATCATTGCGGTCCACGAGACCACGTTATGCTCAGGCATTTTGCAAAACACTTTGTATGCCTCCTCCATGCTCCCACATTTGGCGTGCATGTCAATAAGAGCCCCACCCACAAAGACATCTGTTTCAAATCCAGTTTTAACTACATAGGCAGTGATCTGCTTGCCCTTTTCCAAAGACGCTAGGTTAGCGCATGCGCTGAGAATACTTGCAAATGTGAACTGGTTTGCCTTAGTATTTGTCTGTAGCATCTGACAAAATTGTTTCAAGGCCTCTTCATTGCGTCCATTTTGGGCATATCCTGTGATCAATGCAGTCCATGAAATCCTATCTCGTACATGCATTCTGTTAAACTGTTGGCAAGCCTCATCTATACTTCCACATTTGGCATACATGTCAACCAGAGCATTACTCACACAGTCGTCCAATTCAAACCTGGTTTTTATAATTTTGGCATGTATCTGTTTGCCATATTCCACAACTGCTAAATCAGCAGATGCACTAAGAACACTTCCAAAAGTAAAGTGGTCCATCTTCATGCTTACTCTGTTCATTTGCCCAAAGAGTTTGATGGCATCCTCGACCTGGCCATTCTGGGCATAACCTGCAATCATGGCATTACACATAACGAGATTGCATTCAAGAATGTCGCCTAACACCTTACGTGCGTAATCTACTTCTCCAAATCTAGCATAACTGTCAACAAGAGAACCCCTTATATAATAATCTGCCTCAAATCCATTTTTTATAATCCGAGAATGGACTTGCTTGCCCTGTTTCAGACCAGAACATGCCCTGATGACAGTTGCAAAAGTGAACTGATCTCCCTCGATGCCTTTTCGTTGCATTTCACAAAAGAGCTCAAAGGCCTGCTCACAATACTTATGTTGGGCAAACCCAGCAATCATCGTATTCCATGAGACGGAATCATGTTCATGTTGCACCTTCTCAAAGGCCTTGTATGCATCTTCTAGGAGACCACACCTGGCATACATGTCAACAACGGCACTACCCACAAACACATCTTCTGTATATCCATGTTTAATAGAATGTGCTTGCATCTGATTGCCTAGTTCCACGCCCAGGCTCTCGGTGCAAATCTTAAGAATGGTGCACAATGTAAAGCTGTTAGGCCTGATACCAACCAGCTGCATTTCAGAGAACAGTTGAAGAGCTTCCTCAGGATGCCCACATTGTGCATATCCTGCAATCATGGCAGTCCATGTGATCACATTTCGTTCAGGCATTCTGTCAAACACCTCGCGCGCATCTACCAAATCTCCAAACTTGGAATACATGATAACAAGCTTGTTCAGCAAGAACGGGAACATGTTTGGCTGTAACCCAACTTTAGTTTTGATGATTTGGACATGCACATCTTTGACATCCTTCAAATGGCCACATTGCCTCAAGAGAGAGTGCCCATCATATGGATATTCGTAAGCATACGAAGAACTGGTATTTGCTGACTCTGAAATGAACCCTCGCACCTTCTGCCATTGCATACTTCTGATGATACAATACTCAAAAAGAGAAAATCCTGTTCCCAGCCTTAACGAAGTGTTGTAGTATCTGAGCGAATACAAAAAGGTAGAGTGTGCGATGGGTTTGGCATTGACCATACCTCTACCATGCTGCTTCACAGCAAACCTGGTTATCCCCCTTAACTCCCAGATATCAACATTGTTATCAATTTATGTGATATATCTAATTTTTAAAAATTAATAGTGTCTTTTAAAAACATGAAAAATTCAATCTAAATCAAAACAGTTAAATAAATATTTTATATTTAGCTGGCATTAAATTTTGTTTTAAATGACAGAACCAAATATGTATCTACGCACAAATCACTTTCCTAATGTTCACTTGTTGATCTATTCTCACATCAATTTCATAATGTTCAATTATTTATCTAGACTCACAAATTGCAGTTTTTACTTTCCTAATGTTCACTTGTTATCTATACTCACATCAATTTCATAATGTTCAATTATTTATCTAGACTCACAAGTTGAAGTTTTTACTTTTCTAATGTTTATTTGTTGATTTATACTCGCATCAATTTCATAATGTTCAATTATTAGTTTTTGCCTTTGGCACTTCAGGACTCTTGCGATCGCTAGAGAGTTGACAGACTATTAATTCATTTTTTGACTGAATATTTTTTGTGGTTATCAAAACTTAACCAAACTTTTCATTGGCAATTTTGCTACACCCAAATTTTAACCAAAGTTTCCAATTTCGCTTCTTATTGGAAGCTTCATGTGGCCCAAGACAACTTTAGATAAGTAAAAAAAATTATCCAAAGTCTAAATAGAAAATACAATGGATATACAATGCTTATTTTTAAATCCAAAGTTTACACATATTCAAATAATACATACACATTCATACTCTTTGGATTCTTATCCAAAGTTTAATCATGTTTAGTCAATTTAAGGTAAGAGGGCACTTGTTACACTTCCTATTATTTGTCATATTTGTCGATGCCAGATATTGTACACATGTCTTAGTTTCACACCGCCCTCTTTCTCTTTCTACAGAAATAATTCATAATTCATTACCCTCTTTCCAATTCATTCCCCTCCTACCCTTGCATCCTGCCTCTTCTTGCAGAAGCAAACCTAGAAAATGTGTGTTGTAGTAGATGACCAGAGGCTGCAAGTCGCCATAGAAGGGAAGAGAAGAAGAGAAAAAAAGACAACAATTGACTTGACAACTTATAGAAAGCAATCGTTGAATAGCTAATCAAGAATTGCCACAAAAAATTTGGACAAACACTGCAATCTTGTAAAAAAACTAGCTAGAGGAGCGTAACTGGAACATAAAAGCTATACAGAGGCTGCAACTAAAATAGCTGCATGGACTTGTGCATAGTGAAATCGGGACTTTTTTTTTACTTCTCTTTTATATTTTCCAGCCGTCGTTGTTGCCTCCAAAGTGTGTTTTTGTTGAGTTGATTGTTTTACAAATCTACTAATAAAATAAAAATTTGACAGGTTAGAGTCTCAAAAGAATTTATTATTAATCAATTTGCCAATGACTTTAGGATAGTATTTTATTATAAATTGTTTATGCTTATTATTACAAGTTTAAGGATAATTTTCAGTGTTTTATCACAAATAGATGTAACAATAAAAATATGCAATAATAATTGGTAGATAGAAGATTGAAACTCGACATGGCTATAGGCCTTAGTCATTTCTGACGAAGTGTGTTTTTTCCGCTTAAATGTATTCGTATCATGCAATCGAATGGGCTCGCGTTGCTTTGGTTGGGTTTGCTTTAGGCAGGTAAGAAAGCGTAGAGGGAGGAAGGATAGTGAGGTCTGTTTCCCAGAGCATCGTAAGTGAAAGAAGGGTTGAGGTAGGGTTCGAGAAGGCAGGGCAGAAGCGAGTTAGGCAGGGCAGATAAGGCACTTGGCTTGAGGGATTTTGTGCTTTCCCGCATCGGGGAAGGGATGGGTGACGAGCTTTAGGGATGATTCGGGTTTCTTTGGCCGGCCAGAGAATGTATATGTGCATCGCATTTAAGGAAGGAAGGCAGGTCTGTGGCACTCCCTTTCCTTGGTCCTTCGATCCTGTGACATGAGATTTATGTTTCCCTTCGTCGTTCTTGGTCTGGTTGGTTAGTCGTTATCTCTGTATGTATCAGCGATTCATAATTCCTTTTCTGTATAGATAGATAAATAAGGGCTCGGGGTCTTAATCTTGCCAGGCAGGGGCAATCATTCACTAATTATACTTTCGGGGCATTCATTCGCTAATTAATCTTGCCAAGTTTTTGAAAAAAAAAATTGAATTAAAGTTCCAACATCCCAACTCGAAAGAAATTATATTAATTGATTAAGTACACAGTTACTGTTTACTGACCAGCAGATCATATGACCACATCTAGACATTTTTTCAACAATTTGTCTGCACTCGTTGTGCACATTGTTGCCATTCATGTAACGAAATCCACACATTTTTTCAACAATATGTTTGCACTCTCCACACCATTTCCATTCTGCACTCTGCACATCGTTTCCATTCTTTCTTTTTGGTTAGCTTTCCATTCAGTGCACAAGCAAAGAAAATTCATTGCATGCATGCCTTTGGATGCTTTACACGATATGCATAAGTCCCAATCCTCACCCATTCATTCATTTGTTGGACCAGCTGGATGAGTTTGTATTCTCCCAACAAGCAGTGAAGTTCCCGTTGAACCTCAAAACAATCAACGGGACTCCTATTATCATAGAGAAACATCCTTAAAGGGCATAGTTTAGATCGATGGGAAGTGTTGCTACATCGGATGTCAATAGCCATATAATCACTTTCTACCTGACCATCTTCCCATGCATCAGCGAGGTCTCTCTCTAGCAGTGGGTCAGGCTCTAGTTTGGCAGGTAAAAAGAGCTGAGAGGGTGGTTAGTAAGTTATCCAGTGTGTAGGGTCAAAACATTGTAAGAACAGATACCCTTGGACAGAGAAAATGTGAACTGAATCCATAATATTATTCCATGGAGTTAATGATGGCAGCCGAATTGTAAGCAGTGGCATAAGAGTAACATTGAAGCACGAGATATTGATGGAGCCAATGGAGGAATAAAGGATCCCATAGCAGGGATAAGGGGCTTAGTATCTTTGTTCTTGCCAAATCAACCCAAAAATGAATGGCAGTGAAACGGATATGAGGGACACACGGCTTTAGAGCATTATCTCACTGTGGGAAAATGGTCAAATAATGGGCCCATAGAGTGGTGTGGTTGTGCACCATGTTCTGGTAGCGTACCATGTGTCCAAGCCCTGCCACCTAAAATAACATGCGTAGCCTAAAAAATGTCTTCAAGTGATATAAGCTTTGTAATTTATTTATAAAAGCAATCTCTTAACATTGGATTTTGTTAGAATGGAGCATGTGTCAATGGTTTTGGAGGGCATTGAATTTGTACTACTTAAAGCGGGTTTCCATGACCGAAGCTTTGCTTTTGAGGAGAGATTAAAAGATCATGAAATATATCAGTCTAATTTTTATTAAACTATGCAATTTCATGAAATTCTCTCTTTTATATTCGGATAACTTTTATGTGCTGATTGAAAACTGTTTTTTTCAGCAAAAATATCATATTTAGACTTGGCTCTCTCTTGGCATATGGCATATAGAAAGTATTTTCTTACAATTCTAGTAAGTTTTAACATTATAGTTTAACAATCTTTAACAAATCTCTTTCTAAGCTGAAAAATCCAACTCTATATCGTTAAAATAATAATAATTTGTTCATAGTTTCTTTGGGAGTTTGATAAGTGTGTCTTTTATTTATTTTTAATTATATGATAAAAAAATTATGCGCTCAATGGGCTACCGTGTCGGGTCGCAAGAGTTGGGGCTCATGATGAAGGAGGCATACGCGGATGACAATGGGTTCATTAGCCTCGAGGAGTTCATCTATCTAAATACCAAAGGGAACGATAGGGGCACCTGCTTGGAAGATCTGAAATTGCCTTCTAGTTCTTGGACCTAGACTGCAACGACTCCATTTCTGCAGAAAATCTCTACCAAGTCCTCAAGGGCATGGTGACGACAACACCCGGGAGAATTGCAAGAACATGATCACCAGCGTCGACAGGAGCGGAGATGGGCTCGTTAATTTCGAAGAATTCAAGACCATGATGACGTCATCGTCTTCTTCTTCTAAATGATCTATTATTTTCTGTAGAAATTTTAATACAAAATATGTATTGCCTGGATTCTCCTGATCTAACAATTATATGCCACTGTTAAATACAAAATCGCTTCTACAAAAATCTTTATGGAATTTAAAACACGATCGCCAATTGCAATATCAAGAAGAAAGATCAATCACACATAACACAGATGTTTTTACCGGGAAAGCATAAAGCTAAAAACCCCACTATCATATATTATGTATATATCATGGATAATGAAAAAATCTCATACAAAACTCTAATCCAAGAGCTCTCAGTACAATATACAATCGTCTCACACTGTCATACAAAATTTGGCAAATTCATGTGCCAATTTACTGCCTCCAGATAGCCTGCCTCCACTGCGCAATCCCAGCTGATAGAAATCCCTGAATGAATGGAATCCTACTTGCCTTAACTGCGCAATCCACATGGGCACATCCAATGTGTGTGTGGTTGCATGAGTGCACCCACTAATGTCACAACTGATAGTCAAACTATCCCTTTCACCTACATCTCAACTGGGTTTCCACTGGATCTGACATGCATGTAGTTAACAGTAGTAAATCTTCAGTTGCATGTGAGACCATTGATTGTGAATTAATTAATAATTAATTCATTGATCTCTCACTAGTGTATCTTCAGTTACAACTAGCACAACCGAGTTTAACTCACTTAACTGAGTTAAACTACTTTACAACTCACATAACTACACATCCAACTCTGTTACAACTAAGTCCACTTGCATGTCCCACCAACCAACCTTTGAACTCGAATTTCTTATAGCTAACTTATTTTCCACTTCAGTTAACTATGTCCAAGTGCTCATTAAGAATAGATTATTGCTCATTGTCCAACTATTATTAAGGGATAATAATAGCCGACGTGCATCTATAAATATACATGCGATCTATAAATAGAACTCGCACATACATCTATAAATAGACTTCATCTATTAATAGATTTTGTTCATGCATCTATAAATAGAATTTGCTCATGCATCTATAAATAGACCACCTAAAAATAGCCTGAGGCTCCATCCTAGTGTAGGTGCATAATTTTCACTAGGATCTTCTTGTTGAATCTCAACACTCCCTCTCAACAAGAAAGGGATTATCCTTCACCCTGATCTTGTCTCTATGGTATTCTAATTTTCTCCTGGTGAGCGCCTTTGTCAGAATGTCTGCATCTTGATCTTCCTTAGGAATGTACTGAAGCAACATGATCTTCCATTGCACACAATCTCTGATATGATGATACCGGATATCTATATGCTTGGATATATCATGAAACATGGGATTAATTGAGATTTTAATGCAACTATGATTATCACAATGAATCATTATCGGATCTAAATGAGAACCAAACAAACCAACCAAGATATTTCTCATCTAGATAGCCTCACATGCAGCTTGACTTGCTTCCATGTATTCCGCTTCCGCTGAACTGAGTGCCAGGGATCTCTGCTTCCTACTGTACCAAGAAACAGTTGCATATCTGATACTCAAGATCCCCCCTGATGTGCTCTTTCTGTCCATTGGGCTGCCTGCCCAATCTACATCTGTGTAGCCATGCAACTTCACCTCATCCATCTGTTTGTACCATAAGCCATACTCAGATGTGCCCCTCAGGTATCTCAGGACATGCTTGCTCGCCTTCCAAAAGAGCTTGGTAGGCTTAACCATCGCTTGACTTAGTTGGTTAACCGCATAGCAAATGTTCAGTCTCGTGTTCACTAAATACATTAGCGAACCCACTAACTGTCGATAGACAGTAACATCCACTACCTCTCCAGATGTAGCATCCTCTTTCCTCCAGATTCCTAGAAGAGGAGTATCCATGGGTTTGCATCCCTCCATGTGAAACTTACCCAGTATCTCCCTTGCATACTTGCCTTGAGACACAAAAATCTAACCATCCCGCTGCCATATTTCCAATCCAAGGAAATAATGAAGGAGGCCCATATCATTTATCTTGAACTCCTTTGCAAGGTCCTCCTTGCATGAGTGTATTAACTACTCATCAACAGTCAATATTAAATCATCAACATAAAGAACAATGATTGAAATCTTACCCTCCACCACAATTTGGTATAGGTTTGCATCCACCTCACTTTTGGTGAAGCCCAGTCCAATGAAATATTTGTCTATCCGAGTGTACCAAGCATGGGGTGCTTACTTCAGCCTATACAATGCACTTTTCAGTTGGCACAGATGTGACTTGCTATTGAAGATCTCAAATCCTTCAGGTTGCTCTATGTACATCTCTTCCTCAATGATCCCATTGAGAAAAGAAGTCTTCACATCCATCTAATGAATGCACCAGCCCATCTACACTGAGAGAGCAAGGATGGTCCATATGGAAGAATACCTTGCGACATGTGCAAAGGTTTCTTCATAATCAATCCCCTCGATTTTTGAGAAGCCTCGGGCCACAAATCTGGCCTTGTATTTCTCAACACTCCCATCAGCAACTTGCTTTACCTTGTAGATCCATCTCGAACCTACCACTGATTTATCAACTGGCCTTGGAACAATTTCCCAAGCACAGTTTTTGACAATGGAGTCATACTCCTCCACCATTGCATTTACCCATGTGGGCTCCTATACTGCTTTCTGAAAAGAATATGGCTTAGTCACAATACATTTGCTCATGAGAGCCATGTATCCAGTAAATCGATCAGGGGACTGTCTTTGTTTGTGATGTGAAGTAGGGGCTCCAACATTCTGCGTAGCATCAAGTCTCAGCCTATCAGCTTCTGTTGTACGCCTTCTGCTTGTTCTGATGTTTGGCTCTGCATAAGTGGACTCCTCCACTCCATGAACCTCCTCCTGTGGCTGATCCACATCTAGAGACTCGTCTTTGGGAACCAACAATTCCTCCTCTGCATGCAAGTCCAGCTCCTTCTCAAGCGACAACCGCATGGCTTTCCCCTCATCGAATTTAATATCTCGTCGCATAACAGTCATCTTATTGTTACGAAAATACACATGATAATTATGGGGTGTTTCTGTGTACCCCACAAATATCCCAACTTCAGCAGTCGGCTCCAGCTTCTTCCTGGCATTCTTGGTCACATGCACATAAATAGATAAGCCAAAAATCTTAAAGTGTGAAACATCCAGTTTCTTACCAATGAAAGCTTCTTCAAGTGTACTCATGCCAAGTACTCTATGAGGACAACAGTTTTGCACATAAACCACAGTGTTGCATGCTTCTTCCCAGAAATGCATTGGCAGGCCCTGATCATGCAACATCGCTCGTGCTGCACCCATGATCGTTCTGTTCTTCCTCTCTGCGACCCCATTTTTTTGTGGGTTATGAGGCGCTATGATTTCTCTTCAAATTCCTTCTTTGCTGCAGAAGTCTTTGAATTCATTAAAGATGTATTCTCCACCATTATCGCTCCTCAGAGCCTTCACTTGCTTCCCCAACTCTTTCTCCACCAATGCCTTAAACTCACATAACTTTGAGAATGTTTGATCCTTCTTCTGCATGAAGAAGATTCAACATTTACGAGAGAAGTCATCAACAAAAATAACATAATACTTATGTTTTGTTGTTGAAGCAATAGAGAATAGTCCACACATGTCTGTGTGAACTCTCTCCAGGATCACTGAAGCACGGTTCTCCTTTTCATGAAAGGTGGACTTTACATACTTCCCCATGGTGCATCCCTTGCACTAATCTAACTGAGCAAGTGTTCCCATTGGAAGTCTAGTAGATATTCGTTGCATGACTTTCAAGGCTGCATGATGAAGATGGCCCAATCACTCTCTCCAGGATTACCGAAGCACGGTTCTCCTTTTCATGAAAGGTGGACTTTACATCCTTCCCCATGGTGCAACCCTTGCACTAATCTAACTGAGAAAGTGTTCCCATTGGAAGTCCAATAGATATTCGTTGCATGACTTTCAAGGTTGCATAATGAAGATGGCCCAATCGCTTGTGCCATAATTTTCCCTCATCCCGGCTCACCACTTTTTCCGCCTTGCCCATCATCGCAGTGCAGCCATCTGCCTCCATCTTTTAGAGATTCTTAACTCGAATCACTATCCTCTTGGCTTGACCCATTTTTCTATGTCGCAGGAAAGCTTTTCCATCACTGAAAACAACGCCATTGCCTCTGTCCTCCAACATTGTGACTGAGACCAAGTTTTTCTTCAGACCTGGAACATGCATAACATATTTAAATTGAAATGGTTTACCTAACTCCCTCTTAAAGGTAATGGTACCAATGCAAGTTGCACTGTATCGTCCATCGTCACTCATCTCTATATGAATTTGGAGATCTTTCTTCGCCAAGTCACTGAAAAGCTCCTTATCTTCTGTCATGTGGAAGGAAGTGCCACTAACCAAATACCACATCGATCCCAATGCACTTGACACCATGCAATCAATCAAAGAGAAGTCAAGTTCAAATTGCGAGGCAAGGGCATCACCAGCTGCAGCTCCATCAGCCTTCTTGTTCTTCTTCTTCTGTGGATAGTTAGTAGCAAGATGCCCATGTTCGTGACTGTTAACACTGGAAAATCGTACAAGCAGAAGACGACATTATTTAATGTCAGGCAGAAGGATTTACAAGGCTTAAAGACATTAGAGAATATGGAAATATTTAAAATTCTCTAAGGTCTGAGGAAAAATCAAATTTAAGCAAGTCATAAATGCTTTTGCGCGCATAATCCTTCGTGAAGAGCGCCTTTGTGCACCTTTTGACCCGAAATGTGCGCAATCCTGGGAGTGGCGAAAGTCACTTTCCGAGACCACAAAAAGAACACTCGAGGATAGTGATTTCACACTTGAAGACGCCTAAGGACAGCCACCAAAGCTTCCTTAGACATCAAGGGAGCACATAATAGAATATTTGTGGCACACAGTGGAATCATCCCCCTCTCTTGGGTCACCATCCACAATGTACCAAGAGAGGGAAGGAGGATTTGAATTCTCCTATAGAAGGCTACCAAGAGATGAAGAACTTGAGAGCACATTGTTATGTTGGCCAGAATTGCCCAAGCAATACTAGCGTGTGTTATCTGAAGTTGAAGATAGAGGGGACTCAATTTTTGGCCATCCAACAATTTCAGTCCACCATAATAGAGAGAGGGAGACTTTGCACCAAAGCAAGCTTGGAAGTAAAAACATCCTTGCATCGGGACTTAGAACCCATGTTCTAGGGGCCCTTTGGCAAGAGTGTTAAATTTTCATCCTCATTTCCTACCAGCACTCAATAAGAGGGGCCGAAGATTATATATGCATGTTATTTCTCTATCTAGTATGTTTATGATTCTAGCTTGTTCCACTAACTTGCTCGACTCCACTTCTTTTTCTGCCTGTGACCAATAGCTTAAGAGGGTAAACCACACCCCTTAAGTTGGTGTGATTTCGTACATGCGTGCACCAAACACACTAACACAGGATTGGCGACTCCACTAACGTTTATTTCCAAGTTTATGTGGTTGTGCCTTTTTGTAGAGACCCCTCTCTGTGTTGTGGAGTGGAGAAAAATTTCCCCCTTTTTCTCTTGCAGTCCCCAGTTCATCCCAAGTGATAGACTGAAGCAGAACAGCTCCAAAAATTTACTTTTGCAGGAATTTTCGCGCTTTTCCCTCCCATAGACGCGCCCAAAGTGCACGTTCAGAGCTGACCCATGCGCAGACATCGCGCCCATTGCAACCTTTTGCGCGCAAAAGACCGAAAGAGAAATTTCTCCCACATTTCTATCTTTTCCTGCTTGTAAATTACTTGGCAACCCATAATACATATGCCAGCACTGATTGAGGCACTCCGCAGCTTGCTAAAGCTCACTCTTAGCTGCTTTTTGTAGGCTTAGTGTCAGTTTTATTTCAAGTTGATTTTTGCAAAGTTCACACATAGTTTAAGTAGGGGGGGAAATTAACTTGCATTTAAAAAAAAAAAAAATTATGTTTTGCAAATTTAGGTACCAACACACCTAGATAATTAGCCAAAGTAAGTGGCCCAAGTCCACATATGCTTAGCTAGTTTATTTTTTCTAGTGTAAAAGTTATTAGTTTAGTTCAATTTTTGCACTAAGATTTCGGGACCAGGATTAAATTGTCAATAGAAGAGCAAGTAATCTCTGCTGCCTTTGCACCCTTCGGTGATCCTAGGCAAGCATATGAACACTCTCTATTCACAACTCACCATCTCCCTTTAGTTGATCACATAGATTAACTAGGAAAAATAGAAAGTGGCCCCTATCCGCACATGTTTTTCTTTCGAGCAAGGAACAATAAAACATAGTTTAATAGGGGATTTTGAAAAGGATCATCGCATATTCACACGTTCAAACTTTGTGCTTGTCCATCTTTTTCTCACACACATCCACCCACTAAGCAAAGGAAAGACACCCAAAACTAACTTAACCAAACTCATTAAATTCTCCCCACAGGGGCCACAAAAGAATTTATAGTTTAAGTTAGGATCAAGGGGGTAGGCATCCAATAAGCCACCTTGATCATTCTTCATCTTGAAACATAGAAGTTGATTTTTTAGGGAGCTTTAAATCCACCTATCGACCCACAAAAAAGAAAACCCGAGTGCGGTAGAGACCTATTTCAGAGGGGGTTAGGCTTAGGCACAGTGTATGCAGTATCAGTTGGGGCTACCTGACCCGATTGGTACTCAGTACTGTTAGCTGACTTACCAAGAAGCCTAAGACTCGAACACTCACGTGGGACGGTGGTACTTGGTGGCCAAATCTAGGGCATCCTTTTCCTATAGGTGATGGTGTAGGCAAGCACTAGATCCTCTACCCTTACATTGGTGGATTTTCTTCAGCTGACTAGGGGCGTCGCCGGCTCTTACGAGACGTTGTGCCAGAAATCTCAAGATATCTTCTCAAGGCCCAGTTACATTTGAGTGTGTGAGGACGAATATGTCTTCTACGATTTGAGTATCATATGCAAACAAACAAAAACCACTTTTTTGATTGCTTGATCACATAGAATTAATTTAAAGGGAAAATTTATTTTATTTTCGCTTTGTTTTATGTATGCAATCAGAATTTTGCTTTGATCATAGAATCTATTCTCTCAAATTTTTCAAAAACAAAATCTATTCAACGCCATAACAGACCCAATGGGACCTCGTCGATCTAGGTTTCTTTTGGACCTCCCCCAATTACCGAAAGGGGTTCCAAGTCTTTCGTTATTTAGGCATCAGAGACGAAACACTGCCACCATTATTGGTTCATCCTTTATTGGGGCATCCTTAGTTGGGAACCCTAGTCGATCCCCCAACACCACACCACAGACCACTTCTCCCACAACCCCTAGGGGGCAGAGGAGTGCAACCCATTCAGGAAGCCAGTCGAATACACAGCAGGGTACGTCGCAAACCAACCCTCTTCCTAACCAGAACTTGGTGTTTTCGCAAGCTGCAATGGCGTCAACCTCCTAGTCACCTTTCTTACCTTCGTTGAATCTACCAAGTTTAACCAAGCTGACAAATTACCTCATCACACACAACCCTACATGGCCTCCCATGCCCACAAAGCTCCCTTCGGATATTCCAAAATTCAAAGGAAAGCAAGTGGAAGACCCAGGTAATCATGTCATGACCTTCCACCTGTGGTGCTCATCGAACAGTATCATTGACGACACTATTCGATCGAGACTATTTCAACACACTCTGACAGGAGTAACCACGAAGTGGTACGTGGAGCAACCCTCTGCTTCACATGGAACCTTTAACGCCCTCGCCATTGCATTCCTAACATGTTTTCAGTTACCCATTCACCATGATTCCGGAATGGAATTACTGACACATTTTAGAAAAACCCCCGCAGTCCATATCTCGGACCATCTCCACAAATGGAGGCGGCGTCGTAGTTTATGTAAAGCAAAACTCAACGATTGGGTTCTTTTAGATTTGTTCCTGAAAACTCTCACTGCAGATATTTCAAAGGATGTGGCACAGCAAAGGCCCACATCTGAAGAGGACACCATCAACAAAGCCCAACAGCTTGAGTTGATTTATACGCAGTCAGGATACATTTACAATATCCTGCCCAACGCCCCGTGCCTGCAAACTTATCAAGAATCGTCAGGTGCATCTAACTTTGCAGATGGTCTCATTGGGTCATTAACTCAAAGTTACCTAGGCAGCAGCAGTCAAAACCCCGGTTGTACATATGGTTCTACCCAGAACGCACCACAACCCGGTTTTCAAATTCATCATATGCCTCAGCAAAATTTGACCAATAGGGCGCCAGCGTATCACCATGGAGGACCCTATCCTCCAGCTTAGGAGACCCAGTACGCAGAGAGAAACATTGATGGAAGAGCTCCCCTCCAACATCCAGGTGCAAACCAGGGACCGTGTTATACTTAGTCCCCAGCACAAGACCCGCCTATGCAGACCAATGCACAGGTGAACTTTGTGTAGCCTTCCCAAAACCAACCACACCAGTTATATAACCATGAGAACTACCCTCCTAACGTGGTGAATAAAAAAGGAAAAAACAAGCCCAAAGGGAATCCTGGACAAGGGGGCGGCAACCAGCAATGCCTGCCACGATCCCAGGCTGGAGGCAACTCCAACCGAAATCAGAACTAGGAGCCAAGCAATGCCCAACGGTAGAGAAAAAGGCCACCTCTTCCAACAAACCATTCTTGTTCGATATGTGGTGAGTATGGCCATTATACTCACCACTGTCCTGATCTTCCTAAGCTGAAGAAGCTACAGAGTAACCGAGGACAAGGATGATCTTCCGAGCAAACAATTGTGATGTAGGAACCTTTCCCCCATTAAGGGACGGTCAGCACTCAGCAACAAAACCCAGATGACTCCAGGAAAAACAGCCACAAAATCTACATGACTAGCGAAGAGATGTTTTTCCAAACACAGAATCGCAATTACGACACCCCACCAGACACCAATGTGTCAGGGGTGAGTACTTGTGCACTGACTCCACCTTTTACCATTTCAAAGACGCCTATTGAACTATTTCCCAAAATGGAGAAGGGACCCAATAGGCGAGCAGGAAACTACTCCAAAGCGGTCCATAATTATAGCATCGTGGATGATTTAGCCCAATCTCCCGCTGCTACACCAACTTTGGAATTATTGTAGTCATGCCCAAAACGACAGAAAGCCTTACTTTCCGCGTTAGGTGCTATCGACCTTGCCGATACGCGCCTAACGGCTTTTGAATTAGACAAAGCCACCCCTAGGCTTCCTTCTATGGTCGCCTTTCAGATACTAGTGTCGGTCCAAAATATCACCATTCACTAATGTGTCATTGACGAGGGTGCATCCACGTGCATCATGTCAAAAAATGTTTGGCAGAAGTTAGGGTCTCCCAAACTAAAACCTTTATTCATCACGCTTAGAGCATACGACAGTCGTCCTTCGACCCCTGTCGACCTCTACCAAAGTGTCCCGATCTACTTAGCCAGAAAGATAGTCCATATAGACATTGAAGTCTTGGACGCTCACTTGGACTATAATATACTCCTTGGTCGGAGTTATATGTACGCCATGTCATTCATAGCCTCCTCTGTCTTCCGCATTATGATGTTCCCCCATGAGGACCGCATCATTATGTAGACTAATTGACGCATAGCGAGAAGCAACCCCTAACAAACACTGATGTGATTCTACCCTATCTAGATACATCCTCGGATGCGCTTTCATAGTACCAAGAATATGGTCCTAGCCAGTTCAAACTTTCGTTCGTTCTAGGATCATTCCTAGGAGATCCTCCCATTATCCATGAGTCATCACCTGATGTCATAGGGGCTCTGGTGTGCATGATGTCCACATCAAGCATCGAAGCTAGCTAGGACACAGACACGAGCAGTAATGACACCGAGTCCTCGGCCATAGCAGCCTCTCTTGCCTACGTCGCTTCCCAAACCCCTTTCCTCTACCCCCAGTTGGTTTTGTCTCCCAACAGGTTTTGGTAACAATGGTGTTACCAAATATATCGTTAGCAATACTAGTTTGGTATCTCATCCCCCCTACAGGGACAGGAGCCACACACATCACTGCCACAGGGTTGAAGCCCCTCAGTCCCGAGGAGGCCGCACTCGTCCAATAAATAGTCGATACCATCCCCTCAAAGGAAATTCCCATTGCAAAATCGGTGGTTACGGCTAAGAAAACCGTGAAGAGAGGAAAGAAGATGGAGACCCCCGCCATACAACGGGAACCACCGGTTTGCGCCATATGCGACATAATAGGAAACCTTACCCATATCTTCCCAGAGCTGGATGAATTAAAACCACTCCTCGGCTCCGAGGCAGACATCGCGACATCGTGTTCCGTAAAAAGGAACTTGTTACAAAATTCAAAGGCAAAGCATTGCGTACCAATCACGCATGCGCTATCTGCAGCAACTATGGGCACTATACCCATCACTGCCCGGAGATCCCATGATATAGGGGCGCCTTACATGCCATCGAGAGATCCTATCAAGAGGATCCCTCCACCCAAGCATCTGGAAATGAACCTCGTACCATCATGTACCAACATGAAGAACGAATGGCACCAAAAAGACCCCCAGTCATGCCCCCTCCTGTCATATGCTACACGTTGTGCGATGAACGTGGTCACTTCCTCGAAGAATGTGCAACCCTGGAACTCATCCATAAATGGTATCCTATAGAACAATTTTACTACATTGGATTGCGGGAAACACAATTCACATGTCCCTTATGCGTCGATAATCACCTTTTGGAGAATTGTCACTATATCCTCCAATTCCGGCTAGCCCTCGCTAGTTTACACTCAGCGATAGTTCGTCACTCCCAAGAAGATGACATGGACGTAGAATCCATGGACAGCTCGACAACCCAAGAGGATGTGATGAGAAGATCCATCCTATTCTTGTTAGCTGAAAAGCGACCAATCCGAGAACCCCTAGTTACCCCCAACCACTCTCTACAGAGAAGGCCAACATGCGCGTTATGCAAAACGCCCAATCATGTGGTCACCACTTTCCCTGATTTAGTAGCGTTACGATGTTGGTTCCCTGCCAGAACACAAACTGAGCATGATGGGACCCCCATATCTAGGCTATTTTACCTAATATGTCAGGGCAATCACTATGAATAGCGTTGTACCTATGTCTCGCGAGTTCATCCTACCATCGATATGTTTCATACCATAGAGAAGAAACGAGACGATGAGCTCAGGAAATGAAGGAAGTACATCACCCCTAGGCCAGTGACCCCACACCCACATGGGTGTGAAGGGAAAAATAGGACGACGCACCAACCAAGCATGACCCAAGACAAGCCCAAGATAACATGTGTACTATGCGACCAGAATGACCACCGGGTCAATCAGTGCAGAGAACTGAAGCCCCTTGTAAATAGTTTTCGGATAGTCTCTTCACTCCCTCAGAAACTTCTTTCTAACCAAGAGAAGATCACGCGCACCTATTGCCGGATTTTTTCACAATTTCATCATACGATTAAATGTGTGCATCTCCCCAGGCTAAGAGTGGCAAGAACAACGTTGAGTCTACACTCCCCCAAAGAGTTAGACACACCCAAGCCAACAACATGGAAGTGGAAGCAGAAGACCACCTCTTCTACAACAGATCATTTCTAAGCGTCCACATCCGAGACGTCGAGTAGTGTTTATTCCCATACAATCTACTCAGTTAGCACAGTGGTACCATGCACCATTTGCACTGGCCAAAACCACGCACCAGAGGTATGCCCGCTAATGGAAACATTCAGGCACCTTTGCAGCAGACATAGTTTCCACCCACAGGAAATTGACCATCCTAGAGGGGAACCCAAACTTACGTTTACACAAACTCCCATCACGGATATTCTTCCCCCAAAGAACACCGATGACACAATTCACCATATATGATTTGTATCATCGCATATCGAAAATAGGATTACAGCCACCCCCACGTCCCAGGATTTCCACTTGATTCCTGTCGCAAAAGATCAAGGTACCTTGCGCTTTTGCATTGATTTCTGTGAGATCCTGAATTTGCATGCCGCTATCGAACTCCTTGATGATACCCAACCTCTAGTACAGTGCCTAGTACAACTAGAGCTCGTGGACGAAAGCTAATGATAGTCGCTGCAACACAACGAGGCCCATAAGAAAAGGGTAAAAGCATCATTTGACAGCCACATCAACCCTCGCTCATTCACTGAGGGAGAACTATTCCTTCGCTACGATGTCGCAAAAGAAGCCTTAGGGCCAGATAAGTTCGAAACCTCATGGAAAGGACCCTACATCATCAAACATTGCCTCTGACAGGGGGCATACATCTTGACGGAACCGAACGGGACATGCCTCAGCAACCTTGTCAACGGTCTTTACCTCAAGAAATTTTACCCCTAAGGGCCAAGATGGCCCTTCCCTAGAGTTAACATACACAAACCCAGCCCCCTTTGATTTTTGACCAAAATACTTATTAAAAAATGCGCTCAAAGTGTCGCCGTGGATCCCCAAACTGAACCCTATTTTGGATTTGTTGATGGAGCATCAAGATGGTCTCAAAATTTAGCAACCGCTGCCTGGGTCATATATCACCCGAATCGATCACCACTCTACACAAATGGTGTGTGCATCGGTTCAACAACAAACAATCAGGTAGAATATGACACCGTCATCAGACTTATGTGCGACGTCCTCCATTAGGGCATACACCATATGCATGTCTACCTCGATTCCCAGTTAATAGTATCGCAGTTAAACCAAACATTTGAGACAAGAGATACACATATATTTAGAAAATATTTGTATGCAAAAATATTAAGCAGACAATTTGACTATATTACATTTACACATGTACCAAGGAGTCAAAACCAAGTAGTTGATTGCATAGCTAACAACATTCTAAATTAATATGCATCTCAAATAAATCATCATACATAAAAGACCAAAAACATAGATATCTATTAGTATAACATCATGCATAAACCGAAGCAGGTGACACAACATATAGAGCCGCAAAAAATATCTCTCATATATATATATATATATATCATGGTGTATATGTCTGAGTACAAAAATAGTGTCGCTGACCCATCGGCCAGCCCAAAGATACACAAAAATTCGTCAAAAATAGGGGAAGCATCCTCATAATGGGTGCTTTCCCCATGTACAAGTATACTGTAGGGCGGTTCCCCCTCAGGAGGGGCACCTAGACCCACAACTACTCCCGGTACCACCACTGGAGCCGCCGTCACAACTGATACTACCACCCGACGTAAAATATGTCGATAGTCCCTCTCCCAGGCCATCATTATCTCTAGCCAGACCTCCTTGAGATCATCTGTAAAACCTCAAGAAGGCATCCCCTAGGTCAAGCAGTCCACTCGACCCCAAGCACCCTCTAGAACTGCAACCCGAGCAGTGAGTTCTGCATTGCGAGCCCATGTCGCATCAGCACGTGCTACCTCTGCATCGGCACGAGCCTCGGCAACAGCCGAGCTGATACCCTCCCTTGAAGGGCCAACACCACCACTAGGTCCTCCAGCAGCATCTCCTCCCCCATGAGACCGCCCCTAGGTCTCCGAAGATGACCGTGGCCGACCAATCGAGCCACGAGGTGACCTACCTCGCCAACATTTGCAAAGAGTAACCAAAGCTATGTCAGTGTCACCATCAAAACACATAAGCACATATATACTCAAATAAATGCAAAAAACATAAAAAATGTACCTGTTGGCCCCCAAGCATAAACAGGAGGGAGACCCATCTCTGGATCCCCCTGGAAGTCCATCCCCGCATATGGGAATGACAGAAACATCTGGGGGTTCACCTCGAACCAGGCCTCTATCGTGGCATTCCAGTAACGCCCCACCATGCCCCCACCACCTCGCGGCATCACTGGAGCCCTCCGCCTCATGCGAGGCTCCTGTGGCCCCCCAGGAGGCACCGCCACCACTGGTCTCAGCAGCACTACCCTCTCGTACATAATGCTGCATAGAATGCTAGTGTACGCAAAAAACTTCGATCCATTGCGGACCTTGTTGAGTTGCGTCACCATCCCGTCATAGCAAAAATGGGCAAAGTCAAAGAAATGACCAGACCTCAACCAGTGCAAGACACCAACCTGCAGGCCAGATGCCCAATGTGGAGCCGATGACCCTGCAAGTCGCATAATCACTGCCAGAGCACACCGCTCGGCCGAATTTTTCACCGACACAATGCTGATGCACCCCTCCATAAGAGGCGCCCCACCACAATGACGCCTCTGAAACCTCTCCAAAGACACTCTCCTGGAAGGGAGTGGATACCTCAGTGCCTCAGCATGAGGAAGTAACCCAGTCACAAAATATACATCCATCTCAGGGTGGATGGCCAGGTTAGTCCCACGCAACACAAACATGTTGCGCCTCCTGCGCCAATGCTGAATCAAGTAACGAAGTAATTAGTCATGCGACTAAAGAAGCTCATTTTCCGTGAACTTCAGGAGGCTCCCATTGTGCCAGCTGACGGCGTGCCCCAGCATCAATAGCCAATGCAGTTCGAAGCTTGGGCCAATCTCGCTCCCTCCACAACAACCTGTCATCCAAAACATGAACCCATCAGCAATAGAAAAATATCAAAAATAGGCAAAAACTCAAAAAAAACTGCCTCGGTCAGTCCCTCAGATAGGCGCGCCTGTATTTTCCACAAGCGCACTTAGGGCGCGCCAAAGAAGGATAACAAAGCGCTTAAAGTGCACATATACCCGGAAAATGCGCATAGAAGGCACACTTTTTCCCTGATCGCCCGCGCAATCTAGGGCAAAAATCTCTCAGAATTTTCACAAACCAAGTTTGTACGGACCCCGACACCATCAGACTGAAAAAATTAAAGTGCAGGACATCATGGAGGTTACCTGGGCATGATATTGCTAATCCCTGGTACTCAGGCTGACCGCAATGGCAAGAACTGCTACGCATAAACCTTTGACCTCTCAAGAACTCAACAAGTACAAATGAATTGAATTAGGGCCATATTCACCTATATATCGCCCTTTTCAAAAACTTTGGAGGACCATAACGAGAGATCAAAAGGTTCGTTATCCGAACCATAAGTTGCACTGTGATCAGCACTCCATAACGAACAGAGGCGATGCCACACATTCGCACTCCCAAAAAAAAAAAAATTCAGCGCTGGTAGGTATGCCCTCTCTTATCTTCTTTTTTAAAGCTCATGAATTTCAATAATATTTGATAAAGAAGATGCTTTCACTTGAGGTAGTCGTTTTTGCAGTAAAATTCACAAACCATCCACAAATCCATCTATGGAAAGTTCCAGAGCAAGTATCATTCTACCCCTAGCATGATAGAGTCCCAGAAAACTCTGCATATCCTGACATCATTTCTCCATCAGAAATCAACCATAGGTTCCATATATCCAACCTTTTTTATCATCACCTCACCCTGCACATTATAAACATCCTCGTTGGTCGGTAGAGCCTCCCCTCCATGGCGCTCGTCACCCAAAGTAGACCATATATCACAGCAAAAGTGACACCATGGCCATACCACTTTAGTCTGGGAAGCACCTCATGCCCATCCATCCACCATGCATAAAGGTCAAAATTTTTACCATACATAATAAAACCCCCTTCCCGGACGACCAGGTTGTACAAGCAAATCAAAAGCGCACTACTGCGCCTCGCATTTGGCCCACCTACCTCCACCAGCATAATCCCATTTGTGATACTTTTTCATCCGCTTCATCAACCTCGCACATGAGACCAACCAATGGGGCCCCCACCCTCAGCAAAACACCTTCCTCACAACATCCATGAGTGAACACTTTCATGTTTTGGGGCACCCGTCTCTGTGTTTTGTACAAACCATACCCCATTATTTTATTCTTTTGGTAAGTGTACAAAGATCGCAAATGGTGCACTATGTCCCCCACCCTCTCATCCATATTTTCTACCATGGTAGTAGTCCCTGAACACCCTTGGTCGGAATATTACACCCCCACACACAAGCTAGCATGACATTCATAGCCATTTTATACCCACCCTAGAAGTCCTAATGACTTTAGGGATTTCCCCATAAAAAATAACTATGATTGTCACCAAGTTGCTTAGTATACTCCGACCTTGGGCCACTGAATCCCCATCATTATTTTTCAGTCACCCCTCGCCAACATGCCTATGTTAAACCCATCACATCCAGGTCCCTGACCCCTCATATCAACAACCCCTCATTCGGTTGAGGCTTCCTTTTTGTCGACTTCAACACCTACTTTCCGAAAAGGAAGCAATACCTTGGATTACCCCTCTCCATAAAAGGGCATCCTTGGGTGGCACTGTGGGAGATATCATTGCCCACAGATGTCATCAATCATCCAGACATTCGACTACAAAAAAATCTTTCATGTCAAGATGGTATCGTACCTTACAACCAGTGCACTTTGATCAAATTCATCGAGACCCGTGCCTTCACAAGCGTCTCTTTCAGCAATGCTTATGCGGGAAGGTCCCATCTAGCACCTATGCGTACAATGAGCAGCTATATTCCATACCATGTTTACGCATATGGGTACCACATTCCACCTATTGCCAAAGAAAAAAACACCCTGGAGAGCGTCAGCAGTCGTCGTCAACATCATCAGATCACTACCATATTAGTGACACAGACAAAACATGTATCTATCAAATATATTTTTTTAACTAGCCACAGCATCACGAGCATGGAACATGCCCGCCTCGTAGAAAATTTATATATATGTTGTATTATATTTGTTTACAGGGGTCCTATAGGACATGGTCATTCTTCGAATCGGTGCAGGGTATCTCCAATTCCAAGCTTCACACAGGTCTCTCTCTCTCTACGCACAATATACAGAAAAGAAACTATAATGTATTTCGGCTATACAGTTCTTCCTAGACCTCACACATTAGGGGAAACTGTTAACGCTGGAAAATCGTACAAGCAGAATATGACATTATTTAATGTCAGGCAGAAGGATTAATAGGGCTGAAAGACATTAGAGAATCTGGAAAGTATTTAAAAATCTCTAAGGTCTGAGGAAAAATCAAATTTGAGCAAGTAATAAATGCTTTTGCGCACATAATCATTCGCGAAGAACACCTTTGCACACCTTTTGACCTGAAATGCGCGCAATCCTAGGAGTGGCGAAAGTCACTTTCCGGGACCACAAAAATCACACTCCAAGACAATGATTTCACACTTGAAGCCACCTAAGGACAGCCACCACAGCCTCCTTAGACATCAAGAGAGCACACAATGGAATCGTCCCCCTATCTTGGGTCACCATCCACAATGTACCAAGAGAGGGAAGGAGGATTTGAATTCTCCTATATTAGGCCACCAAGAGATGAAGAACTTGAGAGCACATTGTTATGTTGGCCAAAATTTCCCCAGCAATGCCAGAAGTGTGTGATCCGGAGCTCAAAATAGAGGGGACTCAATTGTTGGCCATACAACAAGTTCAGTCTACCACAGTAGAGAGAGGGAGACTTTGTACCGAAGCAAACTTGGAAGTAAAAACATACTTGTATTGGGACTTAGAACCCATGTTCTAAGGGCCCTTTGGCAAGAGGGTTAAAGTTTCATCCTCATTTCCTACCAGCATTCAATAAGAGGGGCCAAAGAGCCACCGTTTGAATTATTGTCATTGTTTGACTCTATTCACAGCTTTTGTTTTATTTGTTTTAGTTTTAGTTTATATATGCATGTTATTTATCTATCTAGTATGTTTATGATTCTAGCTTGTTCCACTAACTTGCTTGAATCCACTTCTTTTTCTGCATGTGACCAATAACTTAAGAGGGTAAACCACACCCCTTAAGTTGGTGTGATTTCGTACATGCATGCACCAAACACACTAACACAGTGACACTGAAAACACTTCACCTTGGAAAAATCTAGCTTCTTGACTTTAGAATCAGATTTAGAATGGAATTTCTTCCCCTTCCCCTTCCTTGCCTTGGCATCCAAAGCACAATCCTCTTCATCATCATGCTTTGATGAAGAGCCATCTCTGGTGTTCCGCTTGAACTCCTCCTGAACTAGATCGGACCAAATTCATTCCCAATCCAATAGTTTTTCCCGTCCGTTGATAGAGTCTTCATAACTATGCCAACTCTTAGGAAGTCCCAAGAGATCCAAGCTCGCTAAATCATCATCAACAACAGTTATTCCCACACTCCCTAGTTCATCCCGACATTGGACAAACTTTGTGAGATACTTTGGAATGTTGTCGCCCTTTTCCATCTTGATCTTCGTGAGTTTATCTTTGAAAGCCAATTTCCTATGGTCGTTGTTGCTTTGGAAAATATTTGTCAAAGCCTTCCACATAGCATATGGTGTGGCTTTCCCATGAAGGCTTGAGACAATGTGGTCTCGTACACCTTCCAACAGAATCCTCCTTGCCTTTGCCACTTTCTTTTTCCATGGATCAAGTAATGCAGCATCTGTCGAAGTGGGCTTAGGGACATCATTGTCGATGAATTCCTTCAAGCCATTATCTTCAAGCACCACCTTCATCCTGTCCTTCCAAGCAATGTAGTTCGAGTTTCCCTCAAGTGCATTCTCTAGCCGCAAGCCATTGAAATCCATTTCGATGTTTACTCAACTATAGCACCAAGAAAAATCTTTCTACAAATTCAAATTCTTTCCACCAACAAACTCAGCTTCGACTTCAAAATTGCAATTCCCTGTGCTCTGATACCATGTAGAAATTTTAATACAAAATATGTATTGCCTGGATTCTCCTGATCTAAAAATTATATTCCACTGTTAAATACATAGTCGCTTCTACAAAAATCTTTGTGGAATTTAACACGCGATCTCCAATTGCAATATCAAGAAGAAAGATCAATCACACATAACACATATGTTTTTATCAGAAAATCATAAGGCTAAAAACCCTAATATCATATATTTATGTATATATCATGGATCGTGAAACAATCTCATACAAAACTCTAATCCAAGAGCTCTCAGTACAATATGCAATCGTCTCACATTGTCGTACAAAAATTGGCAAATTCATGTGCCAATTTATTTCCTCCAGACAGCCTGCCTCCACTGTGAAATCCCAACTGATAGCAATCCCTGAATTAATGGAATCCTACTTGCCTTGACTGTGCAATCCTCATGGGCACATACAATGTGTGTGTGGTTGCATGAGTGCACCCACTAATGTCACAACCGATAATCAAACTATCCCTTTCACCTACATCTCAACTAGGTTTCCACTGGATTTGACATGCATGTAGTTAACAGTAGTAAATATTTAGTTGCATGTGAGACCACTGATTGTGAATTAATTAATAATTAATTAACTGATCTCTCACTAGTGTACCTTTAGTTACAACTAGCACAACTGAGTTTAACTCACTTAACTGAGTTAAACTACTTTACAACTCACATAACTACATATCCAACTCTGTTACAACCTTGAATCACTCAGTTACAACTAAGTCCACTTGCATGTCCCACCAACCAACCTTTGAACTCGAATTTCCTATAGCTAACTGATTTTCCACTTCAGTTACCTATTTCCAAGTGCTCATCGAGAATAGATTATTGTTTATTGTCCAACTATTATTAAGGGATAATAATAGTCGACATGCATCTATAAATAGACATGTGATCTATAAATAGAACTCACACATACATCTATAAATAGACTTCATCTATAAATATATTTTGCTCATTCATCTATAAATAGACATCATCTATAAATAGAGTTTGCTCTTGCATCTATAAATAGACCTCCACCTAAAATTACCCTGAGGCTCCATCCTAGTGTAGGTGCATAATTTTCACTAGGATCTTCTTGTTGAATCTCAACATTTTTCTCTTCTATAATGGAGTTGCCCCAAACTGCAATGGCCTTCTGGGGGTTGTAAGTTTTCTGCAAATTTTTCCACAATTGAAACAATGGATGGATTCGATTTTTGTAGTTTCGTTTCTCTTGATTTTTGTTTGACTCTCTGTGTGATTTGGCTACTCTACGACCATGGATTTCTTGGGGTCTACTTTTTTGGGTGGTCATTCAGTACAATGTTATGATGGTTGTGCAGATCTACATGCATTTCGACTATGATTATGATGAAAATAGAATCAAATTTTCTCTTAAAGAAAGAAATAAAATTAGCAACACATATGCATTTACTCGAAAAGCATTTATGCCTTGGAGCTGTAGATTACATATGTCAAATTTCACATATGTAATGTACAAACGTCGCAATATACAGAAAGAGTTATATATCTCTTCAGTTTGAAATAGTGTAGATTACATTTGACCAATATGATTTGAGAAGTGCATCAAGCTTGCTTACTTAATGCAAATAAAACCTGAGCTTAGGCAAGTTTCAGTACACTATACGTGCTTACTTGGCCTAAATCAAACCTGAGGTTTGAATACTTCATACGTGGTTACTTAGACTAAATCAAACCTGAGCTTAGACAGGTTTCAATAACTCATACGTGGGCATATGAGTAGATACAACATACGCATCCTAAATCTTGTTCATTCAGTGTAAATCAAATTTGGGCTTACATAGGTTTTTTTGCTGAGTAACCATTAATTCTGCAGCTTACATTTAAAAACCAATTAATGATTTCAACCCCGACAAGGACTGACCTGCTTGCATTCCTTGTTTATCTAGACTTACAAGTTGCATTTTTTTAAAGTTATTTTATTTTTTATTTAATAATTAAAAAACAAAAATTCAATAATTTAATGACTCAGAATATCTTTTTCTTTTAAAACATCGTATATTTAAGTTCGATCATTTAAATAATTAAAAATCACAAATTTTTAAATAGTGTTTAAAAACTAGCAATTGACCCTAAAGGTGTAAATGTACACTGAAGGAATAAAAGATTTGGGAAGATTATCTCGTTACTCACTCCAATGCCAGCATTGTTAATCATTTCTCTGAGTGGAGAAAAAGTGCTTCTTGATAAGAATATGTAGATGACAAATATCTAAAGTCACTTATAGACGTTAGAAAGGGGCACACAAATCTTTGAATAGGACTCAACCTAGGGGCACACAAATCTCTAAAGAGGACTCCACCTATTAGATTTTACTGACTAATGATCAGAATTAGGTTACTATTAGGATTGACAAAGGCATTTTCGGTATTCAGAAAGTGTTACACAACAATTTGACATTGTCGCTTTACTCCCTGTTCCCTAATCCTGGAGGACCTTAACAGTGGCCCCTATGTCTCTTTTCCATCATGAAAATTTTCCATTATATCCCGTATAGTATGCATAACAAACTCTCTGTCAATCATTCCTAGAGTACCTCCTTAAAAACATGTTTATTTGGAGCGGCGCGACCTTTATTTGTCTCACTCACGCCGATGCCTCATCTTAAGCTTGGAGCACCGCTGAACGACACTGGAATGGATATCATACCCACGTTGATCCACTTCTAGAAGCTTTTTAAAAATGGAAACGAAGCTTCATGATCTAGAAGCTTCATGGGTGGGGTGTTGGTTGTTTGTTCATGGGGATAGGGCTGAGCTTCTCCCTTTGGGCTTCTTGTTCCTACAAAAGAGGAACCACCCAAGGAGATAAACCATTTCCCCACCTTAATTGGATCCAAGTTCCCTCTCCCTTTGCTATAAAATATAAATCCTCCCATACCTCTACTATTTAGAACAGAGATAGAAGAACAACAGAGAGAGAATTGTTGCTATAGGCATTGAAGGAGAGTTGAGAGCTCTGGCCTTTTCATACCAAGTTGAAACGAGTGCTTTGCAGACGTGCCTAGATCCGGACCTATTGAAGGAGAGCTTAGACATCAAGGCGCAGGTTGTAACTCCTCCTCTTATATTAATATGATACAACTGATTCTTACTTTCCACTCTTGTCCATGACGCATGATTAGATTTCTAGTATTTCTTGATCAACTAGATAGATTGTTTTGTGTAAAATACATGTTGTCCTTTCACATTTTGTGTTGTTTGATCTCTTATGCAGGTAACTAAGCGCTGGTGACAGCGAGGATCTAACTAAGAAGATCAAAGGATCAAAGGACTCGAGCAAGGAGCAGCATCAGAACGAGGTAGGCCATCTCCATACGATCTGTGTTCATTTACCATCTAGGAAAGTAGGTGTTAGATTGTTCCCTTTGTTACTAGACTCATCCTAGGGCTAGAGGGATCGTCTCTGTCCGTAGAGAGGATTTTCCTGCATAAAAAATTGGCGACTCCACTGGGGATTCATAACATTTAATCTTCTGTTTTCACTCTTTGATTTTTCGTTTTTTCGTCAATATTTTGTCGAGTATCCATCTCCTTTTGTTTGTGGCTTTTGTAACTACTTGCAGACATTCATCTCTCCGTTGAAGTGATAATTCTGGTTCCATTTAAGTAAACCCTTGTGTTTTTTAGCGTTTCCCTTGACCAGTGTAGTTCTTTCTCTAACAGACGCGTCGATTGGCACTGAATGCTTTAACATAGTCGCGCTTTTCCTCTTCCAGCGCGGGGTGTAGCCTCACATGCGCGTCGATTTCTGTGTGTATATTTTTAGGGTTTCTTCCTATTTTTCTGCCAGTGTGTCTTATCCTCTCAGTTTCTTTTATGTTCGAATAACTCCTATTCTTCTCTGTTTAGTGACACTTTTGTCTCAAATTCTCCATATTTGGTCTTCTCTTTTTCAAGCAAGTGCGTCCTAGTCATCCTAGGGTATCTAGGTGTTTTCGAGTCATTCGAATCGTTGCATGCTTTGTTGATTTCCAGACCTATTATTGATTCAAATATTGTCATATCTTTCAGGATTTTTTTTTTATTGAGTTGTGTGCATTTGAGTCTATTTTCGCTAACAAGCATAAATCACATTGCTTGCCTTCAACTGGAGTTTTTTTCTTTGTGTGTTGATCAGTGTAAAAAATGCAAAGAGTCTTGTTTTGAGAAAATGAGTTTGGGTCTCTCTTTGATATTCAAGTCTTTACCTCTTGTAGCATTTTAGAGATTTCATTAGTACTCAAAGCGAGTGATCACTTTTGGATTGCATTCTACATTTTTTTTATTGTGCTTATACCAAAAATAAAACAAAAAGATTTTTGCTTTAAAAAATGAAAAGTTTCATTTTGAATCGCTTCTAGTGTGTTTAGTGAAAGATAATAAAGTGGAAAGAATTTTTCATTTTTCTTTAAGATTATGCACTTGAAGAAATAGCAAAATATCATTTCATGCATTTGTTTGCTTTCTGCGTTGATTATATGAACTTCTTCTTCCTAATTAACGTAGCTTTTATCAAAATGAATGAGTGATTTTCTCATATAGCTGCATCCTAGGAATTCAGGTGACATCGGTAGGACTTTGAAACCGAGACCTAATTCAAGATAAACACTAAAATTTATTCAATCAACCTAAGGAGAATTTGGAACCTAACGAATCACATTTAGAGGTCTAGGCTAGAGACGTGTTCCGGCGTAGTAAAACGTACGAGTTGTCACTAACAGTCGGTGTTACAACCCGAGGGTAATATCTCGTCCCGTGTACGGAAGTATATTGACGTATGATAAGTATATTTGGGATGCTCTCATCGAAGGAATATGCATCAGACAGCTCTACTACGGACTTGGACTCCCACGTACCATCGAGCATATTTTGGGAGACACCATTAGGCTGCAAACCTGCCATAGGTAACTGAGTCGGATGCCTTGTAGACGTGATACACTGAACACAACATTCAAGGAGATTGGCTGTCGTATGTTAAGTCCTTGGTAATTTCCCTTTCATTTGATCAGTAGGGTATATATTGTAGTTCACGGATACCTGGTAATCCTTTATGACTAGTTCACCCTTTTTTATTTATTTTGTTTTTAAGTTCTAAAATTAATTTCCCATGATCACATGGCTTACCCATTAAGATATTTTTGGGCCAAATCATGAGTAACTCCTTTTGAATATATATTTTTAAAGCCTTGAATTAATCACCCCTTTCCCTCTTTTTATTTTTGAGATAAAATCATTGTGGTTGAACCATCAAGTTCAGCTTCCTCTTCATCATCCTCCTCTGAAGGGACATCATCACAAGTCTCTTCTGAGTCTTTGCCATCGACTGGAACTCAAACTAATGAGTTTTCCATCCTTCCAAGTGTTCAACCTCTTGCTACTTGATCTCCTCCTTATGAGCATGTAAGCTATATTTCGTTTCCTCACAATCCATTATTTGATTTCATAGAGATCTCCCCTGAATAGCCTTATAGTCCGTTTGATACACCTGATGTACCATTCGTGCATTCGTCGAGTGCGTCTCAAACTGTCGTTCGTTAGTTATTTCCGCCAATGGCTTATGAAGGAGAGGATTCATCTCCCCTTGAGGTTTCAAGAACCATTAGTGGTGTGGATGAGTATTTATATGAAGGACATAAATTCCCTCCTGAGGGATTTCCCCATGGGGGGCAAACGTTTCAACCTTCCACCCAGTCATACATTCCACAAGGTTACACCTCGTTGGGACACCTAGTTTCGGGTATTTCGAGTGTCATGCCTTTGTATTACAATACTATCTGGAAGAATACTACGATTATCACCCCTGGTCCACTTGTCTCTAACGTGTCTGTTTCCATTCCTGCTCAAGAAACAGTTACGTCTGTTCCCCGTGGCCTACTGTTTGCGTTGGTGTTTCAGCAACTCCCATCAGTGTTCCTTGACTCCAATTTCTGGTGGTGGTCCATCCTTGTTGAATGTCTCTCAATCCTCCGCTGCACCATCTGTGAGTGGATTACAGACTCACATTTCGGCCTCTTCTCAACCTGTTGGTATTATCCCTATGTCGTCTGGACCATCTGGTCCGACAAGGTTAACATATGATCAGTATCAGTAATTTTTTGCAGAACCAAATACTCAACGAGCAGCCCTATGTCCAGCTTGGTTCCCAGCAGTTACAGACCCCGTTGGTGAATCCGCAAGGATTTCAAGGGCAGTTTGGCATTTAGTCAGGGGCTTATGCATTTCAGCAGGGTCTTATCTTTGGTCAACAATGACCTTATGGGCCACAAGGTCAACCCTACATGCAACAGGTTATGTCTTATGTACAATTTAATCAACCTTTAGCCCATCAATGTCATTTTTCCTATTCTCCACAGGGACAACCTTCTGGTCAACAAGGGAAACCTTACTTTCAGCAAGGACAACCCTCGTCTCAACAAATTCAGATCTTTGTTCAACCGAGTCAACCTAGTTCTGAGGGGCAACCTGGCCAACCTTAGCAACCTCTCGGTATCATGACATCAAATCCTTAGGGTACCATCCAGCAACCCCAAGGTCAAATCTTGGGCTCACAAGGTCAACCGATGTGTTCCTAAGGTTACCTTTTGGGTTCGCAAGGTCAACCATAGGGCACTGCATTCCAAAACTTTCAACATCAGCAAAATCCATATGCTGTGAATTATGCTCAAGCTGGACCTCAATGGTCTACTGCAGGTCAGAATCTGTTTTTGGGTCAACAACCAGGATATGGTCAAAATCCACAAGGTTTCAACCCTTATGGACAGAATCCATATGGGAAAAATCCTTCCGGACAAAACCCATGGGGGCAGAATTCCTCCCAACCTGTTGGAATCCAAAAATGGGCCTGTATCAAAGACCAAACATCATGCCTTTCAATCCATAATTGCCTTTTCTTGCAATGTTGGAACTCCTCAATGTGTCAAGATTAACCAATGATCCAATTCTCGATAATCGATATTGGCTTCCAGTTCCTACTAATATTTCAAGCGATTTCCCCAAGTTTGAAGGCAAGTCTAGAGAATAACCCTAGGCACACATTATGATTTACCATCTTTGGTATTCCTCCAATTCCTGGGTTGATGATTTCGTCTGTTTGCGTCTTTTTCAAAGGATGTTGATTGGTGTCACTGCGAAGTGGTACATTGAGATTTCTCGCGGAACTTTTCAGGACTTCAATTCTTTAGTTATGGATTTTCTTACACTTTTTCAGTTACATGTTCATTACGAGATGGGAACTCACCTCCTTACATTCTTGAAACAAGATACTGCTATGCATATCTTCGATCATATCCATGAATGGAGACAGCGTCATCGTTTGATCAAGTTTAAATTCCTTATCAACTTTTGACCGAATGGTTCACTAAATCATTCTTCAATAAGATCGCCAAGGATATTGATATGGGGGCAGTTGTCACATAAGAACAAGCCATTGGTCGTGCTCAATATCTCGGTTTAGTTTATTCCCAATCCAGCACGTTATATGATCTTTTACCTGATGCTCCGCACCTGGACTCCAAGTTTGAAACTTCAAAATCTTCGATGACACCAGATGTTGATGGCGTCATTGGTTCTGTTTCCCAGACTTCTCAAAAGTCTTCTTCTACTTCTAAGCATAAATATTCTTCCTCTTCCAATTTTGTCCTATAGAATCCTTCGAATCCTGGAAGAATTGCGGAGGTTAAGGCCGCTCAGTCTACCGCAACAGACAAATCCTCTAAAGGTAAAAAGAAGGGCAAAGAAAAATCCAAATATGATGCCCCGAAACAGGATTCCCCTAAACCTCGTACTGATGATGGAACCAAGTGAAATCCTAAGTACCCTTTCCTAATCTGTGATGATGAGCACCACACTAAGGACTATCCACGACGGGCTAAAGTGAGTCTTTTACTGAAAGGTACTCAAGGAACTCCGGTTGTACTCAAAGAACCATTTCCATCTCAGCAAACTCAAATGGTAGAACAACCCCAATCTTCCGCCTCGTTTTGTTCCCAAGTATTCATGATGAATGGTGTTTCACATGTCTCCGTAGTTACCAGATCTAAAGATTATTCGAATTTGCGTCAGTCGATGGGGAAAGAAATTTCCGATGCTCCTACTCCTTCTACCCTGCCCGCTTCTGGCCCTCTTCATATTGAAAGGCCTAGCTCTGATCTCATTGTCCGGCCACCTTCTAAAGGTGTGCTCCGAAAATTCTCGTATAATCCAAATGCTCGTGATGCTCAACATTACAATATCATTGAGGATTTGGCTCAGGCACCTTCCGTTATGTATGCATTAGAGGTTCTTCTGTGTTCTCCTTCACAACAGAAATCATTATTATCCGCTATTGAAGGAATCAATTCATTTGATTCGAGTCTCATTACTTTCGATCTGGAAAATTTTGTTCCACGTCTCCCCCATCTACTTGCTTTCCTTATGTAGGTCATTATTAATGGAGAGAACATCCATCAGTCAGTCATGGATGAGGGTGCATCCACTTGTATCATGTCCGTGTCTTATTGGAAAGCCATCGGCTCTCCAACTCTTAGCCAGTCTCCAAACACTTTGGAGGCTTTCGATGGCAGGGACTCTCGCCCTTTTGGTATTTTCCCAAACTTACCTATCACTTTGGAAGGCAAAACGATTAATGTTGAAGTAAAAGTCGTTAACGCTAAACTCAATTATAATATTCTACTCGGTCGCAGTTGGACTCACGCTATGCTTTGTGTGTCTTCCACTCTGTTTCATGTTCTTCATTTCCTGCATGAATGGAATATTATCACTATCGAGCATACCACCACACCATATGAGAGTGTGGGGGTAGGAATTTTTAAAGATTCTACCTTAATGGGTCTCTTTTCTCTATTGTCGCCGACCACTTCTCAGATCAATATCATCTCCACTTCATCTGATCCTTGGATCATCCCTTCCCCTGTCAGATTGATTATTTTGGCGATGTCATGTCATTAAGCCCTGTGGAAGTCAATTATTGTGAAATTGTTTCGGCTTCAGCTCATGGTTCTGATCATACTACTTCTAGTATGCATTTCAATGCGTACTCCTAATCTCCTTGGCTTGGTTCTTATAATTATTTAGATCCCTTGAACGAGACGTTTCCCTCCAACGAAAGTATCGTGGAAACCATGTCTCTTGAATAAGCACCCTAGGACGATACCCATCATCGTTCTTCGTTTCTTCCAAGCCTTGAAGTAATCCAGTCGTGTCTTGAAAATTTCACTCCCCGTGCTCTGAATGGTCCACTTCCGACACCCATGTCGACGCATGAGGTCTTTTATGAGGGGAACATGGGAAACATCACTGCAACAATGCCTATCGACATTTCTGTGAAACCAGGAATTGTCGAGAACATCCACATCAGGGTAACTTTCTCTACGAATAAGATCAAGCCTTACACTAGTCTCTTTCAATAATTTCAATATGTCTTTGCATGGTCCTATGAGGAAATGTCTGGCATTGATCCGAGTATAATGGTGCACGAAATACGGGCTTATCCTAATGTTAATCCTATTTTTCAGCGAATTCATCCCGTGCACCCTAGAAAGGCAGTCGCTATAAAGGGAGAAGTTGAAAATCTTCTTAAGGATGGATTCATCTATCCAATTCCTTTGACATACTAGGTGTCCAATATCATCCCTGTCAATAAAAATCAGGGTACTATTCATGTCTGTGTTGATTATCGAGACATCAATCGTGCCTGCCCGAAAGATAACTATCCCACTCCTTTCATTGGCCAAGTCATTGATGAATGTGCTGGGAGTGAGATATTTTATTTTATGGATGGTTTTTCTGGGTATAACCAAATTAACATCCTGCCAACTGATCAACACAAGGCTACCTTTTTCCTACGTGCAATGTTGTATGCCTTCCATGATACCAAACACATCATTCAGCCTTCCCTGGATGAACTTCCCGCTCACTCAGCTAAGCGTCGGGACCATCCTGCGCACCTTCGAGAGATTTTTCTCCGCTGCCAACACTATAATATGCGCTTGAATCTGCATAAATTTTTCTTTTGCGTTGAATTCGGAAAACTCCTTGGGTTTGTCATCTCCAAAGAAGGCATCCGTCTCGATCCTCTGAAACTTGAGGCTATCGTTAATTTACCCCCTCCCTCCTCTTTATCTTAGTTGTAGAGCTTACAAGGGAAAGCTAATTTTCTCCATCGTTTCATTCCCAATTATGCGGAGCTCGCTAAGGGCTTTACATGATTTTTTAAAACAAGGATCCCATTTATGTGGGATGAAGTTTCTCAAAACTCCTTCAATGATTTAAAGAAAGTTCTTATCAATGCTCCTTTACTGCATCCCCCAAATTACCATCGTGACTATTTCCTTTACTTAACAGCTTCTTCCGGTACTATTTGTATGGTGTTGGTTCAGGACGGCGATGATGGTACTAAACATTTCTTTTAATACCCCAGTCGTAACCTTATGGATATAGAGACTCGATATGCCCATGTCCAAAAACTAGCTTTAGCTGCGGTACATGTTGGTCAGCGCTTTCAGCATTACATTCTCCTTCGCACGACTACCGTGATCTCCGATTGCAATCCCATGACCTACATTTGGACCCGTCAGTTACTTAGGGGGCAAATATTCTAAATGGATTATCATTCTGCATGAGTTTTATTTGGAATTCGCTGCTGCTAAATCCAAAAAATCATTGGTTTTTACCGAATTTATTTGCTCCCTTCCCTCTGTTTCTACCCCTTCCAATCTTGACGAGCACATTCCATATGACATTCTCTTCCTTATCAACACTATCGATCCATGGTACGGTGATATTATTGTGTATCTCCAAACCCAAACCTTCCAATCTGAGTTGAATAAAGTTGATCATCGACACATTCCACATCACTCTTAACCATTTCGTATCATTGGGGATACTTTATACCGCGTCAACATAGATTTGATTCTTCGTCGTTATTTAACTTTTGAAGAGGCTAAGAGAGTGCTCAACGACTACCACTCTGGGGCATATGGAATTCATATGTCTGGATACGCAACATCTCAAAAAATCCTTCGTGTTGGTTATTTCCGGCTTTCTATTTTCAAGGATTGCATTATTTTCGTCTGTAAATGTTATGCTTGCCAGATTTACCAGCGCAAGATGCACGCGCCACCCGCACTCTTACGCCCAGTTGTTACTGTCAACCTTTTCTCTAAATGGGGCATTGATTTCATGACATGTAACCCTCGCTAGGCCGGGGGGCATGCTTATATTATCGTCGCTATCAACTATTTTACCAAATGGGCCGAGGCGATGCCTACATATGTTGTTGACGATAAAAATGTGGCTCAATTTCTCTTCAATCATGTTATCGCTCGGTTTGGAGTCCCTCAAGACATCGTCACCGACTATGGCTCTCATTTTCGCCATTACATGATGGCTAAGCTGACCTCTTAGTTGGGCTTGTGTCATGATAGCTCAACTCCATATTACCCTCAAGCCAATGGCTAAGTTGAAGCAGTCAATGCTTCAATGCACTATTGGGATGCACAAGTCAAACTGGCATCTCATTATTTTTTCAGCTCTTTGGGCTTATCGAACCTTGGCTAAAAATGCTACTGGATTCACTCATTTTCAATTAGTATATGGCCTTGAAGCAACATTGTTGATTGAATGTGAAATTCCTCCACTCAAATTAGCTATTGAATTGCTTCCAAATACCTCACCAGAATTTAATGCTTCAGCGCTCTATTGGGATGCACAAGTCAAACTGGCATCTCATGTTTTTTTCAGCTCTTTGGGCTTACCGAAACTTGGCTAAAAATGCTACTGGATTCACTCCTTTTCAGTTAGTAGATGGCCTTGAAGCAACATTTCTGATTGA
This sequence comes from Pinus albicaulis, assembly GCA_034641835.2. Classification (NCBI taxonomy): domain Eukaryota; kingdom Viridiplantae; phylum Streptophyta; class Pinopsida; order Pinales; family Pinaceae; genus Pinus; species Pinus albicaulis. The sequence goes on from CM076584.1 coordinate 1,523,762,603, forward strand.
ATGTGAACTACTTCACTCAAATTACTTGATGAATTGCTTCCAAATACCTCACCAGAAGAGGAACATCTCCTATATCTGGAAAGGCTTGATGAAACTCATCGCTTCGCTGCTTTAGTTACTGAAGCTTAGAAGAAACGGTTCAATGCCCATTTTTATTAGACGGTTTCTCCACGTGCCTTCTCTGAAGGAGACTTGGTTCTTCTATATGACCATGCACATGATAAGCTGGGGGCAGGAAAATTTTAACCAATGTGGCATGGGCCATACATTGTAAAACGTTTTTTGCAAAAAGGGGCCTACGATCTAATTGATTATGAAGGTAACCCTTTGGATAAGCCCCGAAACGATCTTTATCTGAAAAATTATTATGCATAATATTTTCATGTAATTACTTTTGTACATTAGTGTGTTCTTCATTTTTGTGTAGTTTTGGTTTGGTGTGCGTTTGCAAGCGGTTTTCTTGCTCATCTTGTCGTACTTAATTTGCATATGTCTTTAACTCCTTATGTCGGTTTTGCTGATGGTGTCTGTCGTAGTACTTGGAACTTATCTTCTGCAGCATGGGTTATCTGTGACCCTAATGGTAAGCTAGTAGATTTGCAAGGTATCTATTTAGGTCGTACAACCAACAATATTGTTGAATACAGTGTTGTCATTGAACTTCTGTCATAAGCAATCACTCTTGGCATTAGAGAATTGGTTGTAAACCTGGATTCATAGCTTGTTGTGCTACAACTCAATGGGAAATATTCTGTCAGACACCCTCAAATTTTGAGAATGTATTTGCATGTTCGTCTTTTAGAAAGGAATTTTGATTACATTACATATCAGCACAGTCCATGACACATGAATACATTAACAAATGCATTGGCTAATTATGTTTTAGATGGACATTTGCGAAATTTGTGAAACTATGATCATAATTACATCATGTATAAAACAAGAAAATATAGCATATATATATATATGTCGACTTTTTTTGCAAAAGTTTTCAAGTACATCATAACCCCAAAAAAAATATTTATTCTGGTACATAACGAGACTCGCAGGTCCCAAAAAGACTATAACTCCATAAATCAAAACTAGACTAATCATCATGGTGGTCACAATAGCAAGCCACTGCTCGAATGACTCGAGTCAATAGTCGATGAATGTGATCAGACACCCCTACTGCATGCCTCTGGTAACAGTGCAGAATATCTTGAATACAAGTGTATTCCGGAATCCTGGTAGTCAAAGCATCCTGATTCCGGGAAATCTCTTCTTCAGCATCTGCTCCCTCCTCATACAGAGCAGCCTCGAACTCCCTCGCCGCTCTTCTGGCGATAAGGGATATCCGAGCTGGTCTATGCGGTCCAACATCTATAGTACATAAGTTGAACATCAGAACATATATATAAAAATAATGTAAACATGCAAAAGTTAACAAAAAACATGTTTCACCTATATCATCCCACTGATGACCCTCTAGAAGGGAAAGGTTTGGGCTTCCTCTTAAGTTGGTCCCAGAATATGGCCAATCCTCCACAACAATAAGCTAACGCCTCAACCATACAAATAAGGCAGGTTTGTATAACATATGTTTCCCACCTCCTGAACAAGGCGTCAGCTCAGTCCATATGATCAGACGTGGATCCTATGGTTCTGGCGTGGCTACTTCCGCCCACTGGGATTGGAAAAATAGTACCTGTTCCAAGAATATTGTTGTTAAGATCGATCCATACCCAAATTTTTTAAGCCAATTGTTCTTACATTTTGTGAGTTGTTTCTTCATATTTTCAAGTACGGCTTCCACCCATTTAAACATGGTAGGTGACATAAAATCCACGGTGGTTTGGAGTTGAGACTTCGTAGCCTCGTGCAGAGCTTGTGCCCCAGCGACACGTGTGATAGTGTACATGATTACTTTGAGCTACAAGTTGTTCACACTTCTTATATCTACCTTCCCATTGAAAGATTTGGCTGCCTTTGTAAACGCTCTTCCTATGAGCATATCCATACTTTCACCCATGATTCGGCTCCCAGCTAGACGCGTCTGTTCTCCTCTACGTGATAGGCCGGTGATGAAGTAAATATCGGCCACCTCAATTTCTATCTCTTGGTCGCTAACGATAAATCTCTACCGTCCCATATCCCAAATGCTCACCAAGTATTGCAGTAATTACGGTTGTGATCTCATGCCAGAAGTCAAAAATAATTTCAGGAGCCCGTAACTCCTCAAAGCGGCAAGGCAATCTCGGTTTTCCATAGCCACTCTGTCTACTTCTTCATGTTCCCCCTCCTTCCATTCGATCACCATGGTTTTTTGGTATTTCCTTCCTATCACAACATTTAAACCAACTTTTTTCAAAAATACATGCATAAAAATCGATTTTGAATGGAGTTTTTTTGGAGATATTTTTGTGTCATTTCACGCTCTGCAATCAGTACTGCCGTTTTAAAAACAGTTAAGTTGATCGGCGCGCAACCAATGTTAAAAGCAATGGACGGGCGCAATCCCGATATGGCATCTCCGCGCCGTTCTGCCGCGACACCGAGTTAAAAACTCTTCTCCAAAAAATCACCATGCTCTGTAAAAAATGTTAAAACAGGAACGAAAATGCAGAAGATGAGCACGGCTATTACCTAGTGCTAACGGCTCGTTGATCAGCTTCCTAGATCGCCCAGAATCTGATCCTGAAGGATCAAGGTAAACAAGGGTTAAAAAAACCTCTTCCGAGACTTGTGAAGAAAAAAAGTAAAATAATTTTACTTTTCTCATTTTTACAAATGTTCAAGTCACTTTTAGTGTTTTTTTCATATTTTAATATATTTTAATGACGTTTACCTTGAAAACAAATAATGGGTTTATTCTTGTGCAGAAACAGGGTTAATGTTTTGACGGATGATATGAACATGAGTTCCATTTTATTACTTTTTCAGACTCAGTAAAAATAAATGAAAAAGTCACCCCTGGAGTCATCTTTCAACTCTTTTCTAACTCTCGAAACATGAAAATGTTGCCGAGTTCTTATCGTTTTGAACTCATTAAAGTGCACGAAATGTCATTTACCTAGTACACATTTAACACTTTTTCGGTTTGGGATAAATTATTTATGAAAAGGGAATACCTTAGTCAATCACGGCTAAGGGGCTCTCTCGAACTTTGTTTTCTACCTTTTCAAGTTCGAGGGACTATTTATGAAAAGGGCCATCTGGAGTTTTCTTTTCTCCTCTTTTCAAACTCTCTAAACTTGAAGAGACATTGAGTTCCACCTTTGTCAGACTAGTTAAAATTTAACGTCATTGGACCTGTCACCATGATTACACTGAGTTCCTCCTTCCTAGGGCTCGTAAAATGTACTAGGATGGATTTGTCCAAAGGACAAACTTATATGACAAGCATATGCTATCCACTTCAAGCTTGTATTAAAAAATAATTGGGTACTCACCAGAAATGGTGGGGGGAAATGAAATTATTTATCAGTTGCGTCGACAGTATGTCACTCTTGAACATGACACATCACTCTATTTCGTGTCGGTTTGGGGATATCCTACATTTTTCACTTTGCCTCCATGGGTTTGGGAGACCTGTTTACCTCTTATTCAATTACAAATTTTTTCAACATGAAATTTTATTCCATTTGAGTCAAATACTGCCAAATTCTAGAGTCATGTCGCCGATATGTTCAAGAGAAGTTCCTTTTACGTCTTATTCATTACCCGGTTCTCTGTTCAGTCTTAATTCTTAACTATCTTCTTCCTCTGTCTCGTGTCTATGATGTGGGACACATTTCCTTCAACAGATCATTTCCTGTCGACTTCAACTCATTATCCGAGAAGTTGATCTAGACATCCCTTTGCAGTACCTTAGAGCTTGCATACCCTAATGGCAGGTTGTTCACGTCCGACGACAGGTTCACATCATTAGCCTTTGATCGAATGATTTCACGGGTGTTTGACTTCATCTCCTTATAGGCATCTTGTGGATTGTATTGCTAGTACCTTGAGGGCCATTGTCATTATTGGTGGTCTCTCTCGCACATGTTAACAGTTTACATCATTGATTGTTAATTAGGCTATTTTCTTGCATGTTCGACTTCAAATCACTCATTCACATTCCTGAATTTGTACTCGGTCGGGTCGTGACGGAGCGCAACACCCTAGGTTTTGTTTGATAAAGTCCAAGTTGTGAGGTGATATGTATTATTCATGATTATACACATGACTCTTTTATATGGATGGTTGCAACCATACCTAATTCTATATATGTGATCCTCTTTATTGCTGGATGGTTGTCTCCATACCATGGATCTTGTTTCATGATCTCTTTTACGGATGGTTGCGTCCATACCTCATGTCATGTGTTTACCTCATACATTTCAGTTATGTATATATGTGCTTGATTTCCCAGGTTTTCTGACGACGGTGTCTTGGTCCAGGCATGTACTCATAAAGCATTTCACCCCTCACTCTCATTTGGACTTCATGTTTTAGGGGGCATATGTTACACAACAATTTTTCACTATCTCTATACTCCCTGTTCCCGAATCCTGGAGGACCTTAACAGTGGCCCCTATGTTTCTTATTCATCATGAAAATTTTCCATTAATCCCTTGCAGTATGTAGAACAAACTCTTTGTTAATCATTCCTGTAGTATCTCCTTCAAAACATGTTTATTTGGAGCAACACGACCTTCATTTGTCTTACTCACGTCGATGCCTCATCTTAAGCTTGGAGAAATGTCGATCGACGCTAGAATGGAGATCATACATGCGCCGATCCACTTCTGGAATATTTTAAAAAATGGAGACGAAGCTTCAGGATCTAGAAGCTTCGTGGGCGGAGAGCTAGTTGTTTTTTCATGGGGATAGGGTCGACCTTCTCCCTTTGGGATTCTTGTTCCTAAAAAAAAGGAACCACCCAAGGAGATAAACCATTTCCCCACCCTAAGCAAGTCCATGTTCCCTCTCCCTTCACTATAAAATGGACATCCTCCCATACCTCTGCTAGTTAGAACAGAGATAGAAGAACAATAGAGAGAGAATTGTGGCTATAGGCATTGAAGGAGAGTTGAGACCTTTGGCCTTTTCATACCAAGTTGAAACGAGTGCTTTGGAGACGTACCTAGATCCAGATCCGTTGAAGGAGAGCTTCGACATCAAGGCACGGGTTGTAACTCCTCCTCTTATATTAATATGATACAATTGATTCTTACTTTCCACTCTTGTCCATGATGCATTATTAGATTTCTAGTATTCCTTGATCAACTAGATATATTGTTTATGTAAAATACATGTTGTCCTTTCACGTTTTGTGTTGTTTGATCTATTGTGCAGGTAACTAAGCACTGGTGACAATGAGGATCTAACTAAGAAGAGAAAAGGATCAAAGGACTCGAGTAAGGAGCAACATCAGATCGAGGTAGGCCATCTCCATACGATTTGTGTTCATTTACAATCTAGGAAAGTAGGTGTTAGATTGTTCCCTTTGTTACTAGACTCATCCTAGGGCTAGAGGGATTGTCTGTGTTCGCAGAGAGGATTTTCCTGCATAACATAAAGACATCATTGTGGGTTCCTTTGGTACAGTCCAGTGTCGGAGCAAGAGGATTGGAAATGACAACAGAGGAGTTGGAACTGGAGTAGAGTGAAACTCCTCCAGAGGTGGAAAGAGAGAAAATATTTGTAACATCCCTGGTGAAAATTCCATGTAATAAAGTTAAAATAATAGCCACTGTTGATGGGACACGTATTCCAAGCTAAACGTTGGGAAAAAAACATCCTAGTGTTGGTGTTCACATGGTTATTATGGCTAAGGAAACTGGCAAAGGCTATGGCTAAGGCATTAAAGAAACAAAAAGTATTTTTGGCACATTTATTTATGAAACTAATGGAAATTAGGAGAAAAGGGAGATGAAAGGTCACAGGTTACATGTGAGGAGGGAAATGAAGGAAAAATAATGAAAAATGAAGAAAATAGAGGTGTATTCTATAAAAAGGCTTTTGAGGATCAGTTGGTACCTTTTGTCAGTGCATTTTTGGAGCTCTCTCATTATTTTCTCTCTCTCTCATACTCTTGGATACATGGAGTTTTCTTGGAGCACTCTTGGAGAGTGTGGATACTTGGTGATTTGGAGCAAGAAGGCAAAGGAAGAGTAGGAAAGTACAAGTGAACATAAGGATCAGCAGCTACAGTGGGATTTGATTGTAGGTACCGAGTTGCATATATGTTTTCCTCATTATTTTTGGCATGCATGGTGTATGCATGTTGATTTACCTAGCCTTGCCATTTCCTAGATATCCATGGTGTTGTGGGTTTATTACATTGATTGTTTCTGGTTGGTTATCATGATTCCCTTAGTTATTGGGTTGAGTTATTAGTTCCTGGAGCCTTGGTGCAGGTATACAGGATTTGGATTATTGTCTCACTGCAAATGGATTGGTTAGATTTAGAGACACGATATATGTACCAGACAATTGTGAGCTCAAGAAGGTGATCTTGAGGGAGTTTCATGTGAAACCATATTCGAGTCACCCGGGCTACCTGAAGACTTTGACTGCAGTGAAGAGATTCTACTATTGGTCGAATCTAAAGAGGGATTTGGTAGAGTTTGTAGAGATATGTTTAGATTTTCAAATGGTTAAGGCAGAGTGTAAACATCTAGGTGGACTGTTACAGTCAATTGCAATTCTAGAGTGGAAATGGGAGGTCATTTCCATGGATTTCATTAAAGGGTTTCCAAGGACAGCTAGACAACATGATTCCATCATGGTTGTGGTGGACAGGTTGACCAAGATTGCACATTTCATACCGGTGAAGACTACATACTCAACTAGTGATGTAGCACAAGTGTTTATTAGAGAAATAGTCAGATTGCATGGTGTTCCGAAGAAGATTGTATCTGATAGGGATGCAAAGTTCACTTCCAGGTTTTGGAAGGAGTTGTTTGCAGGTTTGGGCATCGAGTGGGCCTTCATCATAGCTTACCATCCGCAAATAGATGGACAGACTGAGAGGGTCAATAAGATATTGAAGGATATGTTGAGGATGTATGTCATGCATCAACAATGCAAGTGGGAAGAGTATCTTCCGTTGGTAGATTTTGCTTACAACAACGAGTATCAGGAGTGATTTAGGATGAGTCCATTTGAGGCATTGTATGGGCAGAGTTGCAACACTCCTATCAGTTGGAGTGATCCGGTTAACAGGGTACTGATTGGACTAGATATATTGGAAGAAATGGAACAAGAAATGCAGGTGATCAAGAAGAACTTGAAAGCAGCGTAGGATAAGAAGAAGAGTTATACAGTCAGGAACAAGTTGTTCAAGGAGTTTCAGGTTGGGGATTAGGTGTACTTGCGTATCAATCCCAAGAATATATCCTTGCAGATTGGATCATGTGCCAAGCTGGCACCAAGGTTTTGTGGACCCTTCAAGATCATTGAAAGGATCAGACTAGTGGCCTATCGACTTGCAGTTCCTTCCAAAGTGAAATTCCATGATGTTTTTCATATATCGTTGCTTAAGAAATATGTTAAAGATGTTTCTCATGTTATTGATTGGTTTGTATTGCAGGTGGAGCTAGAAGGATAGTTCCAGTCAGAACCACAGTGCATTTTGTATAAAAAGACGCTCATGCTCCGGAATCAAGCAATAAAGCAAGTTAAATTGCAATGGAAGCACTTTGGGCTCGATGAAGCTACATGGAAGATGGCGGATCAAATGTGGACTATGTATCCTTCCTTATTTTCCAATTGAGGAAAATCAATTTTGGTGTGGTCTTGGCCTTTGTTTAGCATATGTTTTGGCGATGTTTTGGTATATGTTTTGATGTGATGGTTGGATGTATGTACATATGTACATGGATGTAAATACCACCATGAGCTATGTTATAAAGCTCCAATAAGCTATGTAAATACTGCATCGAGCTATGTTATAAAGCTCCATGGGCAGCATGTTTTATTTTCAACGGTGTTACTGAGGTATATGTGTGATTTAACACTAAGGATGGTGTCCCGCAAGGGGGAGGGTTCTGTAACAGCCTTGGTGAAAATTCCATGTAATAAAGTTAAAATAATAACCACGGTTGATGGGACACGTATTCCAAGTTGAATGTTTGGAAAAACATCCTAGTGTGGGTGTTCACATGGTTTATTATGGCTAAGAAAATGGTAAAAGCTATGGCTAAGGCATTAAAGAGGCAAAAAGTATTTTTGGCACATTTATTTATGAAAATAATAGAAATTAGGAAAAAAGGGAGATGAAATATCACAAGTTGCATGTGAGGAGGAAAACGAAGGAAAATAATAGAAAATGAAGAAAATAAAGGCCTCTTCTATAAAATGGCTTTTGAGGATCACTTGGTACCTTTTGTCGGCGCATTTATGGAGCTCTCTCATTATTCTCTCTCTCTCTCTCATATTGTTTAATACTTAGAGTTTTCTTGCAGCACCCTTGAAGAGTGTGAATACTTGGTGATTTCGAGGAAGAAATTAAAGGAAGAGCAGGAAAGCACAAGCAGACATTGAGATCAATAGCTACAACATTATTTGATTGCATGTACCGAGTTTCATGTATGTTTTCCTCACTAGTTTTGGCATGAATGGTGTATGTATGTGCATTTGTCGAGCCTTGCAATTTCCTGGATAGTCATGGTGTTATGGGTTTATTCCATTGATTTTTTATGGTCGGTTCTCATGATTCCCTTAGCTATTGGGTTGAGTTTTTAGTTCCCAGAGCCTTGGTTTTATAAAGGCTCTAGAGCCCGATAGGTAGTTGTTGGGTTGAGTTATTAGTCGTGGAGCCTTGGTTGGAAAAATGCTCTGGAGCCCTAGGTAGGTTGAGTTACTAGTATTGGAGCCTTGTTTGGAACAAACACTCTAGAGCTCTGGAGCATCTTGGATAGAGACCAACCTGTGATGGTTGTGTTGTTCGACCATGAGGTGGAATCACTGGTTGAGGGTTGAGGTTGTTTGGCCTATGGAAGCCCTGGATTGATGGTGATTGATGTGTTTGATGAGATCCCACATTCATGATTGGAATATGGCATGGGGGTGATTGGCTAAATTGAGACTTGGCTCAGCCAATCTATGGTTGGGTGGAACATGGAAATCCCATCTCCGGTTGGTTTTTACATTCAGTAATGAAGAGCTCATTCCTCTGGTATTCGGTATGCAAATGTACTAGTTTATGTATGGATTTTATTGATGTTATATCCATTGTATTTATGTTGTTATTGTGTTGGTTGTTAGTCATCCATAATTTTCAGTATCTGAAGATGACTAAGTATCGGCTCTAGATTTCTAGAAACAAAATTCATGAACATTGTGAGTTCTAGAAATCTCACTACCTTCATTATCCTTAAGATAATTTTTTCACTATTTCATCATCCCATCATGTCAATGCTCAGGTCACCCATAACAGAAGACCCATCATGGGCTCATGTCACTCATTTCGTCTTTGTTGTGTCACCTTTGGCCTCAGCCCTCTATTTTGTTTTGCCTAACTCCTCCATTGTCCATCTAGGGCTTTTAAAGGCATTTTTTCTTGGTTTCATGACCTCCATGGTTAAACATTAACAAGGCTTGTATCTTGATGCTCTTACAACTCCTCCTATCCTTAATATACCTTCATAAACACTCCCCATCACTCCTATCCCTCAAATTCATCATTTTTCTACCAAAACCTAGTCTATGGCTGCAATTTGATACCTTTTAAGACTAGGCATGTGTTTTTCCCTTTTGGACCCCTTCCCCTCACTCAATCCTTGAAATTCCACTTTCCCATACTCCCTAACATTTATCCCTATCTCCCAAAATTTCCCCAAGAATTTAGACAACCCTTAACCCCTTCATTCCATTCCCTCTACAAGGCAGTCCTAAATCCCCTACACCAAACCCTATTTTCCTCTTCCAACTAAGCTAGGGTCTGCTATGGAAAAGAGGAATAAGAGAAGAATATCCATATGGTAGGTCATATCAGCAATCTTGAAGCCATGCCAACTCATAAACATCATGCCTCCATCATTTTCCAAGAATTCATTCCGAGGGCCAAGTCATTTGCCACACCTAGGGCCAGTTTTGCTTAAAAATATGTTTCTGGCCAAACAGGGAGATGGCCAAGAAGAGAACTGTGAAGGCAGTAACAAGGATGAGTATCTGGATGAAGAAGAAAACAGAGGTAAAAACAGTGATACAAGTGATGAGCAAAGAAGTCAAGACCGTGGGTCTAAAAGTGAAGAAAATGACACTCAGGGTACAAATGCGGACAATGGAGAGGAGACATATGAAAGCAACGAAGAAAGAAAGAATGACAGTGACAAGAATGGCACAGGAAGCCAAGAAACATGGTTTAAAGTTGTTTTCAATAGGCAAGGAAATGATGACAAAGGGCCAAGTAATGAAGACAATAAACAGGGCAGTTAAGAAAAGACCAGTCAAAGGGACTCATCTAATAAAGAAGGGAATGATTCTCACAGTGATGAGAAGACCAATAAAGGTGCCCAAAGCAGTGACCCTACAAACAATGCTAACAGTGATATAAAGAATGATATTGACAGTGAAGATAGTGGACCAAAAGTTCAAAAGGAGGACAGTCATGAAAGTAAATAAATGACCAACATAGGCGCCTCTAACAGAGCATGGCAGTCTTGAAGGTCTTGGTAGCAAGGAAAGCTTGTAAGAGGTTGAGGATGCTTATCAAAAGGACAACCAAGAGCAAGGAAAGAAGGACACTCACACAGAAATCATCCATAAAGAAGAAAACAGTCTCAAGGTCATTAGTGACCAAAAATTGCAAGTGAAACTTATGGCACCTTTCACCATCACTTATCAAAAAGGAAGGAGGCATGTGTTTGCTGCCTCCAAAAGGCAAGGGGCCATGCAATCCTTCTCAAAACTAGTGAAGGACAAAGGTAAACAACCATTGAAGGGCAAAGTCAAAAAACCATTGAAGGACAAAGGTAAACAACAATTAAAGAAGGAGGAAGACAATCATGAGGAAGAAAGAGAATTTGAACTCATTCACATAGACAATGATGAGGAAAATGGGACAAGGATAGTCAATTCTCTTCTACAAGACCGAACTGCACAGATTACAGACTTGGAGGTTGAGCTATAAAGATCAAAGGATCTCGTTCACTTCCTACAAATGCAGAACAAAAAAATGAGTGGCCAGCTGGCCATCTATGAAGCAAGGGCGCTCAAATATAGGAAGGAAGCTCAAAGATCACAAGTACAGTTGGAGGAATACATGGGTGCTTATGAGGAAAATAGTGATGAAGAGGGGAAATCTAGAAAGAGACCTAAGACTATGGGTCTTAGGAAAGCATTGGAAAAACAAAGAGAGGAAGAATCAGCCCAAGCACAACAATTTCCCCTCATCAAACACCTTGCCATGGAAATTGAGCATAATAGAGAATCATGGTTTGAAAGGGCCAACATACATTTAGAGGCCAAACTAGAGAAGGCCAACAAAGACTTGAGCTTACAAAGGAGGATGACTGAGCACTACAAACGAAGAAATCACTTTGCAAGACAAAAGCTCAAAACTGCCCAAAATGAGGGCCTGACACAAAATGATGAAACATATCAAGCTAGGCTTGGTATTTTGGCCCAAGTTTCTCTATAGGTCTCCAAGGACCCTTGAGGCACCTACATACCAAATTTGAGGAAAATTGAACAAGTTTTTGTTTTTTGCAAAATTTCAAGCCTAAGAACGCAACACCCCTTATGTTGCGCTTTTTCCTAGGGAATTTTCAAAGGGATAATCTTACATTTTTGGATTCCCCATCATGAGAGGAGTATGATCACAAAATTTCAGCTCAATTGGAGTTGTTTTTATCCCCCAAAAGGGTCAATAACACTCAATTTTCACCTTTCTGCCCTCTTTTCTGAACAGGTGTTGCGCTCCTGGAAGCCTTGTATTTTTCCAATTTTTTGGAAACTTGCAGAGGTCATACTGAGGAAAAAATGTAGATTTGGAAAGTAGACATCCACAGCTTTCCAACAGGCCATCACGGAGCCTTTTCCGACATCGGAAAGGCCTCCAAAACTATGTTGCAAAAAGACCTTTTTTGGTGCTGCGCTCCTCGAAAATTTTCAAGTTTTTGAGACAGTATGTTGCATTCCTGTGTGTAACTGAGCAAATGTGCGTTAGGCAAGTTTCATCATGTATGTCAGAGCCTAAAATTCAATAATTTTTCTATTTTAGTCTAAAAAATATATTTTGGAAGATATTTTGTGCCTTGGACCTTATAGGGCCTCAAGGACAAGTTAGAATATTTGTTTTTGGCCGATAGGCTTCTAGATGCTCTAGTGAGCTCTCTTCCTCCTTGCCTGTTATATAAGCCATGAGGATTCATTGTAAAGAGTTGGGACTTGATGCGTTATAGAGAAATACATGGTTTATGAGCTTGGAGAAGATATTTGGTTTTATGAAGTGAATGAATGGCTGGTGTGCCTTGATGTTGGAGAAGCTTGCTTGCAGGATTCCATAGCTTGGTGAATGGTGATGTTTTTCTAACTTTTTAGTGTTTTCTTGTCCTCATTTTGTTTCAGTCTGCTTTTTTTCTATAGATAAGAAAAGTATAGGTTGAGATATGCTCATGGAAGCACCTCAAACCTCTTGTTTGCTATAGTTTTGATGTTTTCTTCTTTTAGTTCATCTTAAGGAATTATTGACTGCTCCTTAGGCCCACTAAAACTTGTTCTTTATTTCATGAATGATTAGTATGTTAGCTTATAAAGATGATTCATGGTATGCCCTTCTTATTTAAAGTTTTCAAAAACTTATTGTGAAGCTTTTCTATGGAATATTGATTAATTAGGTTAATACAAAGAGGCCTTGTTTCGATCTTGCCCTTTTCCCATACTTATCAACTTGTTTCAGAGTTCCCGATAGTTTGATATACGTTGTTTAGGAGTTCCCTCTCCATATATTGAATTGTTTGTTTATCTTATGTGTTTTCTCAAAAAGCTTAAGGTGGATTTCTAAAGTTAGGAGTTCTAATGCTTCTATGTACCACTGGATTGTTCATCTTACATGTTTATCAGTTTGAGTATTGTTCATGGAGATTAATGGTTTGCCCTACCTCGTGAGTTATTGCTTTCATATTATATATGTTTAATATCTCTTAGTTTTTCCCAAACTTAATGTTCATTACACCTCATCATCACCTAAAGATCCATTAACCTTACTAAATCGGCCCTGCAATATACTCTGATTCATCATTTTTACACCCTCGACTTCATCTGACCCTATAGCCCTATTGATTTGATATTCTCTCATTCCACCTATCCTACTTGATCATCTTACCCCAACCAAAAACAAACAAACAAATTACACTTAACAACTAGCCTAAAATCAATCATCCGAAGCGAACAAGTTCACATCATTCACACAATAGAGAGAGCCCTCTCTGAGTCCAAGAAGGCTAGGTCCTAAGACTCCAAATACTGGTCTGATGTTACCCTGTCATTTGGTTAGCCAACTTGCCAAATCACGGGACACTAACATTGGTTATAAGCATGCATTCGATCAATTATGATATATGGATCTATCCATGTTTTCACCTGTAAATGAATACACAATGTATCTATGGTCAAATATATTGTATTGTAGCTTATGATGTAGGGGATTAATGCTTCTTAGCGATTCTCAGATAAGTAAGAGACCCTTATGTTTAAATTTGTTGTTTACACCTGTAGATGCAATGTTTGTGACATATTTGACGAAATGTTTGTCATGGCTAGGAGGGGTCCAGAGGAGTTATGGATGATGTGATTGCTTCGGCACCTTTTTTTTAATGTTATTTACCATCCCCTAGAGTTTCATGAAGTTTTGGGCAATGACCTGGGCTCTGGAGCTGAAAAGTTAGCACAAATCCTGGAGTTGCAGACACAGAACTGTGTATTTGGGGCCCTGGCCGCATGCTTGTTGTGTTGTGCTTGAGGCCATAAACTCCCAACCACTACCTTTCCTTGGCATGCCTGCAGCTAAGGCTCAAAATGGTCAAAATTCAGTCTCCCTCAGGGATCAGGGGTCTGGAAGGTTGGTTTACTTTCTCGGGATGTTGTTGATGTTGTGTAAGGTGTGTTTTTATTGTTTTTGTCGATTCCACTTCCTCAAGGTCATCTAGGAGGTTGAATATCGTATTATTAGCCTCTCGTCACATGTTTACCCTGGTTGGACGGTTACATGGGTAGATGAGGGAAGAGGGTGTTACACTCTTCCAGGAAAAACAAACTAATTTCGTTAATCATTTTCTTGTTATTTTCATTTCTATGCTAGTTTTTAACTTCTAGGTTCTAAGTTTCTTAAATATGGGAACCATGATATTGTAAAAGTCCTTTTAGAAGAAAAAAAAGAAATTCAAGCGAAATGGGTAGCACATCTCACATGCGGTGACTGCAATTACATAATTTTTTTTGAAATAGGAGTTATCTTCTAAAGTAGAAAATCTTGAATTAACCAACAATTTTCTAAGTCGTGCCTGTGAAATCCCAAGCACACCATCTGTGATCTCAGGATTGGGCTTGCAAATAAAACTATCAATCCTCGAATGCTTCAAATCACTGGCCAAGTCCCCATAATTTTCCATTTTGGGGTAAAAGAAACACCAATGGCATTGATTTTGGTCAAAGCTTTGATATATTATAGGCACATCAAATCCATGAGATTTATTAAAAGAAAGCGGCACAAAAGCGACATTACTCCATGATTAATCTACAAGAATCAAATATTTCCTTATACTCTAGTTGAAGCTCCATCACATCTTTGTATCGTTCTTCACTATTGCTAAATATTTTTGTTCCCTCTTTTATGATATCATAATATAGTATAATCCTAATAAAATGTTGAGATTCAACAAGATGATGAGCTTAGTGAAAAGAGTCGCCTTCACTAAGAGGGCTCGTAGGCTATTTTTGGCGCAAAGTCTATTTTTAGACTATGTCTATTTTTAGACATGTCGATCATATTCTATGAGTTGCAGGATGCTATTGTATTACATACTTTGTTGGAGTGACTTCATTACAAGGCTATTTTGGGCGGAAGTCTATTTTTAATAGATCGCTAGTCTAAATATAGAAATGTCGAATACATTAGCTCTTAATAATATTTGGACTCTAAACATTATCTTATTCTCTTGGAGCACTTCTAAGCAGGTACGTATGTTGGCACAACAATCAATGCATGAATCATGCTATTCCCGAGGGTTTACTAGAGCTATTGCATGGAGGACTCAGCTTAGAACTGGCAAGAGAAGCTATGACACAAGAATTTGAGAAGTAGTTGGTGGAGTTGTATTTAGTTTAACTCAGTTAGACTCAGTTGAGCTAGTTGTATCTAGTCTAACTGATTGATACACTAGTGAGAGTGGAGTGAATTAATTAGTTAATTAATTCACTAAATAATAACTCAATAATCAACTGAACAATACATCAGTTAACTACAGTGCATGGCAATTTCAGTGGAGACCAGTGGAGAGATAGGTGAAAGAGCGAGTGTGACTATCAGTTGTGACTATAGTGATGCACTGATTGCATCCAACACTCAATGGATATGCCAATGAGGATTGCGTGAGCAAGGCTGGAGTAATTCGAACTCATTTAGAGCCATTCTTCAGCAGGGATTGCGCAGTAGAGGCAGGCTAGCAGGTGGCAAAGATTGGTGCATGGATTTGCAAGATCGGGCTTGATTAGTGTGTAGTGATTGTATTGTACTGAGAGCTTGATATGATCAGCTTTGTATGAGGATTGTTACATGATCTCTATGACATATATTATATACATATAGTTGGGGTTTTCAGCTTCATGCTTTCCCATTAAACAACTGCGTTAATGTGTGTGAATTTTTATTGTTTCATGTGTGCATTGCAATCTTGATTTAATTTCCGCAAATGATCAATGGTGGAATAGATTTTGTATTTTGCATGAAGTTAAAATACTGTGAGATTAAAAGAATCTTGGACATATAACACATAATTTATATAATTTCTACATGGTATCAGAGCAATATTGATCATAGAAGGAGATTGCAATTATTGAAGCGGTTGAGTTTTGTGCTAGTGGAATTCGAATTTGCTGCAGTGTTTTCTTAGTGTCGAAGTTGAGCATTCATTGAAATGTCTTTCAACGGATTGTGATTGGAGTATGCCCTTGATGGGAGCTCGAATTATATTGCATGGAAGGACAGGATGGAGGCGGTATTGGATGATAATTGGTTAAAGGAGTTCATAGATGCTGATATACCGAAGCCTGCTTCTAGCGATGCAGCGGCACTTGACGCATGGAAAAAGAAGGTAGAAAAGTGTCGAAGGATTCTGTTGGAAGGTGTTAAGGACCACATTGTGTCCAACCTTCATGGGAAATCCACTCCATTCTTAATGTGGAAGGCTTTGACAGATTTGCTCCAAAGCAGAAGTGACTAGAGGAAGTTGGCGCTTAAAGATAAGCTCATAAAAATAAAAATGGAGAAAGGCGACAGTATACCAAAATACCTCACGAAGTTTGTCCACTGCAAGGATGAGCTGGGAAGTGTGGGGGTTACTGTTGATGAAGAAGACTTGGTGAGCTTGGCTCTCCTTGGGCTTCCGAAGAGTTTGCATAGCTACGAAGACTTTGGCAATGGACGGGAGAAACTGCCAGGATGGGACCGACTGTGGTCGGAGCTTGTGCAGGAGGAGATAAGGCAGGGTACCATGGATGGATCTTCATCGAAGAATGAAGATGAAGAAAATTGTGCTTTGGCTGCCAAAGCAAGGAAAGGGAAGGGGAAGAAAAATCCTTCTCAATCCGGTGCGAAAGGAAATAAGCAAGATTTGTCCAAGGTGAAGTGTTTTCACTATCACCAGCACTGGCATTTCGCCACTAATTGTCCACAGAAGAAGAATAATGAGCAAGCTGCTGGATATGCAGCTAGAGAGGCCTTAGCCTCGCAGTTTGAGCTAGATTTTTCTTTGATCGCATGCTTTGTTTCAAGTGTGATGAGATCGATGTGGTTTATTAACAGTGGTGCATCTTTCCATATGACCGGAGACAAATATTTGTTTAGTGATCTGCAGGAAAAGGATCTTGGAGTGCACATCGAGATGGGCGATGATGGTATATACAGTGTGACTAGTATCGGGACCATTTCCTTTGAGAGGGAGTCTGGTAAACCTTTCATCTTGAAGGATTTCATGCATGTTTCAGGATTGAAGAAGAATCTGATCTCCGTGGAGATGCTGGAAGACAAGGGTTATGATGTTGTTTTTAGTGAGGGAAAATCCTTCCTATGCCATAAAACAACTGGTCAAACCAGGAGGATAGGGATTCGAGTTAATAATCTTTATCAATTATAGGTAGATGGTTGCGCTGCAATGGCAGGAAAAGCAGAAGGAGTGGTGAGCTGAGATGAGGGCGAATTGTGGCACAGGAGATTAGGCCATCTTCACCATGGCGCTTTGAAAATTTTGCAGCAGATTTCTACCGGGCTTCCCAAAGGTACACTTGCGTAGTCAGATCAGTGCAAGGGATGTACTTTGGGAAAATTTGTGAAGACCACTTTTCATGAGAAGGATAGTCGTGCCTCGACGATCCTTGAGATAATTCACACAGACGTGTGTGGACCTTTCTCGGTTGCTTCAACAAAAAAGCACAGGTATTATGTGATATTTGTTGATGATTTTTCTCGTAAGTGCTTGATCTTCTTCATGCAGAAGAAGAGCGAGACATACTCAAAGTTCTGTGAGTTCAAAGCGTTGGTTGAGAAAGAGTCGGGGAAGCAGGTGAAAGCTCTAAGGAGCAATAATGGTGGTGAATACATCTCTGGCGAATTCAAAGAATTTTGTAGCAAAGAAGGAATTGGAAGAGAACTCATAGCGCCTCATAACCCACAGCAGAATGGGGTCGCGGAGAGAAAGAACAGAACGAACGTGGGTGTTGCACAGGCGATGTTGCATGATCAGGGCCTTCCCATACACTTGTGGGCTGAGGCATGCAACACTGCGGTTTATGTGCAAAACCGTTTTCCTCATAGAGTACTTGGCATGAGTACACCCGAAGAGGCGTTTTCTAGTAAGAAGCTTCATATTTCTCATTTGAAGATTTTTAGCTCACCTGTTTAAATTCATGTGACGAAGGATGCCAGGAAGAAGCTGGAGCTGACCGCAGAGGTTGGGATATTTGTGGGGTACACAGAAACACACAAAAATTATCGTGTGTATTTTCCAGACAGTGGGATTTCTATCATGCGATAGGATATCAAATTTCATGAGGAGAAAGCCATGAGGTTGTCGCTTGAGAGGGAGCTACACTTGCATGCAGAGGAGGAGCTACTTGTTCCTAAAGATGAGCCTCAAGATGTGGATCAGCCACAAGAGGAGGTTCATGGAGTGGAAGAAACCAATCATGCAGCGCCAAACATCAGAGGCGGAAGCGCACTACAGAAGTTGAGCGACTGAATCTTGATGCAGTACAAAATGTAGGAGTTCCTACATCACAGCGCAGACAGAGACAGTCACCTGACCGATTTACTGGATACATGGCTCTGATGAGAAAGTGTATCGTGATGGAGCCATCCTCTTTCGAGGAAGTTGTGGAGGATCCCGCATGGGTAGATGCCATGGTGGAAGAGTATGGTTCAATTGTCAGAAACAGTGCATGAGAGATTGTCCCAAGGTTGGAAGGGAAATCAGTGGTAGGTTCGAGATGGATCTACAAAGTGAAGCAAGTTGTTGATGGGAGCATTGAGAAGTATAAGGCAAGATTTGTTGCCCGGGGCTTCTCACAAATTGAGGGGATCGACTATGAAGAAACCTTTGCACCTGTCGCAAGGTATTTTTCCATACGGACCATCCTTGCTCTCTCAGCACAAATGGGTTGGCACATTCATCAGATGGATGTGAAGACTGTGTTCCTCAACAAAATCATAGAGGAGGAGGTGTACATTAAGCAGCCTGAAGGATTCAAAATATTCAGCAGCGAGTCGCATGTGTTCAGGCTCAAAAGAGTGTTGTATGGGCCGAAACAAGCACCTCGTTCTTGGTACACACAGATAGACAGTTATTTCACCGGACTTGCTTTCGCCAAGAGTGAGGCGGATCCAAATCTATACCGGATTGTGGTGGAGGGTGAGATTTTTATCATTGTACTTTATGTAGCTGATTTAAATACTAACAGGTGATGAACTATTGATACACTCATGCAAGGCAGATCTTGCAAAGGAGTTCGAGATGAAGGACTTGGGCCTCCTTCATTATTTCCTGGGATTGGAAATTTGGCAGCGGAAAGGTGAACTGTTTGTGTCTCAAGGCAAGTATGCCCGGGAGATACTGGAGAAGTTTCACATGCAAGGTTGCAAGCCTATCGACACTCCTCTTCTTGGTGGTTGGAGGAAAGAGGATGCTACATCGGCAGAGGTAGTGGATGCCACTGTTTATCGATAGTTGGTTGGTTCGCTCATGTATTTAGTCAATACACGACCGGACATATGCTATGCTGTGAACTAGCTTTCACAAGCGATGGTTAAGCCTACCAAGATATTTTGGAAGGCAGGCGAGCATGTCCTGAGGTATCTCAGGGGCACATCTGGGTATGGATTGTGGTACAAACAGTCGGATGAGGTGAAGCTGCATGGCTTCACGGATGCAGATTGGGCAGGAATCCCAATGGACAGAAAGAGCACATCTGGAGGGATTTTCAGTATCGAATCTACAACAGTTTCTTGGTACAACAGGAAACAAAGATCCATGGCACTCATTTCAGTGGAGACCGAGTACATGGCAGCAAGTTTGGCTGCATACGAGGCTATATGGATGAGGAAGATCCTGGTCGATTTTTTCGGTTCTCATTTAGATCCTACAGTGATATATTGTGATAATCAGAGTTGCATTAAAATCTTGGTTAATCTAGTATTTCATGATAGATCTAAACATATTGATATTCGGTACCATCATATCAGAGATTGTGTGCAGCGGAAGATCATGTTGCTTTCTTACATTCCTACAAAGGATCAGGATGCAGATATTCTGACAAAGGCGCTCACTAGGAGCAAATTCGAATACCATAGAGACAGGATCGGGGTGGCAGATAATCCCTATCTTGTTGAGAGGGAGTGTTGAGATTCAACAAGATGATGAGCTTAGTGAAAATAGTCGCCTTCACTAAGTGGGCCCGCAGGCTATTTTTGGCGCAAAGTCTATTTTTAGACTATGTATATTTTTAGACATGTCGAACATATTCTATGAGTTGCAGGATGCTATTTGTGGATGGTTGGTCAAGTTGGAAAAATAGATGGACTTCTATTTTTAGACATATTGGACAGATTCTATTTTTAGACTGCTAGTCTAAATATAGATATGTAGAATATTATTAGCTCTTAATAATATTTGGACTCTAAACATTATCTTATTCTCTTGGAGCACTTTAGTTAAGTGCACAGATGTGGAACAACAGCTGACAGAAGGAATTACGCTATTCCTGAGGGTTTACTGGAGCTATTGCATGGAGGACTCAGTTAGAACTCAAGTGGCAGAGTTATGACATAGTTGGAAGAAGTAGTTATGGAGTTGTATTTATTTTAACTCAGTTAGACTCAGTTGAGCTAGTTGTATCTAGTCTAACTGATTGATACACTAGTGAGAGTGGAGTGAATTAATTAGTTAATTAATTCACAAATAATAACTCATTAATCAATTGAACAATACATCAATTAACTACAGTGCATGGCAGTTTCAGTGGAGACCAGTGGAGAGATAGGTGAAAGAGCAAGTGTGACTATCAGTTGTGACTATAGTGATGCATTGATTGCATCCAACACTCAGTGGAGATGCCAATGAGGATTGCGTGAGCAAGGCTGGAGTAATTCGAACTCATTCAGAGCCATTCTTCAGCAGGGATTGCACAGTAGAGGCAAGCTAGCAGGTGGCAAAGATCGGTGCATGGATTTGTAAGATCGGGCCTGATTAGTGTGTAGCGATTGTATTGTACTGAGAGCTTGATATGATCAGCTTTGTATGAGGATTGTTACATGATCTCTATGACATATATTATATACAGATAGTTGGGGTTTTCAGCTTCAGGCTTTCCCGTTAAACAATTGTGTTAATGTGTGTGAATTTTTATTGTTTCATGTGTGCATCGCAATCTTGATTTAATTTCGACAAATGATCAATGGTGGAATAGATTCTGTATTTTGCATGAAGTTAAAATAGTGTGAGATCAGGAGATTCTTGGACATATAACACATAAGTTATATAATTTCTACATAAAATAATAAAAAATACTTATATATTAATAATATATATTAAAATTTTATATAATAAATATTATAAATTTTATTATAAATTGACTAACATTTAAACCCTAGCAGAATAGGGGTAAATAGATGAAACCCTTAAAACCCTAGAAGAAGAGTGGAATTTTTTTAATTTGTAGAAGAAGGGAAATTTGAAACCCTAGGAGGGAGAAATGGCGAAAATGACAAACGCAAAATTTGAGGTGGAGAAATTCACCGGGAAAAACAATTTTTCTCTATGGAAGCTGAAGGTTATGGATTTGCTGGTGTAACAAGGGTTGCACAAGGCATTAGACAGAGTAAATAAAAAACCGGAAAGCATGATGAGTTCAGACTGGGAGGACTTGGATGCCTGAGCTCTTAGTACCGTTCGGTTATGTTTGGCAGATGAAGTACTCTTCAGTATTGTTGGAGAGAGTACAACTACAGGGTTGTGGAAAAAATTAGAAACACTATATATGAAAAAATCTTTGACAAATAGAATCTATTTAAAAAGACAGCTGTACAGTCTTTGGATGAAGGAGGGTACGAAAATTGCAGATCACTTAAATGTTTTTAATACGCTTATTTGCCAGTTGTCTAATATGGAAGTAAAAATGGAGGAAGAAGACAAGGCAATAACCTTGTTGTGTTCCCTACCTGAGTCATGGGATCACTTCGTCACCTCCATCAATTTGAGCACTGTCGATTCATTAAAACTTGAATCTGTCGTGGGTGCTCTCTTGTCTGAAGAGGTACGAAGAAAATCTAGCATTGAGACATCGACACCCGAAGCCATGGTAGCCAGAGGTTGGTCAAAGGAAAGGGGGGAGAAGACAAGAGGTTCTTCCAGATCGAAGTCAAAGAGCAGCAAGAAGTGTAAAGCCAAGTGCTGGTATTGCAATATTCTCGGACACCTCAAGAAAGATTGTTGGAAACGGAAGGAGTCGGAGAACCATAACAAGGAAGCAAATCAGGTTGATTCAGGTATGGTTAATGAGGTTTTAATTGTTGAAGCTCTCCCTGTCTGTAATGTCTCTCAAGATGCTGATAATTGGCTATTATACTCGGGTGCTTCTCATCATATGAGTCCACATCGAATTTGGTTTACTTCATATGAAACTGTAGATGGTAGTTATGTTTTCATGGGAAATAATGCATCTTGTCAGACTGTTGGGATTGGTAATGTAAAAATTAAAATGTATGATGGTACAGTTAAAACATTATCTGATGTTAGGTATGTACCTGATCTAAATAAAAACTTGATTTCCTTGGGAGTTTTGGATTCAAGTGGTTATAAATTTACAGGTCAGAATGGAGTGTTGAAAGTCTCAAAAGGAGCCTTAGTTGTGATGAAGGCTGAAAAGGTCGGAAATCTGTACAGACTCAAAGGAAGCACTCAAGTTAGTGAAGAAGCGATCATGTCAGAGAAAGCAGAAGAGGGTTCTCATCTATGGCATTAGCAGTTGGGTCACATGAGCGACAAAGGTCTTCAGGTACTGATGAACCGCAAGCTACTTCCTGATTTGAAATCCTTGAAGTTGGATTTTTATAAATATTGTGTGTTTGGTAAACAATGTAAACAAAGGTTCAAGACTGGAAATCATAATAGTAAGCAGATTTTGGACTACATTCATTCTGATCTATGGGGGACATCTCCTACTATTTCTTATGGTGGTGCATCATATTTTTTAACGTCTATTGATGATTTCTCCCGAAAATTTTGGGTCTATATGTTGAAAAAGAAAGTTGATGTATTTAATGTGTTTAAACAATTTAAAACAATGGTGGAAAAGAAAATAGGCAAATCAATTAAATGTTTAAGAACTGACAATGGCGGTGAATTTACGTCTTTAGAATTTGAACAATTTTGTAATGATGAAGGGATTTTTAGACATAAAACTGCTATTTATACCCCTCAACAAAATGGCGTTGCTGAACGGATGAATCAGACTCTTATGGAAAAAGCCAGAAACATGATCAGTAATGCTAACTTGCAAAAGGAGTTATGGGAAGAAGCAGTATCCATTGCTTTTTATTTAGTTAACAAATCACCTTCAGTTGCAATAAGCTGTAAAATTCCTGAAAAAGTTTTGTCGGGTCAGTCTTGTGATTATTCGCATTTGAATATTTTTGGTTGTGATGCCTATGCTCTTATTCCTAGAAATCAACATTCAAAATTAGATCCAAAATCGAAATTTTGTGTCTTTGTTGGATATGATTATTCAGTGAAGGGATATAGTTTGTGGGATCCTTCTTCACGGAAGATATTCATTAGTATAAATGTAACATTTGATGAATCTTCTCTTTTAAAATCAGATGTCGAAAAGGTTGAACAGGAGCAGGTATCGCCAAGTCAGCTGATTCAATTGGAGACTAAACCTTTTTCAGAAAGTTGAAAGGAAGGAGAGACTTCTGAAGGTGGAGAAGCAAAGGAAACTGGAGAAATTCCAGAAGAAGTTCAGCAACTAGTCACTCTATGAAGGTCTACAAGGGAAAGAAAAACACCTAAAAGGTATGAAGATTCTGCTTCATCGTTTGCATTGATTACTGAAGATGGGGAACCTTCTTGTTATCAGGAAGCAGTAGATGATGCAGATAGCAAGATATGGAAAAAGGTTATGGAAGAAGAAATGGATTCCTTAGCCAAGAACTATACCTGGGATCTTGTAGAACTTCCTGAAGGGAGAAGTGTTGTTGGGTGCAAATGGGTCTTCAAGTTGAAAAGGAAAGTTGATGGAAGTATCGAAAGGTATAAGGCGAGACTGGTTGCAAAAGGGTATTCTCAAGTTGAAGGTGTTGACTTTCATGAGATCTTTTCACCAGTAGTTAAACTTGCTTCTATTCTTACTGTGTTAGCACTAACTGCTTTACTTGACCTTGAGTTAGAACAGTTAGATGTTAAAATAGCCTTTCTTCATGGTGATTTGGATGAAGAGATATATATGGATTAGCCAGAAGGTTTTGTACAAGGTCGCAGTAGAATATTAGTTTGCAAGCTCAGGAAATCATTGTATGGCCTGAGGTAGTCACCCAGGCAATGGTACAAGAAGTTTGATTCCTTCATGGTGAGCCATAATTTTATCAGAAGTGAGTATGATCATTGTGTATATTTCAAAATTTTCAATGGCATATTCATTATCCTGGCGTTGTATGTTGATGATATGCTTATTGCAAGCAAAAGCATGGAAGAAATCAACAATTTGAAGGCTCAACTCTCTAGGACGTTTGAAATGAAGGATCTTGGAGCAGCAAAACATATCTTGGGCATGGAGATACACAGAGACAGGAAAAATGGTAAGCTTTGGTTATCACAACAGAAGTATATGGAGAAAGTACTTGAAAAGTTCGGTATGAACAATGTGAAACCTGTTAATGTTCCATTAGCTTCCCATTTTAAGCTTTCTTCGGATTTAAGTCCTAGAACTGATGAAGAAAAGAAGTATATGTCTCGTGTACCATATGCAAATGTGGTAGGCAACTTAATGCATGCGATGGTATCTACAAGACCTGACATTTCACATGCAGTTGGAGTTGTCAGCAGGTTCATGGCAAATCCAGGGGAAGAAAATTGGAGAGCAGTGAAATGGGTGCTTCGGTATTTGAGAGGCACAAGTGACCATTGCATCAGCTTTGATGGTCGTGAAGGTTCATTCTGCGGATATGTGGATGCTGATTATGCCGGTGATTTGGACAAAAGGAGGTCTACTACAGGTTATGTTTTTACTCTTGCAGGTGAAGTAATCAGCTGGATGTCAAAGCTTCAAGAGACAATTGCTTTGTCCACTACTGAAGCAGAGTATATAGCTGCTTCAGATGCCTGTAAAGAGGTAATCTAGTTAAAAGGTCTGCTTGATGAAATTGGAAGGACGTGGGAGAAAGTGAATGAGTTTTGTGACAATCAGAGTGCTATTCATTTGGCTACAAATCCAGCCTATCACAGCAAGACCAAGCACATCGATGTAAGGTATCATTTTTTGAGACATGTAATCGAAGGCAGCAAAGTAGTTCTCAAGAAGGTCCGTACACAGGAAAATCATGCAGATATATTCACGAAGCCAGTTACAGTAGAGAAGCTGAGATGGTGTCTCGCTTCTCTCGGCTTGCAGAAAAGATGATGAATGGGCATGGGCAAGGGATTAGGAAAATTGTTGTCAAGGTGGAGTTTGTTAAAAATATGACAACAAAAATGTAAATTTACTTATTACCTATGTAGTTGGAATAACGAAATGTAGTTTGAATAACGAGATGTAGTTGGAATAACGAAATATGTCTAGGTTAAATAAGATGGCCCGAGAGGCTTGTAAAGAATGGAGAATAATTTTATTAATAAGAGTTTCCAAAGTGTTTATCCTTCAGTTTCCAATTAAGTTATATTTCTCCTATTATCTTTCTTGTTTCATTGTTTCCCCCCACAACAGTATCTGCAATAATTCCTTGCGGCGTAGTCTTTTTGTTTCGTCCTAGTCGTGCCTTGTTCCTGCTATTTCTGTGGAATCAGTGATTCCATGGCTCTCATGAATTCTCCAATTGTATTTCTCTGTCTCATATTGGATGGAGTTGGGTCTTTGTTGGAATTCTCAATGATTCTAAAAACAACTTCAAGATAGGATGATCTCCTAGTGGAAAAGGCATTAGACTTCAGGTTTTGTGCAACCTCTCTGTGTAGCATTCAGGTTGCAGCCTTGTTGTAGGTAAACAAGATTCACATGGTAATTTCAAATGAAGATGGAATCTATAAAAAGAACATGCAACAAAAGAAAATATTTTTCTCCATGGGAATATATATCAATAATAACCTCTCAGTTTTGAAATTCCATGGAAATTTTACATATTCTCTTTTAATTGAGGCGAATCGACAAATGGATCAATGCCAATAGGATTCTTTTGAAGAAGGTAGCCCCTCTAAAGGCTTCCAAAATCACAATCAAGTTCAGGGATTAAATGTAATTTTTATTTTTTGATAGAATGTTTCTAGTGATGCTATAAGAGTTGTAATGGGATTACCTCATGTAAAAATGAAGAATGTCGAAAATAGGAATTGTACAAATCTAAATACGAAAATTTTGGATAAATCCTTTCCTACTAATATCAACATGTAATTCCTAAGCTTTCTACTCATATATTTTTAATATATAAAATCCACAGTTCTTGTTATTTATATATATATATATATATATATATATATATATATATATATAGGGACTCCATGCTTACTATAAACTGTAAATCTCAAGTATGGAGAACCATCACTATTATGTCTATTATGAATCATTATTATTTTTCTCATTTTTCATGCAAACATATTTACAGGGAAAGGAACGGGGCATCGGAGAGTCTCTCCAAAGAAGGCCTCAAAATGGAACATGGTATGTGGAGTATTATAGAACACATAGATGGACAGGTTTATCAATTTTACCACTAGCCTTTTAGGGATTTTTTATAGGAACCAACAACAACATAATTTGAGAATCATCTCATATTTTATCTCCTTACTCTATAATTATATGGATGGCACCTCTTAGGTTTTTTCACTTCTGGGACATAATTGTTTTTGGGAAGTATTTAAAGGCGACATCTAAAAGTTCTTATTGATGTATTTTGTATGATTCTTGGCACAAAACTTGATGCTTTTACACTTAGTGACAGGAGCTCTGCCTCTGTATGAGCTCACATTGCTACATTCCTTTTTTGGTCTTCTCTGATATATGAATATACACCATGTGCATCTAAGCAATGTAATTTTCACTCATTTATATGAATGGAAGTACATGTCTTTTTTTTGTGGTATGTGTGTGTGTATCAATTAGGTTTATTTTGGGTGATTCAATAACATGTTAATTTTTTAGAAAGAGTAATTTATGTGACACTTTTAAATAAGTTTAAAATGTGGAATAATGTTTTCCAATACGAAGTTTTAAATATATTCATAATTTAGTATTGAAAAACATTCTTACACATTTTAATCTCATTTGAAATTATCACATAAATTACTCTTTCCAAAAACTTAACATGTTATTGTGAACTTGAGTAGGAAGGATAATAACCATTCGACCTAACTACTCAAATTAAACTTACTTATATATATATAATTTTTAAATTTTTAAATTTTTATTATATTTAGAAAAGAATGGTCCTATTTTTATAATCTTCAAAATTTCAATTATTATAATTATATAATAAAAAGTAGAATAACAAATATTTTTATTATTATTATCTTTAATTTTTTAAGTGTTTATTACATTTGTAAAAAATAATGATTGTTTTCATAACTTCTAAATTTTCATTATTTATGGTATTTTAATTTGGCAATGAAGTAAGGGTTCCCTCAAGTTTAGACGCGGAGCCTTATATTGCCTATCTTTAAAAGTGGGGATAAAAGTCTTCCCTCAAATTAGCGGATCATTACAATTAGCCAAATTTTAACCAAGTTGTATGGACTTATTTTGGAAAAGAAGACTAGCCTTTGACTTGAAAGTCATTGTAAAATAGCTAAAGGCCAAGTTGGGTTTAGGAGATATCATTCAACCATGGACCATCTTGTTAATCTTAGAATAATTGAAGAGGAATGTTGCAATGGTAAAATTGATCTGTTATGATTTTTTGATGACTTTATAAAAGCTTTTGACATTCTTCTTAAAACAAAGTTATGGAAAAGGCTAGAAGAGATAACAATATCTCTCAAGTTTAGGGTTATTGTGACAAGGTTGTACGAGAATGTAATTCCCAAGCTTAGGACCTCTAAGGGTTGGTCGAAAGAAACTTAATGCAATATTGGATTCAAGTAAGGGTGTCCCTTATTCACTACCCTTTTTGACATATACATTGATAATTTAGAAGAGTGTTTGGAAGATGCAGGTTGTATTGGCCCCACACTCATTGGTATAGCCATAACTCTTCTCCTTTATGTTGACGATATTGTTCTTTAAGCAAGGAGTCATTACAATCTGGCCAAGCAACTCAAAATCCTCCAAAATTCCTGCTTCAAGATGGATATGACTATTAATACCGACAAAACTAAATTCATGATAATTAAATCCAAAAATATCACCTACGATACTTTCATTTATGACAATATCTCCTAATTGGTGGAAGTTCCTTCATACAAATATCTAGGAATCAACATCCATCGTAAGATCAATTGGAATTATAGAATTGAAAAAGGGAGAATTGGAGGTTGGAAAGCTTACTGTGGGCTTGAAAACAATTGCAAGTCAACAAATCTTTGGATTTAGGATTTTTTTTAAAATCCTCTTTGAGACTCTTATCGCTCATGTTATTTTATATGGATGTGAGGTTTAGTGTTGCAGTATATCTAGAGAGTCATGGAGGAATATTGAAAAATCCAAAAGCAGTTTATAACCTACAACCTCATGATTAAATAAAACACTCCCTACCCTATCCTCCTAATTGAAGTTAGCATTTCCCCATTGAAAGCATGATAATGACTAGGTATCTTATGTATAAGAAGAAGTTATATGACATAGATTCTAAGAGGTTTCCTAAAATTGTTTCTAACTATAGCCAAAACCTCAACCTTCAACTCAAGTGAGGGTAGCATAAGGATGCCCAGTCTTGGTTGGAACATTGGGGAATAAAGGAGGAGGTAATCTTGCAAAGTTCTGATAATATTAAAAATATTATTACTTCCAAATTTAACGAGAAATTGTGGGGAAATAAAGAACTAGAGAGTAAAAGGAAAGTATGATATTATAAGGAGGTGATCAACCCCAATCTCGAAAACCCAAATGATCTTTTATGTCTTAAGTAGTTTTAAGAAGAAAATGAATATTATCGAGATAAGAACTAATTCTCATGAGCTTCATAATGAAACTAAACGTCCGTCAATTCTCAAAATGCCAATAGGATGAAATAATTTGTCACATGTGTAATCGTAAGAGGGTTTAAAAAAAAAAAAACATTTTTTCTTAGATTGTCCATCTTATACTCACATTCAAATTAATTTTTAAAATATTTGTCACACTACCAACCTTCTAGACCATTTAGATCAACAAAATTATGGTGATATGGAAATGCTTCTCTCATTTATTTTTTGTATATAAATAAAATGTTAAGGAATTCTAAGTAATCTCTTACTTTCTTAAGGTCCAATAAACCATATAAGTTTTAGTATAAGTTAAACATTAAAAAAAAACAAAAAAACAAAAAACTTAAACTTTTATAATTAAATTTTTTTGATTATTATTATATTTGTAATTGTGTAATAAAAAAGATTTATAATATCATATGTGATTCAACTTGTAAAAACTTTAAAGAAAAATGGAAATAACCATTTTTAAAATAGTAAAATTATTATTATATTTGTAATTCGGCAATAAAAAGATTTTCTACAAGATGTAATTTAATTTATTAAAACTTTAATGAAAAATGAAAATAATCATTTTATCATTTTAAAAATGCTAAATCTATTTATTATAAAATTATAATTATTTAAAAAAAAAAATTATTATAAAATAATAATTAGGCCGATAGGCCTTCTCTTTTGAAAGAGATGCAGTTTTTCATCGTCAACATTTTCAATGTCTCCCTGACACGTGTTTCCTGACAGTTTTAATCTCTGGCTGACAGCTGTTGCCTCACACCCCGTCGCGTGGTCTCATCTCCAGAATCCAGTTCACAGCTAGGAGTAGTGGCAGCAACGGCAGCGGCAACTTCTTTCCGAACCCCGCGGAGGAAGAGCCTCCAGAAGTATCCGAAGATGACTACATGGGACTCACCAAGTTCGCGCGCGTGGAAACAAAGGCTGCCAGGGCACGGAAGAAGGAGGTCGAGGAATACGAGCGGGACAAACACGTCTTCCCGTCCGCCATTGGCTTGGACGAAGACGAAACAGTTGTGAAAGACGAAGAAGAAGGCCCTGAAATCGTCAGACTCGACAGTAAACAGGATGAAGGAGACTTCTTCACCGAGGTCGATAGGGCGGTTGCTCTGTGCAGGAAAGAACTCATAAAAGAAGGAAGCCTTAAACCCAGAGCTGCCAAAAAACCTCTGGAAAAAGAAATTGTCGACAACCTGGAAAAGGAGGAAGTCATCGACCTGGACGAAATCAGGGCTCTTCAAGACAAGAATATAGTCGAATTGGTGGAAGTTTTTTTTCAGATAACCATGGGTTGGGGGAGTTTTCTCAAAGAAGTTTTGTATAATATTGACATTTTTTCAGGGTAAGTTGTTCACAAATGCTCCATTTCATCAGTATACTGTGTTTTGAATTGCAATCCTAATTGTTGTTTCTAAATGGGTGTTGGTTTTCAACCATACAGGCCTGTGGTGACATTACTTTATCCTCTGTAAGTATCAAATTCCCTTCTTTTCTTATTTCGGTTGCTTTAATACTCTGTTTCAGTAAAACCCACCATTAGAATGACTGGAACTGTAGCCAGTGGTGTAATCATGGCCTTGTATCTGTGTTTTGGTGATAAATGTAGTGGGTTGTCTTAATTTTTGCAGATATTCCTCCATCAGAGTGATAGAGAGTCCATCTCGGCTGGATGATCAGCAGTGGCTGACGTATTGGGTTCTATACTCGTTCATGACATTGTTTGAGCTTTCCTTCTCCCGGGTGCTAGAATGGTAAGAAGAATCTCTGCCAAACTATCTCTGGACTAATGGCCTTTTAGTCTCCAAGAGCTAAGTTTTGGCTTGCGTTTACAGGTTTCCATTCTGGCCTTATGTCAAACTGATAGCCACCTGCTGGCTGGTGCTGCCAGTGTTCAAAGGGGCAGCTTATGTGTATGAGAACTTTGTCAGGCAGATGCTTCTGAACCCCAATGCAAGGGCCACGAATTCTGTAGAACGCTTTGTTCATCAATATGGACCCGATGCACTTGATAGAGCCATGAAAAGGGTATGCTATGCTTTTAACTCTCAGAAACCTTAAAACTCAGAAAATCCAACAGATATGTGGTTAATTTTTTAAAGTATTGCTGATCATCTTCAAATATCTCTGAAAATGTCAAATATTTGAAGATGCCTATTACAATAATAACAACATTCCAGAAGCTCTGCAACTACTTTCTTATATGTAGGAACAAGGCCTTGCGCCGCATACTTCTACTTGCAATAAACTCATTTCTGCTCAGTGTAAACTTGGGGATTTAGACAAGGCTTGCTTGTATCTTCATGAGATGGCCCAATTAGGTTTCGTTCCCGATGTGATCACTTACAGTATCCTCATCGTTTGGCATTGTAGGCAAGGCAGGCTTAAAGATGCTTTTCTTTTCGTGAGTGAGGTTTTTCAGAGGCGTCTTAAGCCTGACGCCATTTCATACAATGCTCTCATTGGTGGTCTCTGTAGAAAGGGCATGTCAGTGCAGGCAAGAGAGGTCTTGTGTGATATGTTGGAAAGAGGTGTTGAGCCAAGCATATTGACTTACCAAGTTATTCTTGCTGGATTCTACAACGAGCACAATATGGAGGAAGCGAAGAAGTTTTTGGGGGAGATGATGAGAAATGGGTGTAGTCTTACGCCTGATATTTTCGATATTTTGGTAAAGGGATTTTCTGCATCTGGCCTCAAGAATGTTGGAGTGAAGCTGGAGAGGGATGCCCACACAGGTGTCACTAAAGTAGTAATTTATAACACTTT
Source organism: Pinus albicaulis (assembly GCA_034641835.2). Taxonomy (NCBI): domain Eukaryota; kingdom Viridiplantae; phylum Streptophyta; class Pinopsida; order Pinales; family Pinaceae; genus Pinus; species Pinus albicaulis. Next base: position 1,523,794,447 of record CM076584.1, read on the forward strand.
AGGTGGGCTGTGCATGGAGGAAAAAGGCATTGAGGCTGAAAAGGACCTAGCTGAGATACTAGACAGATCCATGCTTCCTGATTTTAATATGCTTATACAGGAAGCGTGTAATAAGGGAAACACAGAGGATGTCATGAGACTTAAGAGTGAAATGCTGCAGAGGGGTCAGGTACTCGCTCCTCATGCTTACTTTGCAATAATCAAAGTTCTTTGTATCCGGCGGCAAGTTAAATGGGCACTCAAGGTGCTAGATGAACTATTGGATGTGGGTTTTCAACTTGATCTGGCTACTTACAATGACCTCATCACTGCCCTGAGCAAGCAAAGGATGGCAATGGATGGGCTATCACTATAAGAGGAAATGTTGGAGAGGGGATTGCAAGTTGACAATGTTACATACACCACACTTTTGACAGGTTTATGTGAAGAAGGAAAAATAAATGAAGCTTTGACACTCTGGGATTCAACAATATGCAATGGTTGGGTTCCTGATTTCAACATTTATAGAAAATTAGTTGGCAGTTAGGTATTTGACATTTTCAGTTACATGAGGTGAGTGTTTTAATTAGGTAATGATTTCTCATTCTGATTGTATTCAGCATCTATTTTTTTCCATTTACAGTTTTAACTTCTTCTGGAAGATTTAAGTTGTAGTTTTTCCTTTTACAGTTTTGGTTTTCAATGTGTCTTGGGATTTTTGGTTTTTCCTGACATCTGTCCAAACTTTTTTTTCAGTCACTCTCCCTCTGTAGGCTTAACAGCTTGCACCAGAATTAAGCGGACCATATTTACGCAGAGTTCCAGTTGCAAGAGTTCAGTTCGGTTTTTCAGAGGGTCGTTGGAAAAGATAAAACTATCATTTAATCTTCCACTCCTTCATCTAACGATGAAGGTTGCAAGAGGCTGGTTGGCTGGTTAAGTGTAACTAAATTGCCTCAACTCTCGTTGTTTATCCATTCATTTTCCCGCCTTAGCTCTCCTGTCTGCAACCCATCCCCAATGGCGCTAGGCTATCTCACCGTTTTCAAGGTTTTTGCAAGGTTTTCAAGGTTTTTCAATTGTTTTCAAGGTTCCCTAACTACAGGGGTTTCAAGGTTTCACCCATTTTTATCTTCCTCTTTCTGTAGCGTCCCTTATGTACAAGGGTTTGAAGGTTTCGCTGTCATTCTGGCATTAATATTTATCCTAAATTTGTTTGTTCACCATCATTACTAATGACTCCCTTTGATCCAGAGGGACAAACTCTACAAAATCTCCACGGATAGGTACCAAAAGATGTACTCACGTTTTGGTTGTTCTAAAAATCTTCTTTTACTTATGCATGTTTTTTTCTGCTAAAAACAACTTTTCATTTCTTTGTCTACAGGGAAGGAATTGGAAGCCACATTAAAGCATGAATCACAGGTTTTCCTGCACGACCTTCCAGATTTTTTACTTCTTGACAGGTTTTCAAGTTGTTTGTTTCTCATAGTCAGATGTGCTGCCACTGAATTTCAAGCAGTGCTAAGTTGTTGGCAGGTAGGAGGATTGTTTCCTTTGCGAACTTAGGGTTTGTCTCCTTTGGAAAATCTGGATCATGTTTCATCCTTTATGTTGTAACCATGTTAGAGGATATTCGTTATCCCTTCTCAAAGAGGTTATAGGTTGGGAAATCAAGTTTTACGATAGTTTTACAAGGTACCTTATGAAATATGTCTAATATTGTGTACTTTTCTCTCCCTTATATTTCTTGCTTCTATGCCATGCAATTTATGAAATGCTATTTTGAAAATATTTTGAATATTATATGCCCATCACAGATTGGACTCAACATTTCCTTCCAAAGTATTGGTTGTAAAATTATTGGCATCTATAATAACCATTGTAACTAAGATTACAGTCACCATTCGTTTCTTAATGTTAATTTTAACGATACCTGCAACTTCTAAATGTAAATAAAGAACTGACATGACGGTTGTGAATATGCAGAAATTCTTATAGCCATTCTTTGTAAACCTTTATATTCTATTCCGAACTGGATTATTTCCTAACAAACCTACAAGATGTCGAAGTTAGAGCCTATTTTGTTTCTTCTTGCAAGTACATGTTTCTTAATGTTAATTTTAACGATACCTGCAACTTCTAAATGTAAATAAAGAACTGACATGGCTGTTGTGAATATCCGGAAATTCTTATAGCCATTCTTTGTAAACCTTTATATTCTATTCTGAACTGGATTATTTCGTAACAAGCCTACAGGATGTCGAAGTTTGAGCCTATTTTGTTTCTTCTTGCAGGTACATATTTATGTTTGATCAAATCTATAATATGTAATTTGAAATCCAGTACCTCATATTGTATTTCCAGAACACTATTATTTGTTTAAGAAACTCAGTCATGTATCTTAGGGCTTCCTTGCAATGCCCGAAACAATATGAAATTCCAAAATAGATCCATGCATCTCAGTGCATTTCACCATCTCTCACGAAGCAGGCAATTCCTGTAATTCAAAATTATTCCTTGTATAATCGGTCAGCGGGCATTAAAACTTTTGGCTACAGCGTTTAGGTTCGTTTCCATTGGGTTGCTGATTTTTAAAATTCTTAATTACATTTTTGAGTTGCACGTAATTTTTTTTTTGGCTGTTTTTAAATATAATTTGTTTTTAATTATATTTGTTTTAGGGCTGTGTTATATGTCACTGGTCTTGGAATGTAGAAGTTGTTTTTGACGGGTTGATTTGAGTAATTCACTTGTTTTCAAGTTTCTCTAGCATCTGGAGTTCCAGGAATCTCAACGTCCTGTAGGGGGATGTTGCCCCAAGTTGGAGTAACTGTTAACCTTTGAATACACACTTAGAAACAAAGACACAACCCAGATTTCCAAATCAACATTTTAAGATCATATTAGTGGAGATGTTTCAGACTTTTACTGGCTGAATTTTGGTATAGATTTCAAGGTGGCTTCATGCTGACTTTGAGGGCCTTTTCTAGCATTTTGGGTCCTCTATTCAAGGTAGATTTGATGGTATCAATACAAGAGTGGGTGGCATAGGATGTGAGCTACAACAACTCTCAAATGTGCACTTTCCAAGGAAATATAAGCATCCTCCTTAGGTAAATACCGGACAGAGTAAGGGTGCATTGATGATGGCTGTTACAGGCTACAACCTATTCTAAAAAAGGATTTCATAAGTATGCCAGCTTTTATGATAGCACTAGGGTAAAATCTTGTATCAACTAGAAAAGCATAGCTTCTGTTAGTTTTTAATCCTATTTTGGGCAGTATCTTAACAAAGTTATATGACAGTCTGTGACAACTGATTTGAAAATCTGTTTCAGGTGTTGATTTTAGTAGGTTATGGCAGTCTGGAGGCTGCCAGTATGATAGTAGTCTAGCCGCAATTTCTTTCAATTTTTCATGTTGACTTCATGCCTTCATGATGACACTTAAATGCTTTATTCTTGACTAGATTGGAGGGTGCATTCCTATATAGTTATATTCACCCTTCACTCACCTATTTTAGGCATTGGCATCCTGTCTGATTTGGTAGAAATATTGCAGCCAACTAATAGAGCTGATCTGCAATTATTATGACAACATTTTGCCAGTTAGTGAGTCATTAGACAAGTTACTTTACCTTTTCTCGATAGTAATAAAGGGCCACATTTCATCCTTTTGTGGACAACAGTTGCACCTTATTTCCTGGCAACAGTTTCCTAATGCTGATGGACCATGTGCTACTGCTAACAACATTGTCTACGAGCCTAAGGTGAGCTTGTAATCCCCATAGCATATTCCTGTGACTAAGTCCAGAGTTTATTTTTGTTCTTTTTTTTAATTAGAAGTTATGTGCTTTTGAGGTGATAACAAGGCCTCTCTGGCCCTGTTCTGCCAGGGTTAGTTCTAGCCACTCCATATTCATCATCTCTCATTACAATATTTTTAACAATGTTTTTTGTATCATTTAAGATTTGTGTTAGCAGATTCCCCAGTACAGTGCTATCATTTTGTACAGGTAGTGGGTGTACTGTAGAGGATGTTATCAGTGAAGTTGTAAGTTATAATTGGAGTTGGATGTGTAAGCTTTACATTGTTTGTTCTAAAATATATTCAAGGTAAAGTTCACACTAAATGAGCCTATTGGTTTAATTTTCTTTGGTCTGTGGTTTTGATTATTTAGGTTTTTAGGTTTTTTTTCTATTTAGAGGTTTTCATATTTGAAATGGGCATTTTTTGTTTTTCATTTTTTCCTAATTTTTTTCTCTTTCCATCCATAATTTAATTTACAAAAAATGTTTTCAGTGTGAAGCATCATTGCAGAGCTCTATGTTCCATTACGAAGCCATGTTACATTTATGAATTTTTAGCATTTGAGGCAGAGTTTGTTTGTCATTTGTAATATATTTTTAGGTTTGCAGTTAATGGAGATGTCGTGGAGAAAAAAAAACGAACAAGACACACAATATATATTTATTCGAGATTAAATTGGCAGATTCCTTGGTTCTTCTGAATAATCAGAGCCAACTGAAGAGTATTGCATCTTTTGTTTGTTCTGCTAACCTTTTTTTAACATGTAACAATGATCACAAATCTTAGATCACTTTTGGATCTCAGACCTTTAATTATAAAGGTTCCTACACAACTCATCGAATAAGTCTCTACCTGCATAGCTGAGAATTGAGCAATAAGCCTGTTACTGCACAACTGAGAATTGAACATCATCTTTGTGCAAAAATTCTACAAAATCTCCTTCATCTCAAAAACTACAATTACTTAAAATTAATAATTAGCAAATGATACTCCTATCGGCCTCTCCTTGCACCTCCTGGGGCAACTGCTAGTTATATATATGTATATATATATATATATATATATATAACAATAAGAGCCACATGATGACATGTCACTACTTATTTGCATACATGAATTGTGTGCATCTAGTTTATTTGGTTGAAATGATATGTGAACATGAAATTATTTGAAATAAAAAGGTTTCATTGAAAATTATATATTTAAAATTTCGATTATATTTTTTTATTTTGAAAGTGTCCATAAATTTAAAATGATTAATTTTAGATGACAACAAAAGCGTATCAAAGCTTATGAAAAAGTACATTGAAATGTATATAAGGAAAAATTCTTCTAGGGATATTTTTTTAATATTTATTTGAGTAATATTACAATTAATTTGAGGGTAGACTACCAAATACCAATGCAATTACTCGTGAAATTAAAATAAAATAAAAAAATAATGGTTCACATGGAAATGATATGGCAACAAGTGTCCAAGTGAAGAGAGGAATGCTAGGCTTATTTTACTTAAAAATTAATTAAAATTTCTAAAATTTTAAATTATTAAATTTACTAGTTGGGTCAGGTTCCTCATGTTCTTAAATAATGAGCCCCACTACTCCTTTGGAACCAATCGACCGACTTGCTACCCACAACGTAAGGTTAGGGTCAAGTTTCCTTGTTGTGCCACGTTGAGCCAATTTGGAGGTCGGACCTGACTATGACACCTGAGGTCAGTCTTCTCTCTTCCTTGTGGACTCAGCTATGCACCTCACTCTTATGACATTTGGCCTCAATGCACCCAATGCATCATATGAATTCAATCCACTGCCACATGCACACAAATATTAAATGTTGATGGATCTTCGCATGTTGTTGAGGTTGTTCAACACCTTATTTATCTCGCTGCAATGAAGGTTTGTATGTTGTAAGTTGAAAAATAATGAGCAAGGTTCAAGCAGTCTTGCATATTTTGTTGTAGCTGCATGGAAAATTTGATTCATTGTCTTCGCTCAAATATCCTACTATCTCATACTAGTTGTTCAGGTTGTTGATGCATTTTAAATTCTTTAACATGATGCTTCTACTTTCATGACAGGTGATGAAGAGGTATATAGGGGCAGGGAAGTGGGCAGATGTCGTTAATAATTGGTTGGAGAAATTTGGTGTGAAGATGGATACAACAACCATGAATGCCTTGTTGGATACCATATGCAAAGAAAGAAGAACCAAGCATGCCCGAGACATATTTTTGGATTTTATTTCGTTCAAGTCAAATTTGAAAGGAACTAAATTCTTCTATGTAGCGTGAAACCTTGAAAATGTTGCTCTTTGAATTAATGTCGGGAGTTTCGATATTTTTGGAAACCGTCAAAAGTGCAAGACATATTCAATGTATATACTCCTTGCTTCGACAGATTTATGGTTTATTCTAATTAATTTCCAGCCTTTGTCGTTTTTCCCACTTAGTTATAGCAAAAGTTGGTACTAAAGTAAGAAAATTGGGTTAAATCGGTCAAAATAACTGAAAAATCATCATTCCTTTAAAATTGAGTTGAATTAAAAAAATATTTAAAATTTAATAACTAAAAATTAAAAATAATATATTAACTAATAAAAAATTAAAATATTTAAAACATAAATATTTGAAATTACACTTCAGTAAATATATAACACTATATTTGAATTAAAAACAAAAATATATAACACTATATTTGATTTAAAAACAAAAAGCCTTTAAAATATAATATTTTTTAATAACAAATAAGAAGATGACTCTCGATGAGGTATTTCCACTAAACACCAACCATGCAGGTCAGGGAGTCTGACTAGCCAGAGGTTGGGGTTGGATTTCTCTTCTTCTTGCCACTAAGAACATCAACTTTTGACTTCTAGTGGTACCCACACACGAAGTAGGGGGTTTTCTTGTCTTGAGACTTTTCAATTGCAGAGAGTTCGGAGGTCGCCCTCCGACCACTAGCTCGCAACCGGAGAAAAAATTGGAGAATTTGTGTTGATCATGATTACCTTGATCTCCTTTTTGCTTCAATAAAAGTGGGAGATTTGGATCTCCCAAAGTTCGGGGATGGCTTGCTCTTTTGCTCACAAAACTCTACGCCATGAACCTCGATTGCCAACTTCCAAAACTTCGCAAATGCAATGAAAACCGTAGAAAAGTAATAGATCGAGACCGCTTAGAGTTGGAAAAAATATGTTGCTAGAAACAAGTGCGACCTTCCCATGAGATTATTGTAATGATATGTTGTTATCACATGACATTTTTAAATGTTTACTTTCTTCTATTGGAATTGAAGTTTCCATTGTAGAAATTATAAAACAAGCATGTATATCATGGATTCAATCCGATCTAACAATGTACTAAAGTTAAATACTGAATCGCTTCTACAAATCAATTGCAGAATTAAAAACACAATCGAGAATCACATGAAGCAAAGAAGAATCAATCAAACCACAACACAGATAATTTCCCGGGGAAAGCTTACTGCTCAAAACCCCTCTATCATCTATTGTATATTCCACAAGGAATCACGAAACAATTACATACAACTATTCTCACAAGAGTCCTTCTGTATTCAGCTAATTGTCTCACATTGATCTAGACAAAATCGGGCCAATACTTAGCCATTTCTCAGCCTATTTTCAGCCTCCCTTGCTCACGCAATCCTTGATGAATGCAATCCCTACTCTTTAGGAATTTCATCCTTCCTCAATTGCACTGAGTATCATGGGAATCCTGTGGTGTTTTAATTGCATATGGGCAGCCTGTTAATATAACAGCTTATAGTCACACTTTCTTTTAACCTTTGCCTCAACTGGGTCTCCACTGCAACTGACATGCATGCAGCTATTAATAGTAAATCATCAGTTTCATGTTAGATCACTGATTGTGAAAAATATTTAATTCACTTGATCTCTCACTAGTGCAACAAACAATTACAACTAGCACAACTAACTTTAACTTACTTAACTGAGTTAACTGATTACAACATGCATTAACTAATGCACCACTGCACTTCAAACTCTGTTACAACTATAATTACTTTGCATGCCTCACCAACTACCCTCAACTCAAAATTTATGAGTTAATTGAGTTCATCACACTCAGTTAACCATTACAAGATATTTTGAGATTAGATTACATTTGATTGTCCATATTAATTAAGGGATAACTAAAATAGACATTAACCAAATTTAGCCCACACCAGTGTAGGTGTTGTTAAGACATGTGGTCCCACACTAGTGTAGGTGATGCTTGGACCTCCTTGTCCCATACTAGTGTAGGTGTTGCTTGGACCTCCTAGTCCCACACTAGTGTAGGTGTTGTCAAGTTGTTTCCGGATGCCAATTTCATTGTTTCTTGTTGCAAACTTCAACATCCATTTCGCTAGAATGGTTGCACCATTCATCACCCATTTCAACACAAATTCTCCTCTCTGTGGGATTAATATATATATTCCAATCAAACTTTGCGAGAAATACTCAATTAATTTGTAGCCAAATTTCAGTATAAGTTTACAACTTACGTTTTTAATATATTCAGGAGGGTTAATGTCATCCATACGATGCTTAATTTTTGTGCACATTTGATTGAGCATTCAATGAAGATTGTATTTGCATTCTCTAGCAGACTTATATTATATACAAATAATTACGACCTAATCATGCATAATTTGGAAGGAAATGGAAGTCGCTCCTCCTATATTGATATAGGACTCTCCCTCGTTCTTTATAAATAATTACATGCTTTGTAGGACAACTTATGCCAAGTGCATTGTGCACTACTCTACCATCGACTATGGGGCTTCTTAGTTCATTGCCATCACTAATTCATAATGGAAGTAGGGCACGAGATTCCATAAATAGGCAATGTATTTCCAAGATTTGGTATTTTTCCCACTTAGTTTTAGCAAAACTTGGTACTCTAGTAAGCAAATTGGGTTGAATCAGTCAAAATAACTAGAAAAAAATCATCATTGCTTTAAAATTGAGCCATATTATGGGTAAAATTGTATTCATGTAAAACATCTCAGGAATTTGAAAGAATTAGGTGGAGGACGAACTTCAATATTGAACATGCATTGTAAGAAACCAACTCTGATATGATTTGATATGGAATTAAATTCATATCTAATTGATTAAGTTAGATACTTAAAATAGACTAAAAAAGGGATTAAAACATATTTATTAAGAATAGACCGAGGTTCAGAAAATAAGAAATTTCTCTAAATTATTATCAAAATCAAATTATATTTGTACAAGTAGGTTTCCTGGAGTGACACATAGTTGAAGTACAAAGAAATAAATTTGGGTTCGTTATTATGTGAGGACATAAGGAACCCGACCTCAACTAGTCGGAGGTCGGGCCTCTGGCTTTGTTGATTGCGCTAAAGGGGAAAATAAACTCTGACTTCAACTGAAGATCGATATGTGGGGGAAAGGGTGAAGATAAAGAAGGGCTGACCTCCCGACCTCATTTAGGTGAATCCTATGACGATGACCCAAGGTGAGGGAACTTCGATTTAAGGAGTCAATTAGCTGGTGTTTCAATTGTTTATATGCACAACATACTATCAAAGAAGGAATTGCCACAATTAAGTCGGGGCATACAGAGGTTGGTCACTTGGTTGAAATGAACAAACAAATGAGGCCAAATCCTAATTTCAACCTTTCATGATACCAGTCAATGGTCGAGTATGAGAGCAGTTAGGAACATCACTTAAAATAGCACGGTGGTAGCAAGGGTTAGAAGTCCGACCTTCGACCTTGAAATCAGGGTCAATGATCAGGTGATCATGTCTTAAGTTGAAAAAAATGCTCATAATGGAATTGCTCAAAATTGATTGAAACCTAAACGACCAGATAGGCCTCGTCGCTGTGATTCTGGCGCCGCAAATGACACTCAAATCCGACGTCGTATGTGAAAGTTATGCCGGTTTGAAGTTTTCAGTATCCTTCAAAATTCTAGTTTGACCAGGGCTGACTTTGACTTTGGAAAATATTTAAAAAAGAATATTCCTCAAAATATTCCTCAAAATATTCCCTGCGAGCTTATCACATTTTGACAAGTGGCAATGTTTTATTCGGGTTGGTTTGACTTTTGGTTTTATGGACCAATGAGGGGCTGCCACGCGGCCCCTGGCCGGTAGAAATTTTGGAGGTGCAAAATATTTGAGGCCCAACGGATTTGAACCCACAACCTCGTGCGCACAAGCCAAGGGGCCCGACCAACTCTCCTATTCAATGGTTCTTAACATATGGAGGAGTCAGATTCCATTTGAAGTTTTTAAAAACTTTGGGTGGCGGCAAAAGGGGGCTAGCCCCCACATATCCATGTGACCAGGCCACAGCGACCAGGGGCTATCATAAACGGCGGAAGTTTATTAATGACAATTAATTAGCGCATTAAACGTGGTTTAGCCACTGACCATGTCATTAGCACTTAAATGGCGCTTAGCATTAAACTCAGCTTATCCGCCCATTAATACGCAATTAAGTTAAGCTAATCCAAGATTAAGGGTTTGGTGGAATTTATGGTAGGCGCGCCATATTTAGTAGGAAGGGCCAACTTAACTAGAGTTAACTCCAGTTCTCCACATTTAGTGGAGGTTTTCAAGTGACATTGGGCAGAAGTTTGTTTTTATCATAACTTCTTCAATATTGGACTAATTTGGATGAAATTTTGGTCAATTTTGGGTATTTTGAGCATTATGGAGCCATTGGGACAGGTTGCATAGCCAAAAGAGGTGTTTTTTCAGCCATTTTTGCTTCAAGGAAGCTTGGAGAGCCATCAGGGCCATGAGGGAAATGAAGTTGCATTGGGATACACTTCACTGTTTGAGGTGAAATAAAAGCCATAATTAGCTTATTTCTGTCTTCTGAATTCATTTTGACAACTGTTTAAGATTTTTTAGGCTTATTTCTCACTGTAAAACCAATTTGAGCAACCTAATAGAGCAAGGACATGCCCATTGGGAGCCTTGGACCCTGCCGATGTAGCCCAGGAGGGGTGAACTGCCTCATCATGTTGTTGTGTTGTTATGGTGAAGTTATTCTACTATGTATTTCTGATTAAAGTTGTTAAACAGTAATTTTAATTAACATTCCCTCACACATAAACTCAAAAACAGTTACCAAAAACACTTTGTTTAATTTGCAAGACATGACAAACACTTTGCACACTTAATTAAATGGAAATGAATACTTTGAACAGCAGTACAAATAATTTCATTTTCAGATTAGATGGTATCGGAGCTTAAGGATTTGAGCCTTAGGAGCTAGAGTTTTACTCAGCATTTGTTTTGTGCAAAGATATAGTTGATTATTTGCAAGTTTTGATGCTTACTAGGCTTAAACTCAAGAGAGGTGAAGGACATTTGGTTAGTGCAAAAAGTAATTCACAACCAAGAAGGGCTAGAGAGCCACCTCCAAGAGCCATAGAAGCAACTTCAAGCATGTCTTCAAGAGAAGGAGAAGCTCCTGAAGATATGGATCCCAAAGAAGAAGAACGGGTATTCCGAAAAGCTTTCCTAGACATGAAGAGATGGTGAGGATACTCTACCAAGAAAGAAATGATAGGCTTGTTGGAGAAGGGTCTAAAATATAGAAAGAAGGAGAGGGTTCTTCAGGAGGAAATAAAAGTGATGATAAGTCAAAGAAAGGACACGGAGGAAATGGTCATCCACCATCCCCATCTTCATCCTCTTCCTCTACATCGTCATCCTCAACTTCGGTGAATCAATCTCACAAGTCTAAAACTACTGGTAAAAGTCCATTTTTAAAGCTTGATGTCAAATTTGAGTTGCCTATGTTTAACGATGAAGGCAATGCAGAGAAACTTGACAATTGGATAAGACATGTGGAAGTTTACCTGAGGATACATAACCTTCATGAAGACTACACCAAGATTCAGTTAGCCTCTTTAAGAATGGAAGGAGTAGCATTGGTATGGTGGGAGGCCAAGACCAAGGATGAAATTAAAAAAAATGGTAAGATCACTTTATCATGGTTTGAATTTAATTCCACAATTAAGCAACAATTTTATCCATTAGCTCATTTACAAAAGGCTATCATGAATTGGAAAAGTTTTAGACAACTTAAAGGACAAAGTGTTCAAGATTACGCTCAAGAGTTTAGAAGAAGGGCTCTGTTGTTAGGAATTGATTTGCATAGTCAAGATACCTTGCTGAAATATATAGGTAGTTTACACAATTACCTTATACATACTATCCTTATGTTCAATCCTACTAGTCTAGACAAAGTTTATGTACAAGCTACGCATTTAGAGGCTAGAGGGAAATAATCTTTTGATGGGAATGTGGATAATGAATTCAAAGGCAAAGGGAGGAAAATAAATGCAAACTATAGGAAAGAAAAAGGAAAGCTATTTTGTAATAACTGTTCCAAAACAAGCCACGATGAAGCCCATTTCTGGAAGCTTCATCCGGAGCTGAAACCAGAGAAATTTAAAAACAAAGATAAGGCCCAAAAAAAGGGTAAATTTGTTGCAACTGTTGAACAAGACTTAGGGTCTGAATCAGGTGATGAAACTAAAAGCATAGCCATGGTACTAAATAACATAAAGGGGGAATATATTGTAAATGAAACAAATCCCAGTTCTAGCACATTAAACTGTCACATAGAAGCTCAAAATGAAAAGAGGAGGATAGAGTTGTTTCATGTGAGGATAATAGCCAAACACGCAAAGATAGACACACTATTTGATAATGGGTCTCAAGAAAACCTCATCTCAAAAGACTTAGTCAAGAAGCTGAAACTTGAGACCATTCCTCATCCAAAACCATATCCACTTGGATGGATTTGTAAGGATGCTAATTTACAAGTCTCAAGAAAGTGCATGTTGCGCTTTGCCATAACAGCTCATTATGTTGATTTGGTTGAACTGGATGTGGTACCGCTTGACATTACAGGTGTGGTGTTGGGTAGTCCGTATTTATATGACAAAAAAGCGATCTTCCATCGCCATGAGAACAAGTACCATTTGTTCAAGGATGGAAAAGAATTTATTGTGAGAGCACATCGAAAGAAGCTAGAATCGTCTTTAGTGAATGAAGGGCAATTGAAAAGGCTTGTCAATGCAAGTCAAAATCTAACTTTGTTGATGATTAAGCAAAAATGTTTTGTACATAATCCTTTTCATGTTATTGCTGATGTAAATGATGATATGTTTCAGTCTGAAAGCAGGTCGTCTTTGGAAGAAGATGACAAGATGTTGCAGAAAGTGCCTTTGGTGTCGATCGGTGCAGAGAACAAAGTGTCGATGCAAAGTGGTGCAAGAATCCAAAATATGGAAAGGCATGCAAGCAAAGAGGACACAAAGTACAACATGGGTCAATGCTGGTTTCAGAATGGCAGGATGGTATGGCGAGAAAACATGGTCGAAATTCGACGCAAGTACATGGCTCATTTGGCAAAAATTCGCCATAAGGACAGTTGGCAAGGTGAATCTCAATTTCAGTTTTCTTTGAAGTTAGACCATTGTAAAAACAGTATGTATTCTGCAAATTATAGTTGTTGTTCAGCAAATTTCAAAAATTTGCATTATGACTCAGTCAAGTTTAGCAACGGTCGATCAGCGGATTCAAGGAAGAATTTATCTTTTTATGAGAAGCTCAATTTGATGAAGTCAGGAAGATTTCAATGGTTCAAGGTTGGAAGAGTGGAGAATCAGTCTCGTCATCTTCAATTTCTGTAAATCAGAGAGCTTTTGGGGTCCAAAAGCTTCCCATTTGGGAGGTGTGATCAGGTGATCATGTCCTAAGTTGAAAAAATGCTCAAAAATGGAATTGCTCATAATTGGTTGAAGCCTAAACAACTGGATAGGCCTCGTCGCTGCGATTATGGCACCGCGAACGACACTGAAATCCGACGTCGTATGTGAAAGTTATGCAGGTTTGAAGTTTTCAGTATCCTTCAAAATTCCAGTTTGACCAGGGTTAACTCTAACTTTGGAAAATATTAAAAAAAGAATATTCCAGAAATATTCCTCGAAATATTATGGGAATATTCCCTGCGGGCCTATCACATTTTAACAAGTGGCAATGTTTTATTCGTGGTTGGTTTGACTTTTGGTTTTCTAGACCAATGAGGGGCGGCCATGTGGCAGGCCATGTAGAAATTTTGGAGGTGCAAAATATTTGAGGCCCAATGGATTTGAACCCGTGACCTCGTGCGCACAAGCCAAGCGGCCCGACCAACTCTCCTATTCAATAGTTCTTAACATATAGAGGAGTCAGATTCCATTTGAAGTTTTTAAAAAATTTGGGTGCAGGAAAAAGGGAGCTAGCCCCCACATATCCATGTGACTAGGCCACAGCAACCAGGGGCTATCATAAACGACGAAATTTTATTAATGACAATTAATTAGCGCATTAAACGTGGTTTAACCACTAACCACGTCATTAGCGCTTAAATGGTGCTTAGCATTAAACTCAGCTTATTTGCCCATTAATATGCAGTTAAGTTAAGCTAATCCGAGATTAAGGGTTTGGCGGAATTTATGGCGGGCGTGCCATATTTGGCGGGAAGGGCCAACTTAACTAGAGTTAACTCCAGTTCTCCTCATTTAGTGGAGGTTTTCAAGTGACATTGGACAGAAGTTTGTTTTTGTCATAAATTCTTTAATATTGGACCAATTTGGATGAAATTTTGGTCAATTTTTGGTATTCTGAGCATTTTGGAGCCATTAGGATAGGTTTTAGAGCCAACATAGGTGTTTTTAAGCCATTTTTTCTTCAGGGAAGCTTGGAGAGCCATCAGGGCCATGAGGGAAATGGAGCTGCATTGGGCTACACTTCACTGTTTGAGGTAAAATAAAAGCCATACTTAGCTTATTTCTGTCTTTTAAATTCATTTTCACAGTTTTTTCAGCCTGTTTAGGCTTATTTCTCACTGTAAAACCAATTTGAGCAACCTAATAGAGCAAGGACATGCCCATTGGGAGCCTTGGACCCGACAGATGTAATCCAGGAGGGGTGAACTGCTTCATCATGTTGTTGTGTTGTTATGGTGAAGTTATTCTGCTGTATATTTCTGATTCAAGTTGTTAAATAGTAATTTTAATTAACATTCCCTCACACGTAAACTCAAAAACAGTTACCAAAAGCACTTTGTTTAATTTGCAAGACATGACAAACACTTTGCACACTTAATTAAATGGAAATGAATACTTTGAACAGCAGTACGAATACTTTCATTTTCAGATCAGTCAGCCCTGACCCTTAATTTTGTGATTATGTGATTCAAAGGGAGGATATAAAAGGAGGCTTTCATTTCACAAGAAGAGCCATTGCCATAATTTGAGAAGAGGGTAACAAAGAATTTGGGTAAATAATAAGGCTTGGTATAATTCTGAGAACTAAACTGTAGGGATCGTTGTCGACTAGTAAGAATCAATTCATATGCCAAGTATTGAACTATGGTTATCAATGTGTCTTTTGCCTTAGGCGGTCAATAATACAGCAGCCATCGACACAATGGAGTGTGGGAAACGTGTCAAAGCCCTCTAAAAGGCATAATGTCAGTATAAGCCTCATTCCTCATTGATAGTCAGGTATATCTGCTAGTGAAAGATCTCTAGTAGACTTTGTGTATGTGTGCAATAGGATGATCCACCAAAATGCAGAATCAAGAAGAGAAACTCTCCCTATTGCACCCTCCCCAAAATATGCAATCATCATATCAGTATTGTGAACTAGGTCATAAAGTACTTTGAAACTAGCAGGCATGACCCCTTTGCCTAATGTGAAACGATCTATCTGTTTCTCCCATGCTTGAAGTCGAAGATTCTTCAAGAGGAAATTATTTACTCTATTCGCTTCACCATTGATAAAAAAATTCCAAAGAACTTGGAATAAAGTCCCTCACAAACACCTAAAATTGTCGCAATGAATTAGATAGAGGCTTGAAATCGAATCACTAATAGCCATCAAACTCACCCATAATTAAATGGGAAAAAAAATATTCAACATTAAAATGTTTGGTGGTCACAACTTACAAATATTGGTTAGCTCTTAAAACTAAACACAAATGATTGATCAAATGCTGCAGAAACCAACAATCAAGCTAAATTTCAGCAACCACTACCAAAGTAGGAATTCTATCCACAAGAAGACAAAGGACAAATAATGATTATTCGAAGGGTAGCAAGGAGAAAGGACTAAGAAGGACGAAGTAGGAATTTCATCCCCAGGAAGGCAGAGGACCAATAACAACCCCTCAATAGTAGTAAGGACACAAGTCTAAGAGGTCAATAAAATTGGAATGTCTATGTTTTAGTACCCTTAACCATTTTGTACAAACTTTGTCTACCTGAGTCACGCTTGAAATCCTTTTCATTGACATATTATGCTAAATGGACAAAACAATTATATGTTAGAACTTAAAAAGAAAAATCCAGACATCATGAAAAACTGGGAGATCTTTAAATATCATGTAGTAAAAAACGTATACCCATCTGTAAAATTTTCCTCTAACATCTCGAGCCAGAATAACAATGGAAACATCAACAAAAAATGAAACTAAAAAATTATTCCAAAGAAACTTGTAATCACATTTCTTCCAGAGAAAGGTAAAGGGTTAAAAGAGTAATATAAGTGTACAATCAGAATAAATCAGAATAAATTCCATGGAAAACATGTATGAAACTTTGAACTCTAGAATAACAGTTCAAAATTAGAGTGTATTTTTCTCGTGGGCTAGTTATTAAATTTGAAAAATTGAGGCAAATAATGAAAATATTTTATTAGTACGAGAACCTACTTAAAAACAGTCAAAATTTTGACCAGAAAATAGTTGAACAAACTCTTGGTAGAAGGCAAAAAGTATGATCCAATTATATAATAAAACAAGTGTAAGGGATCCAATCACTTTCACTCCCAAAGATGTTTGTATATCAAGAAATTTGATCACTCTTTGTGCTTGATAAATTTGGAGTTAAGATGGATCTAATTGATAATTAAATTAAAATTCTAGAAGCATTATTCTAAATTAGACAGATATGGAGTTAAGATGGATCTAATGGATAATTAAATTAAAATTCTAGAAGCCTTATTCTAAATTAGACAAATCTCGCGTTAAGATGGATCTAATTGATAATTAAATTAAAATTCTAAAAGCCTTATTCCAAATTAGACATTCCTATCAATGTAAATATCAAAAAACCATTTGACTTATATCGAGTGAATAATGATTTTTTAAATAATCTATACAAATTTTTAAATACAAATTAAAATCTGAAGTCAAGCTTCTGTGATCTATATTATGAATGTCGAGAGATATTTTGGTAAAAATTACATAAAAAAACTTTTAGGATGCATTCGAGCCATCTAGTGTGGTTCATATTCATGACAAGATGAAGAACCAAATCATGGCATTAAATTAAATATATGAAGAGAGATGTTTTCTAGCCGTTAGAATATAACAACTAATTTTAACTAAAAAGTTATGATTAATTAATAAACAAAATAAAGTAATAAATGAAAATTAGTTGTAAATAAAGAATTAAATTAATTTTATTAATATTATTATTTTAATTAAAACGAACTTAAGTAATAATAAGGTCAAACTTAATTATTTTAAACAATAAAATTGAAAAATAGTAATAAGAAAATGAAAAAATATAAAATAAAATAAATAAACAAATAATATAATAATAATAATAATAAGGTCAAATTTAACTATTATAAAACTAAAAATAGTAACCAAAAATGAAAAAATAAAATACAAATATAAATTAAAAGAGTGAATTAACTCAATTTTATTATTTAAAGGAGTTGTCTTTAGTGTGACTTTTTGGAGTTTCAGGTGCCAGAACCCGGTGAAAAAAATTGAGGTAAAATCTTGATTTATGTTATTTAAACTGGTTTTTTGACTGTATATATGGATTCAGCACCCTAAAAAACCTCTAGGGCACTTTGATTGTGCAAGGTTACCCATCAAACTTCTATTTTCAATAAATTCCTACTGGAATTTAGAGAAATTAAACCGGAAAAATCTACCGTAAAAGCCTTCAAAAAGTTGCACTATAGACTACTCATTATTTAAATCCAAAAGATAAAATAGTATGGTCAACCGAGGTGCCAATATGAAAATCATCCGTGGTTAACCGTGTTTATTTTGGGGTTTATAATATTTATCTTAGGGTTTATATACATTGGGTTTATAATAGGATTTTCTCAATATGAAAATCAATCACGGTCAACCATGGTCCAATGTCGCATTGTGCAAAAATTCTCTAAATATGAAAAACAACCATGATCAACCATGGTCCAATACCTTTATAATATTTATCTTAGGGTTTATATACCTTGGATTTATAATATTTATCTTAGGGTTGATATACCTTGGATTTATAATATTTATCTCTTGGGTTTAATATTATTCCCTTGGGTTTTTAATATTAATCCATTGGGTTTATTATTCCCTTGGGTTTAAAATATTTATCTTAGGGTTTATATACCTCAGGGTTATAATATTATTCCCTTGGGTTTATAATACCTTGCAGTTTTATAATTAATCCCTTGGGTTTATACTATCAATCCCTTGGTGCAACGTCACATTGTGACAACCATGGTCCAACGCCGCATTGTGAGAAAGATTGTCTCAATATGAAAATAAATCATGGTCAACCATGTTTATTATGGGGTTTATGGTCACAATGTGACAAAGATTGTGTCTTGGTCAAACGCCACTTTGTGACAACCATGGTCTAATGTCGTATCGTGACAAAGATTGTATCAATATGATAATCAAGCATGGTCAACCATGGCCAACCATTATCCAACGTCACATTGTGCCAAAGGTTGTCTCAATATAAAAGTCAATAATGGTCAACCATAGTTCAACGTCGCATTGTGACAAAGATTGTGTCACTATGAAAATCATCCATGGTCAACCATGTTTATTTTTGGGTTTATAATATTTATCTTAGGGTTTATATACCTTGGGTTTATAATATATTTTTCTCAATATGAAAATCATTCATGGTCAACCATGGTCCATTGTCGCATTGTGATAAAGGTTGTCTCAATATGAAAATCAACTGTGATCAACCATGGTCCAATACCTTTATAATATTTATCTCAGAGTTTATAATATTTATCCCTTAGGTTTAATATTATTCCCTTGAGTTTTTAATATTAATCTCTTGGGTTTAAAATATCCTTGGCTTTATAATATTTATCTTAGGGTTTATAATATTAATCCCTTGGGTTTAAAACTATTCCCTTGGGTTTATAATACCTTGGGGTTTTAGAATTAATCCCTTGGGTTTATTAATCGAATTGTTCATATCCCTTGGGTTTATCAATCCCTTACTGCAACATCACATTGTGACAACCATGGTCCAACGTCGCATTGTGAGAAAGATTGTCTCAATATGAAAATCAACCATGGTCAACCATGTTTATTGTAGGGTTTATGGTCACATTATAACATAGATTGTCTCTTGGTGCAATGTCGCATTGTGACAACAATGGTCATCCATGGTCCAATGTCGTATTGTGACAAAGATTGTCTCATTGTGAAAATCAACCATGGTCAACCATGGTCCAACATCGCATGTGACAAAGATTGTTTCAATATGAAAATCATTCATGGTCAACCATGTTTATTTTGAGGTTTATAATATTTATATTAGGGTTTATATACCTTGGGTTTATAATAAAATTTTCTCAATCATGGTCAACCATGGTCCAATGTCACATTGTGACAAATACTATCTGTGAAAATCAACCATGGTCAACCATGGTCCAACATCACACTATGACAAACATCGTCTCGACATTAAAATCAATCATGGTCAACCATGGTCAATAACCATGGTCACATTGTGACAAAGATTATCTCTTGGTCCAACGTCACATTGTGACAACCATGGTCATCCATGGTCTAACGTCGCATTGTGACAAAGATTGTCTCAATATGAAAATCAACCATGGTCAACCATGACCAACCATGGTCTAATTTCGCATTGTGACAAATTTTGTGTCAATACGAAAATCATTTGTGGTCAATCATGTTTATTTTAGGGTTTATAATATTTATCTTAGGGTTTATATACCTTGGGTTTGTAATATTTATCCCCTGGGTTTAAGATTATTCCTTTGGGTTTATAATCCCTTGGGTTTTAAATATTAATTTATTGGATTTATTATTCCCTTGGGTTTATAATATTTATCCACTGGGTTTATAATATTAATCCCTTAGGTTTAATATTATTCCTTTGGGTTTATAATACCCTCGGGTTTTAGAATTAATCCCTTGGGTTTATCAATTGAAGTGTTCATGTCCCTTGGTCCAACGTCATATTGTGACAACTATGGTCATCCATGGTCATCTATGGCCCAATGTCGCATTGTGAGAAAAATTGTCTCAATATGAAAATCAACCATGGTGAACCATGTTTATTATAAAGTTTATAATATTCGTTATTTATTATTAATATTTTTAGTAACAATATTATTATTTTTAAACAATAATGCTAACAATAATATTGTTAGCATGATTTATTTATTTAATAATTATTTAATTATTAATATTTTTAAATTATTTAATTTAATTTTTAATAAAATATTAATAATTCATTATTATGATTAATTATATAATTATTATTACTAATTAAATAATTAATATGGTTAATTATTTAATTATTATTACTAACTAATTAATTATTATTTATTATTTATTATTTATAATTAATAATTAAATTGCTTCTAATTTTAGTCAAAACCCCCACTTTCGCTTCAAGCACTAGTGGAATAAAGATGCTTAGTCTTGGTTCAACCATTGGGGGATTAGGGAGGAGATCGTCATAGGAAGCAATGATAGTGTCAAAGATATCATTACGTCCAATTTTAAGGACAAGTTGTGGGATGATAAAGAGATGGAGGGTAAAAGGAAGCTAAGATACTATAAGAAGGTGATCAACCCCACCCTTGATAACTAGAATTATCTCTCTGTGTTGACCAACACCAAGGAAAAAATGAACATGGCTAGGATAAGAACTAATTCTCATGAGCTTCGAATTGAAATTGGGCAATGGTCCACTCTGGAGACTCCCTGGGACGATAGAATCTGTCAAATTTACGATACTAAGAAGGTGGAAGATGAAATACACTTCCTTTTAGACTGCCCAACTCTTACTCACATCCACTCTCAATTCCCTAAAATCTGCCACAATTCCAATCTTCTTGACTTATTAAGCCAACCCAAATATAATGATCTTGGAATGGTTCTTTCCCTTATTTTTTTATCATAGAAACAAGATTTTGAAGAATCACAATTATATTATTTTTCTTTTCTTGATGTCCGATAGACTGCATTGGTCTTAGTGGATCATCATCATCATCATCATCATCATCGTTGTCAAATTTATTATTTTTATTTACTTATCATTTGATCCAGATTTATGCAAGAACGCAACAGAATACATAAATAACCATAAACATAGAGATTTAGCGGAAATAATGCTTCGTTTCATTAATATCAAATAACAGAAATATGCTTACAAACATAATGGAAATAAAATAGCTAGGGTGTTGGTAGCAAATCTCTAAGAAGAGATGCGGCGGCTACAGACCTCTGAACTGTGTTACAATGAGGCTCAAGGGCCTATTTATTATGGAGAAACAATGGAGAACTCTAAACATCCAAAAACCTAACCCTAGAACATGAAGCGCCAAAACTGTGGGCCCCGTTTGGGTAAATTGGTGTTTCAACTTCTTGGGGACGTAACTTCGGCATACGATCTATACGATCTCTGTTTGACGCATATGATACATCATTAGAAATATCTATCTGAGGACTACAATTGTTACCGCAAATATTGATTTTGGAATGGAATCATATTTTCCAGACAAACGATGCCCAAAAAACGTTGTTTAGGGCCTCAAAACGGCTTCGGAAGTTCAGGACCCGAAAAACTGCTAAAAATAGTAAGTTGTGCTGCAACTTAAAAGCTGAAAGAACTGATGGGGGGGTTCAAATGAAATAGGTGGGTGGCCACCAATATCTACCTGAATTATTATTGTTATTATTATTAAATTATTTAAACTATTTATTATTATTGAATTATTAATTATTTTTAATAATAATAATAATAATTGTATTGTAATATATTTCTTTTAATATTATTTATGTTATTATATATTTATCAATGATTTGTGCGGTAGATACAAATGAAGCCTTCAACGTATATCAACCACATTTAATTAATTAAATGTGGTTGTGCTAGTTACAATAAAATGAGCCAATAAGATGGCTTATCAATACTAATACCTGAAAAACCATAACTCACTTCATACAACACTTGTTCATATGTGATTTTTTCTATTATTCAATTTAATTAAAGGGAAAAAATGACATTTATTTTGGAGATAATTCTTAACCTTTGTTTTGTGTATGCTATATGAATATTCTATGAAGATTAGATAGGTAAGGTTCGATACGTGTTAGATGTAAATATTTTTTAAATTCATTTTTTTTTTTAATATATATTGTAATTTTATTTTTATTAATAAAATTAAGAACAATTTTTTACATAAAAGAAAATAATAATATACATATTAAATTAAATATCACATATAAATAGTAGTTATAAATTAAAACTCATTTTACCATATAAATTAAATTAATGATTCCATAACCATATATAAATCTAATTAATAAACACATAAAACTTTAATACTTACAATATACGAAGATCTTAACCATGAATATTCACCCCATTTTACCATGGATATTATTAACTTCTAAATAGGCTTTGTTACAATAACATGACCAATACCATGGCTTATCAAAACTAACATGCCCCAAAAACACCTCATTTCAAAATCAAAATATTTTATAAATATTTAGTTTAATTTAATTTTATAACATTTTTTAAATTAAAATTTAATACTTACAATATTACAAAATTCTTAACTATAATATTCATTCCCATTTTACCATGGATATTTTATAACATTTTTAAAACTAAATCTAAAAACAAAAGGGTACGAGGGAGATGTTGTAGTGGTGTAAATGTTCATAACATTTACACATGAGCTTAATTGAAAAATAATAAAAAGTTAAAAGTAATTACCTCTAGAGAGTTGCTCTCCAACCGAGTATGTAGAAATGTTTTAATGTCATGTGAACATTTTGACTTGCTCCAAAAAAATAAAAATAAATAAATAAATAAAAAATAACAATGATAATGATAATGATAATTATCAATAAAACATTTTGACTTGGTCAAATTACATTAAACTAAATATAAAATAAAAATACAAAGTTCATGTCATATTTATAATTATAATCATTAATAAAATGAGTGTAAGGGATGAAATCACTTTCACTCCCAAAGATGTTTGCATATCAAGAAATTTGATCCCTCTCGGTGCTTGATAAATCTCGAGTTAAGATGGATCTAATTGATAATTAAATTAAAAATTTAAAAGCTAATTGGTAATTGGTAATTAAATTAAAATTATAGAAGCTTTTTTCCAAATTAGGCATTCCTATCAATGTAAATATCAAAAAACCATTTGAATTATATCGATGGAATAATTTATTGTGATTTATAAATTTTTAAAAAAAAATCATATTATAATTATTAATGATTTCTTAAATAATCTATACAAAATTTTAAATAAAAATTAAAATCTGAAGTCAAGCTTTTGTGATCTATATTATGAAAGTTGAGAGACATTTTCGTAAAAATTACATAAAAAAAAAAATCGGACGTGTTCAGACCATCTAGTGTGGTTCATATTCACGACAATATGAAGAACCAAATCATGGCATTAGACTAAATAGATGAAGAGAGATGTTTTCTAGCCGTTAGAATATAACAACTAATTTTAACTAAAAAGTTATCATTAATTAATGAACAAATTTTAATTAAAATAAAGTAATAGATGAAAATTAGTTGTAAATAAAGAATTAAATTAATTTTATTAATATTATTATTTTAATTAAAATGAACTTAAGTAATAATAAGGTCAAACTTAATTATTTTAAACAATAAAACTGAAAAATAGTAATAAGAAAATGAAATAAATAAACTAAAATAAATAAATAAATAAACAAAATAAAAACAATAAGGTCAAATTTAACTGTTATAAAACTAAAAATAGCAATAAAAAAATGAAAAAATAAAATATAAATATAAATCAAAATAAGGCTTGAAACAACTGCAAAAACATGGAATCAAGGAGGCTCGTGCCATTGGAGATTCACAAAGCCTCATTGGCTTGATTGTGACAAATTTGGTCCCTAAAGACCTCCGCTTGCAACGATTGTTCGCTCATATCAACAAGCTGATTGTGTCCTTTGACAGACTTCAGTTCTTTCATGTCCTTCGGAAAAATAACAAAGATGCGGATCTTGAAGCCAATATTGCAGTCTCTTTACAAACGGTATCTCTCCTCTACGAAAAGGGGATTCAGGGGATCCTCTGCCTTAACCGGCCCCTTTCCTTGTTATGTATTTTTGTCTCTTGTTGCAGCAATTTGTCTGTATTAGATGGTTTGCTAGTAATTGGGAAATTGCTAGATTAAATGTAAGAAGCAGAGTAGGTGAATTTTTCTTGTTCGGAAACTCCCTAGACATTTGGTCTCCAGATGTAAAACCTCCGAGCATAAGTCTCGGTACTTTTGAATCAATATAAACATACCCGTTTCTGTAAAAAAAAAAACTCAATTTTATTATTTAAATCCAAAAAATAAAATAATATGGTGAAACAAGGAAAAATAAAATTATATATATATATATATATATAATTTTTTAATTTGTCTCAATGAGATCAAAGATTCAACTAGTGTGGTTCATATTCATGATAAGATGAAAAACCAAATCATGGCATTAGATTAAATAGATGAAGAGAGATGTTTCTTAGCCTTTAGAATATAACAACTAATTTTAACTAAAAAGTTATCATTTTTTCACAAGAATGTGTATGGGTTTATATTAGAACTTTGGCGAAAATGTCTTTCTACCGATTACAATAATAGGGGCAAAGACCAGGAATTCTCTTCAGCCAGCAGTTCGAAGGCCCCATTATTTGGAAGACGATGTTTCTTACATATTGCTAGTGAATCTATCTCCGTTATTTTCCCTATCTTATGGATACAAACAAACTGATTCAGTAAAATGCAATAAAACATGAGATCAACAATTTATGGAATGGGATCCCATTCATCGTCCCTATCTATCGAGAGGGAACCAGCTACCAGAAGAGCCGCTATGTTGGCTTCCAAGTCTGTGTCCTTGTTGTTCTCCCTCATCACATGGAAAAAGTGTACAATCTGGAAATATTTCAGCAAAATTCTGATTCTTGTCACCACTCTAGAAAATCTGATATCAACAGGAGGAGAATTTTCCATTATGACTTTTATGGTGGTTTGAGAATCCCCAATTACATTTACCTCTTTTATCCCAAGGGCCTTGACTTGCTTGAGGCCTTGAAAAAGGGCCAACGCTTCAGCTTGAATACTTGTGGTGTGGCCTAGTCCCCAAGCAAAGATGGTCACAATTCTACCTTCTTTGTTCTTAATAACCCCTCCTGCCCTAGCATTCCCAGGGTTACCTTATGTTGCCCCGTCAAAGAACAAGGTGTGTCTGGCTTGCTTGGAGAACCATTCCGAATGTTCTTTCTCGTTCCCTCTGAATTGCCAATCATTATTTTGCTTGTTTTGCCTTATATCTTCAGAAAACTGTAGATCCGTCATTTCGCCCCAATCCAAGTCCTGTTGACTTAGATTTGAATCCTTCAACTGATCACCTAGAATTTCTTTCAATTGGAATTTGATCTTAACAATGATGAATTTCACATTTTGTCCTTTATCTCTGAATACTCTCATATTCCTCTCAAGCCAGATTTGCCAAAAAATGAATTTTGGCAAAGAGAGCCAGGCTGCCTTAAAGCTTTCGTTTTTTGGAAATGCTCCTAGGTAAAAATGCAGCCAGCTTGCAAACAAATCAGAGATAGATGTGGGAAGATTAAACTTGTTTTTATAGAGGCTTAGGAATTCCTGCCAGATTTCTGCTGGGAATTTACATTCCAGCATTAAATGGTGGGCGTTCTCTTCACTTTCGCAACACAAACGGCATTTTGAAGGCCCATAGAATCCTTTCTTCATTAATCTGTCCTTAGTGAGAATTATTTTGTGGCACAGCAGCCAACAGAAGAAGTCGACTTTAGGGATGGACTTTTGGCACCACAATCCCTTCCAAACTACAGGATCTGGCGGAACATAAGGCCTCTCCAGCAAACATTTATAGCCCTGCGCAACTGTATAAGTGCTCGGCTTTAATCCCCAGCCACGAGCGTCATGCCTCCCAACAAGTAGTAGAGCCTTCCCATTCAACAGAGAGAGGAGGGCAGCACAGTCGTTTGACAACTCTGGGGGTACGATTGGCAGATTTCAACTATGCCACACTCTGCCAGACCAATTTGAAATTTCCCACAGGGAAATATAACCAACGTTGGTCATCCATCTTCTCAGCGCATGGAGGGAGACGGAATTAGCCAGAGGAAGGTAGTTCATAATGCAGTCGTCCCAGAGGTTTATCTACCTGCCATTGCCAGGGATCCAAAACATGATATCTAGAATCAGCGGAATAGATTTGGAACAGAATTTGATAAGGTGTGATCCACAGCTGGAGATGGGCCTGTCCAGACAGCTTTTCCTCCTTCCGGTGAAGTATTTCTTCCAAAGAGCTCTTTTTTCCCAACTGGGGTGAGGAGAAATGATTTTCCAAAAGATCTTGGCTCCCATGGCCATGTTTTGGATGCTGATATCTTTAAAGTTTAGGCCTCCTTCCATCATGGGTTTGCAAACTTTATCCCAGCTTACAAAAGGGATTCTCCTTTCGTTTTGGTTGCCACCTTTCCAAAATAATTTGCGAATTAAAGATTCCATTTTCCTAAGGATGCCAAAGGGAGCTAAAATTACAGAGAATTGAAAGATGGGGAGGCTACTGAGGACGGCTTTAATGAAAACAAATTTGCCTGCAAGGTTGAGCCAAGAAAATCCCTAAGCCTGAATTTTGGTCTTGAATTTATCAAGTAGTGGAAGCCAATATTTGTTTTAGGCTATTCTTTGAAAGATAGGGAGGCCCAGATACTTAAAGGAAGACCAATTGACAGAGGAAAAATATCCCAAGGTTCTAGAGATGGCATTTAGGGTGCTGACAGAGATGTTCCAGCAGTAGATATGACATTTCCCTTTGTTTATAATGCTTCTTATAGCTTCATAATAGTCCTCCAACACATCCTTGAACCTTAAGGTTGAAAGAACAAAGGCTGCACCAAGTAGGAGTGAGTCATCGACAAACAGAGCGTGGTTTACATTTTTTACTCCTCTTGCAATGTTGAGACCCAAAATCTATTGATTTGCCAGCTTCTGATCTAAATAAAAACTTAGGATAGAGGCTTGGAGAACAAAAAGAAGTGGAGAGAGGGGACAACCCTGCCTAAGTCCTCTCATTGCTTTGAAGAATTTTGTTGCTCTCCCATTCACCAAGGGTGCAATCCATGGTTCGGAAATACAAGCACAAATACATTTAATGAAATTCGGCCCAAACCCAAAATTATGCATGACTTCCCAAAGAAAATTGTGTCTAACACGATCGAAAGCATTTTCCAAATCGAGTTTGACCACCATACCTTTCTCTTTACGATGCAGGCTTGAATGGATCGCTTCTTGAACGAGGATGAAGTTATCCACAAACTGTCTCCCTTGTACAAAACCGCCTTGATTCTCTGGGATAATAGCAGGAAGGATTCCTTTTAGTCTGTTGGCAATCACTTTGGTGATAAATTTGTAACATATGTTACAAAGAGAAATGGGACGAAACCTGTTGAAAGCATTAGCGCCCTTTTCCTTCGGGATGAGGACAAGGAAGGCAGACTTAGTGTTGCCCCCAATTTTCTAACAATTTTGGGATTTCAATATCATTTTATGCAGGTCCTTTTCCATAATCAGCCAACAATATTGAAGGAATCTTGCAGTAAAACCATCCGGGCCGAGGGCTTTGCCAGTCTCCATGTCAAAGAGAGCATCCTTTATTTCTTTTTTAGTGATCTTTTCTTCCAGCTGCTGATTCATCCTGAGGGAGATATTTGAAGGAACCACACCCAAGAATTTGGAGTTTGGATCTGTCACTCCTTCTTCATTGTAAAGGTTTTTAAATTGATTGAAAGCTGCTCTCTTAATACTCAAAAAATCCTTATGGGTAGTGGACTCTTCCTTAATTTATGCAATGGAATTAAAACACTTTCTTGCTTGAGCTTTCTTATGGAAAAACGCATAATTTCTATCTCTCGCTTTAAGCCATAGACTACGAGACTTTTGTCTCCAGTATTCTTCCTCCGAGAGGCAAGCCTTATGGAATTTATGTTGGAGATCTGCCTCCTTGTCTAAAACCTCTCTTGTGATTTATGCCTCTTCATTTTGGGTATGGTGATGTTATAGACGATCTTGAGCCAGCTTTCTCTCCTTTGCAGGATTGGGAAGGGATTTGGCTCATGCTTTCAAAGTAGCTTTTAATCTTCTGAGCTTTTCCTCCCAAACGAAGAAGGGAGAGCCCTTCACCGGCATCCTCCAACAGTCCTTAACTAGATTCAGAAATTTCGAGTTCTTGAGCCATAACGGACTGAATCTAAAGGGGATAGGGCCAAGATCATTTTGGGCGGCAACTCAAGCTTTATAGGCTTGTGGTCTAAAACGTTGCAAGGGAGAATGTGCATTCTAGCCTCTAGTCCTACAAGAATAAAAGAGCTCTGGACCAGAAATATATCTAACCTTGCAGCAATGTGCCCAGGACCGATTCTTTTATTAGACCAAGTGAACTTACCGTTGGAGGGAGAGATGTCGAGCAGATCCCAGTCTTGCATGAGGTCCTCCACCCACTCCCTAGCCGGATCCCTAATAATGTTGCCTGCTCGCTTTTCCTCTGCATGCAAGGTGAGATTTAGGTCTCCAGCAATTATTGTATTTTCCAGATTCTCTGATTCGGACAAATGCCTGATGGATTCCCAGCAGGCCTTTTTTTCCCCTGCGTTTACTGGTACATAGACATTGAAGATACAAAATACCTCCTTTGAGTCCACGTGTTGGAGCTTAAAAAACAACCAATGAGTATTAATGATCACTGAGACCAATAAAAACTTAGATTTATTCCAGAGAGAGCCCAACCCCCCGGAGGCTCCCCAAGCAGAGACAACCTATCCACTGCCTTTATTCCAAAATTTCTTGCTTATTTGGAGAAACTCTTTGTCCTCCATTTTTGTCTCCTGAATTAGAAAAATGTCTAGAGATTCTAATCTTAAAATACTTCTCATGGATTCTTCTTTCACTTTGATCCCCATTCCTCTCTAGTTTTAGGAGACTACCTTCATCATTTACTTTTTTTGTGATTAATGGGCCCCCTTGGAGCCCTGTGCCTGATTTCTTGTTACCTTCGAGGTTTTAGCCAAGAGTTTCTCCAATGTGGGCTGACTACCCTGGAGCTTGTCTTTGTAGGTTTCCTGTTCCATCTTTTCACGTGTAGACTTACGACCTCTTGTCGATCTTCTAGCCGAGGTTTGCGATTCTCCTATTTCCCCTTCCTCCTCTGGTTCCTCCGAGTCTTGTCCTTCCTCATTGGCTTCTGCTTGATTTTCCTTGTGCCTTTCTATGGTACTTTCTCCTGTTCTTGATCCTAATGAGATCCCTTTGTCTGGGGTCCCTTTTTTTTGCATTTCATCCTCCTTGGGTTCCTTTGCAACTGAGCTTAAGATCTCATACATGTTTTCTTGACTTTTCTGAGAAGGGCCATTTTGGGCGGAGGCTAGCTGAGGGCCTTGACCATTTGGAGCCCCATATTTTTTGTGGGAGATCTTTGACCGCTTAACTTGGTTCCATCCTTCCTCCTTCCCTTTCTTTGCTTCTCCTTTGCTCAGGAAACCTCTATAAAAATGACCATAAATGTGGCATTTATGGCACTTGAATGGGAGCTGCTAGTAATCTAAATTTTTCACATGGGTCCAGCTGCGGACATTAATTTTGATTACCTCCGGAAGTTCCACCTCTAAATCGACCTCAACGCATATCCGTGCACAATCGTATTGATCCTTGTTATTTTCCTCGTCGATAAATTTTCCCAAGGCATTGCCTAATTGTTTTAGGGAGTCCCAGTTCTAGCAATTCACTGGGATGTTCGGCAGTTGAACCCACACTGAGACAGTCGTCGGAACATCCACCACTGGATCGAAATTCGGGGTCCATTTGTTGAGATAGAGGCCCTAAGGTCCCATAAAATAGGGTCCATTCCTAAAGATCAAATCTTTGTCCTCCTTTGAGATGAACTCAAAAAGGAAGTAGCCTCTCCCCATAAAGTATGAAGTTACATTGTTCTTGATCAGCGGAACCCAATTCTTGATAGCCCAGTTCTCTGTTGTTTTTGGAGAGGGCCAAAGGCCCATAAACTGGCCCACAAGGGCTCGATCTGCCAGGGACAAGGCAACTTGGATCGGACCCTCAGGAGGAAGGGAGACCTCTGGTACATCCTCAAGATTTTTGATGAACTTGGCGACTTCTGATTTCTTCTTCTTTGGCAAAGAAGCTAGATGAGAATTGAAAGCAGCTTCCGTAGAAGGGGGAGGGGGCGACGGAGGGGCCTGGGGCGAACCCTGTGCCTCCATGGGTGCGAGGCCCTAGCTGAGCACAGGCCCGATCGAGGAGGGCAGCAAACACTATCTGCACGCAGTCAAGCAGCTGGAGCAGACACGCTGCGTGAGACCTCAAAAGTTATCATTAATTAATAAACAAATTTTAATTAAAATAAAGTAATAGATGAATATTAGTCGTGAATAAAGAATTGAATTAATTTTATTAATTTTATTATTTTAATTAAAACAAACTTAAGTAATAATAAGGTCGAACGTAATTGTTTTAAATAATAAAATTGAAGAATAGTAATAAGAAAATGAAAAAGAAAAAAAAAACAACAATAAGCTCAAATTTAATTATTATAAAACTAAAAAAAATAAATCATAATCAATTATAAAATGAGTGTAAGGGATCAAATCACTTTCACTCCCAAAGATGTTTGCATATCAATAAATTTGATCCCTCTCGGTGCTTGATAAATCTGGACTTAAGATGGATCTAATTGATAATTAAATTAAAATTTTAAAAGCTAATTGATATAAAATTAAAATTCTAGTAGTCTTATTCCAAATTAAACATTCCTATCAATGTAAATATCAAAAAACCATTTGATTTATATCGATGGAATAATTTATTGTCATTTAAAAAAAAATCATATTATAATTAATAATATTTTTTTAAATAATCTATACAAATTAAAATCTGAAGTCAAGCTTTTGTGATCTATATTATGAAAGTTGAGAGACATTTTGGTAAAAATTACATAATATTTTTTTAGGACGTTTTCGAACCATCTAGTGTGGTTCATATTCATGACAAGATGAAGAACCAAATCATGACATTAGATTAAATAGATGAAGGGAAATGTTTTCTAGCCGTTAGAATATAACAACTAATTTTAACTAACAAATTATCATTAGTTAATAAACAAATAAAAATAAAAATAAAGTAATAGATGAAAATTACCTATAAATAAAGAATTAAATTAATTTTATTATTTTAATTAAAACGAACTTAAGTAATAATAAGGTCAAACTTAATTATTTTAAACAACAAAACTAAAAAATAGTAATAAGAAAATGAAATAAAAAGTAAAAGAAATAAACAAAATAAAAACAATAAGGTTAAATTTAACTATTATAAAACTAAAATAATAATAATAAAAAATTGAAAAAATAAAATCAAAATAATGAATTAACTCAATTTTATTATTTAAATCCAAAAAATAAAATAATATAGCCAAATAAGGAAAATAAATTATATATATATATATATATATATATAGAGAGAGAGAGAGAGAGAGAGAGAGAGAGATTATTTTTTTATTTGTCTGAGTGAGATCAGAGATTCAACTAGTGTGGTTCATATTCACGACAAGATGAAGAACCAAATCATGGCTTTAGATTAAATAGATGAAGACTCTGAAGAAAGATGTTTTCTAGCCGTTAGAATATAACAACTAATTTTAACTAAAAAGTTATCATTAATTAATAAACAAATTTTAATTAAAATAAAGTAATAGATGAAAATTAGCTGTAATATTTTGTTGAATATTTGAACACTAATTAAAGGTTTTCTAGCATATGATTTATTGAAAATCCGGTCTGAATATTTAATAATCATATTCTCTTACACAAGTCCACTTAATCGAATCAAAGTTGTTTGTTATAATAATATTAATCAGGTGGATCTCTCCCGCCCGAGGTTGTGCT
The DNA here is from genome assembly GCA_034641835.2 of Pinus albicaulis. NCBI lineage: Eukaryota > Viridiplantae > Streptophyta > Pinopsida > Pinales > Pinaceae > Pinus > Pinus albicaulis. The sequence goes on from CM076584.1 coordinate 1,523,826,608, forward strand.
CTGCCTTCCTCTACGCATAGGGTTTCTAGTGCTACTACAGGGTGCTCGCCCTGGCTAGGGCTGGGCCCAATGGCGGACTCTCAACCCCCTCCTCCGCCTCCGCCTCTTCCTCCTCCTGAGGTCGAGGCCTTCAAGCTTCTGATTGCTTCCCAACCGAAGAAGAAGAAACAACTCGCCTCCAAATTTTTCAAGAGATTAGATGAGATACCCTCGGTGGCTCTCCCACCTGAGGGTCCGATGAAAGTGGCCCTTTCCCTTACGAATCGAGCGCTGGTTGGTCAATTTAAGGGCTTATGGCCTTCACCAAAAACTACGGAAGCTTGGATCACTCGAAACTGGAAGCCCCTCATTGCAAACAACGTCACCTCATACTTTTTGGGGCGAGGTTTCTTCCTATTTGAATTCAACACAAAAGAGGACAAGGATCTGATTTTCAGAAACAGACCCTATTTCATGGGTCCTCAAGGACTGTATTTAAATCGTTGGACTCCAGACTTCGACCCCTCGAAGGATGTTCAATCTACCGTTCCAGTCTGGGTCAGGCTCCCAAACTTGCTAGTGCACTGCTAGAACTAGGAATCAATGCAGCAAATTGGAAACGCCCTTGGGAAATTCATAGACAAAGAAAACAACAAAGACTAATGTGACTGCGCCAAAATCTGCGTGGAGGTTGATCTCAAAGTTGGGCTGCCAGAATCCATTAAGAAAACAGTGAGGAACTGGTCCCATCCGTAGAAATTAGACTACGAAAAACTGTCGTTCAAATGCCGCAGATGTCATGAGTATGGCCACTTTTCCAAGAATTGTCCCAAAATGCAGGCCCATAAAAGGAGAAAGAAGAAGGATGGAAACAAGCCAATAAACCTAGAACAAGCCTTAAGCCAAGGTTAATCATACAAGGAACGGAGAAAGGAAAGGGAAGTTCAGCACCTACGGGGAGTATTCCTAAAGCCAAACCCACCCAGAAAGGTCAAGAGAACAACTTTGCGGCTTTGAGCTCTGAGATAGAGGAAGTCCAAGAATCTGATCCACGGGATGTGCAAAAGGATCTCCAAATGTAGGAAACCCTAGAACCACTGAAGATTGGCGAATATCCTGGAGAAACCCCGAAAGAGAAAGAGCCTATCTCCGAGGGGGAAGATCTGGATTCGGAGGAGTCAGAGGAAGAAGGAGAAATTGGGGATTCCCAAACTTCGGTCAAAAGATCAACTAGTGGACTGGAAATCCTCCAGGGAAAAGAGAGAGAAAGAAACCTACAAGGAGAAGCTGCAGGGGAGCAAACCGACCCTAGAAAAGATGTTGTCAAAAAACCATAAAGCATACAGAAATCAAAGCCGAGGCTCTAAGGGAGCCCTCTCAGCTCAAAAAAGGAAGTAATGAAGATCGTCTCCTGGAACTGCAGAGGGATGGAGAGAAACCTAAAATAAGAAGCAATGAAAAGTCTAGTAAGGTTGGAAAGGCCCGACATTCTTCTCATCGAGGAGACCAAAATGAAGGAAAGGGAATTTCTCCACAAAAGCAAGTAGTTTTGGGGAAAAGGAGGAGGTAGTGTAGTCTCCTCTAGAGGCGCCTTTGGAGGGCTAGGAATTCTATGGGACGAGTCATGCTTTGAGAAAATTCTGGTTAGACTCAACTCAAACTGGGATTTTTCTCAATTTTTGCATCTTCATACCAAAGAGACCATGAATATTTTCAATAGTTATGCTCCGGTCATCTTAGGAGACAAAAGAATCAGTTGGGAATCTATTAGGGACCTAGCAAATGAGATTCAGATGGATAAAGCCATTCTCGCTAGAGATATGAACATTACTTTAAGCCAAGGGGAGAAGTAAGGGGGCAACATTGGAAGGGATCCATCCAGAGAATGGGTGGAAGAACTCATTCAGGACTGGGATCTGTTGGACATCAAGCCTCCCAACGACAAATGTACATGGACCAATAGAAGAACGGGTTTGCGCCACAATGCTATAAGGTTAGATCGCTTTCTCATCCAGATTTCCTTCTTGATTTTAGGTCTTGATGTCACTTCTTCTATTCTTTCTTCGTCGGTCTCCGATCACAAGCCCATTAGACTTGAGTTGAAACCGCATTTGAATCTGGGGCCTATTCCCTTCTGTTTTAATGCTCTCTAGGTGTAGCAACTCGACTTTTTGGATAGAGTTGAGGAAGTCTGGAAACACCCTGTCAGTGGATCCCCCTTCTTTGTGTGGGAAGAAAAGTCGAGGAGAGTGAAGAGGGCCCTCAAAAGCTGGGCTAAAGCCCTCCCTTCTCCGACTGAGTCAAGGCGGGCTGCCCAGGCATGTTTGGAGAGTCATAAAAAACAAATGGAAGATATGGACATCTCGAAGCACAACTTAACCCTTGAAGAGGAGCTCCAGGCTAATCCTCATAAGGCTTGCATCCGGGAGGAGAAATTCTGGAGACTTAAATCTCACTGTAATATCCCAAAATGGGATCTACTAGCAAGGCATGACTGGAAAACGCATTTTCTAGGAATGGCTGCTACAGGATTTGAAACCTAGACCTGTATCCCTTAGATCAATGTATCTAAGACCGAAATCCAAGAGGAGGCTCAAAAGAAATAATTCTAGGTGGGTTAAACAGGCCTCCCACACCTAGTTATCTTGAAAAAGTGCCCAATGAAGGGGTTGCAGCAATGTATGAACATACAATGGAATATCAGCTTTATTTTAATGAGCCAACATACATGAAGATATGAAATTCCATCAAATGTATATTATAGCAGTACTTGTATACAAATCCTTGAGGAAAGAGACACTCAAGCAAGGCAGTGCAGCCTCAAAGGAACATGTACATAAAAGTAGATGAGCACTGCTACACAGGAATTTCTGCAGGAAAAAGGACGTATTTTATTGGAGATACTGTATCATACTGAATAATAATAGAAACATGTGACAATATATGGCTCAAGAAATGAGGGGGAGCAAGCTCTCAACCCCTGGAAACAATAATACAACAATCCTCAGAAGGATTCGTTGAAATGTACTGAAAATGAAGTGCAATCCCTCAAGAGGCCTCTAGATAAGGAGAAGGAATCCTAAATAGGAATCCCTCGTGCTAAACAACACTGCAACTGAGCTAAACAACCGGAGACTACAAATAGTCTAAGCAGACAAGAAATCAATAATCATATGCATGAGTAACAATGGCTGCCTTGCTCTCATTTTAAACAAATGCAAGCTACCTCTCCATGGTTCCCACTCATTAGGGTTTCCTCCATCAAGGAAACTTCCCTCCTCTTTCACTGCGTTGTCCCACAAGATGATCTCCACCTCCTACTTCTGCGTTGTTTGACTTGGTCAAACTTGACCTTGTCTTCTTGAAAATGTCCTCTTTCACACATGAGGGTGTGAAATCCAACTCCATTGATGATCCCCTTTCATACTAAGAGGGATTTTATCCATTTTTTTATTATGTATGGGCCTCCTCGCCCAGTTATTCAACTCCTAAGTGAAATCAACAAAAATTAACGTTCCAATTTGCTGTAGGCAAATTTTGAAATATTACAGTCCTCCCCTCCGAAATGTTTCTTGTCCTCAAGTAACTGCAAGGATAGAACCGAGGAGTTGCCTCCAAGGCATGGAGACTGAAAAGTGTTGGGAAAACATCTTCCCCCAAGTGGGTCCTCCTAAAAACCTCCTTCCACCTTGAGCTTCGGAAATGAAGGTGGGCTGAAAATCTGAACATGGTAGACATAGAAGCCTACCCCATGCTGTCCCCCTCTCCACTTATGATAAGTATAGAGAAAATGTTGATCCCAGGCTGCAAAATAATTGCCCTCAAGTGGCAGAATGAAGACTAGATCCCCAATGATCTCTCCTCCAACGCTGTGAATCAAGCTGGCCCAAATCAACCCATATGTGATGGATAGGGAAACATCACCATATGACATCCCAATAATAATATGGTCCATCTCAACAAAAGGAAACAAGTGTTTGGCAGTGATGGCCATATCTCTTCTCATGCTCCCATCAGAATATGCAATGCAAAGAGTGTGGGAATCCTCTCCCCTCAAGGACACATCCAACTCATGTGTCAATTTATCAATCACGCTCTCAGCAAGAATAGAAACAATATCAGCAAATGAATGCATGATCAGTACAAGAATGAAGGAGTTACTGATGGCTTCATGTGGTGCTTGAAGATACCAACAGTCTCCTAAGTATGTGCAGCGCAGTTTTACAAACTACTGCTTCAGGAAATTACAAGGCAAAATGTTTCGTGATACATAGTTAATCATGTATGTAATCATATGGAAAATAGTTGGATATAACAGCTGAACATGCATGTAATGAGAAAACATTTGCCCAAGGCCACATAAAATATGACTGCCTCCATCATATAGTTTATCCCAACATTGAACATGGAGAAATGTGAAAAGCTTGCCCTCTTGTGGAGCAATGCACTGCATAGTAATGGTAAGAGTATACAAATCAATAAATGTAAAAATAGATTTCTTACCATATGTCGGAAGTAAGATGATACATGGATCCATGAGTGAGTCCTCCATAGTGTTTTGGCATGCTGTGAAGAGGAATGAACCATGTGCTGCAAGAAGATCCTCCTTCTCAAGATTGGAACTCCAAGTCAAGAATAATGTGTCATAGTAATAGATGTCTCCATCCACTACTCTATCATTCTAACCTCCTCCTTATTCACCAAGTGCATCCAATGTGAAGTGATCTTGGGGACACTCCATCCATAAGTCCCTGCTCCAAAGTGAAAACGCTGTGAGCTCATGCAAATAGGCTCCTGTCAATACAAAGCTCTGTTCTTTGACATGCTCCTTGTCAAAGACTTCTCTAGTAATGCTGCTGCAAATATGAAATACCTCCCAAGATGGAAGTGCTTCCTGATCATCCAAGGCCAAGGAGTAGCCCCTTTGCACCATGAGAGTGCCCTCTTCTACTCCTGCAACATCAGACAACATGTGAGAGCAAATCTTCCCTTGCTCTCTCAAGTACAACTCAAGCAACCAAAGTGCTTGCTGCCTCCTTGTGCTCCCATCATACAACTCATGTGATGAAGACACAATGAATGATGTGAATGTCACATCAAGACCATGCATCCATAGTCCATGCAGGCCAATGATGCAAGCATCATGCCATCTCTTCTCCATTCCCATCCCCCTTTGAAGAGGATATGCCAAGTGATGGCCAAACTCCTTCAAGAGGAGCTAGCGCAGCCAAGCCTCTTGCTTCCCAGTGTCATATAATTGCAAGTAGCTTTCCATCTCCTTGCTCATAAACCACATCCACTCAATCACTTGTGGATGTCTTCTCCTTTTCTTTCCCTTGGTACTCCTCTCATGAGGGTTACCCTCCTTCCAAACCAAATCTCTCCCTTTGAATTCCATGAAAGTTTGAAATGCAGCTCTTTGGAGACCTCCTAGAGAAGATCTCTCACCCATGAATATGTTGAATCCACAAGGATCCCAATATGATGAAGATAACATCTCCTCTCCACCATTTTTTGACAGCTGTTAATCTCTCCAAGGATGTAGTGGCTGTCTCATACTCCAACTTAAGGATGGTTTCATGGTTTTTCATAGGAGTGTCATGGTTTGTTCCATCCTCCAAAAGTTCACAGTCCAACCTCAAGGGTTGTGTGCAACTCAACAGAGGTGCATGAGGATGATGGTTCACCTCTTTCTTGAACCATTCAAGTTTGCACAGCGCAGTGCAATCATGTTGCTCTAGATCAGCAATGAGATTTGACCCTTGTTCATGTAAAAGCAAATTTCCACAACTATCAAAAGGATTCGCTTTAACAATAGATTATGGAAATTCCTTCATACGTTGATGAGATTTGGGAATCTCTTGTAGGGCTGCAAGAGTTCCTTCCTACAAAGTGTTGGTTGTCCCAACTGCTGATGTATGTGGCTGCTCCTCCATGAGTGTGACAACATTAGTACAAGACTCCTCAAGTGGTGGTGAGGGCTCCTCCTCTTCTGTTCTTCTATTGTCAAACTTCTTGACCAGCTTTTGAGAAAACTTAGCAAGAGTAGACACTCTTGCATGGCTCAAATGGTTGAACCACCAAATGTGGGCTTCACCTTCTAAGTGCAGCGCTGAGATCTCAACACCCTCATTCTCCCTTACAGGATGTAGTAGGAAAAATGATTCCAGCTTCCTCACCCAAGCTCTTGCTGTAGATGACCCATAAAATGTAGACAACAAAAATCTATTGCCTTTGATTTCTCTTTTGCTGCATGGTCTCTTCTCTTCCTTCAACTGGATGAATTGTGGAAAATATAGAGTCTTGTTGAAGGCTCTAGGTTGAGATTTGTACTCAACAAGGTAATCACTTAGAATCTGATGATCCAAGTATCCTTCATCCTTGTCTTCTTCTTCTTCATGAGAATAGGAAGTGCATGGACCTTCCTCTTCTTTTTGCTCCTCCTCTTTGGAGAGGCTCTTCTTAGCTTTGAACAATGATGAGAGTAGTCTCATCTTATTCATCATTCTGATATTCTCCTATCTTCTTGGGCTGAAACTCACAGACTGAGCCAAGAAAGATGCTTTGATACCACTGTAATATCCCAAAATGGAATCTGCTAGTAAGGCATGACTGGAAAACGCATTTTCCAGGAATGGATGCTACAAGATTTGAAACTTAGACCTGGATCCCTTAGATCAATGTATATAAGACCGAAATCCAAGAGGAGGCTCAAAAGAAATCATTCTAGGTGGGTTAAACAGGCCTCCCACACCTAGTTGTCTTGAGAAAGTGCCCAATGAAGGGGCTGCAGCAATGTATGAACATACAATGGAGTATCAGCATTATTTTAATGAGCCAGCATACATGAAGATCTGAAATGCCATCAAATGTATATTATAGCAGTACTTGTATATAAATCCTTGAGGAAAGAGACACTCAAGTAAGGCAATGCAGCCTCAAAGGAACATGTACATAAAAGTAGATAAGCACTGCTACACAGGAATTTCTGCAGGCAAAAGGATGCAGTTTATTGGAGATACTGCATCATACTGAATAATAATAGAAATATGTGACAATATATGGCTCAAGAAATGAGGGAGAGCAAGCTCTCAACCCCTGGAAACAATAATGCAACAATCCTTAGAAGGATTGGCTGAAATGTACAAAAATGGCAAAATGTCGGAGTTGCAGGGTAGCAGCTGCAACTCAAAAACTGGAAATGAATAGAGAAGGTTGAAGATGATGAACAATCTGAAGTAAACCTCCTCTAATGGATCTTTTAAGTGAAGGCTTATCCTATCACTGAAGATCTCACCCTCCGACAATCACTGCAAACCCTCACTGCAGATGCCTACTGAAAATAACGCAGATACTGAGGGAAACTGCGCTATAGGTGGAATAGAAAGTGTTGGCCAAGTGCGAAGATCTGCAATATGCTCTGTATCCTTCCTTACTGATCTCCCAAAGGAAAGAAGGCTCCCTCCTCTGAAAATCAAGCTAAGGAATGGTGTTGTGGGATCTCCACTGCAACACCCTGCAACACAATGTTATACTTGAGTAGAAATAACGTTGTAGCTGAAGGAGGTGGCTTGGCCTTGAGACTGGATGTGGAGAAATGAAGTGAAATCCCTCAAGAGGCCTCTCAAGAAGGAGAAGGAATCCTAAACAGGAATCCCTCGTGCTAAACAACACTACAACTGAGCTAAACAGCCAGAGACTACAAATAGTCTAAGCGGACAAGAAATCAATAATCATATGCATAAGTAACAATGGTTTCCTTGCCTTCCTTTTGAACAAATGCAAGCTACCTCTCCATGGGTCCCACTCATTAGGGTTTCCTTCATCAAGGAAACTTCCCTCCTCTTTCACTGTGCTGTCCCACAAGATGATCTCCACCTCCTACTTCTGCGTTGTTTAACTTGGTCAAACTTGACCTTATCTTCTTGAAAATGTCTTCTTTCACACATGAGGGTGTGAAATCCAACTCCATTGATGATCCCCTTTCATACTAAGAGGGATTTTATCCATGTTTTTATTATGTATGGGCCTCCTCACCCAATTATTCAACTCCTAAGTGAAATCAACAAAATTTAATATTCCAATTTGTTGTAGGAAAATTTTGGAATATTACACTCACAGTCTGTGGCTACAAGCTGGGGACGGGAATACCTCCTTATTTCACAATCAGGCTCAAGCCAGAAGAAACTTTAATTCTATAGTGGAGATAACCTTCGGAGACCAATCCTTCTCTGACCCGACCAACATCAAAAAAATTGCTCATCAACACTTCAAAGAATTATACACAAAGGATAAGCAAGCAAGTATTAGCTCCAACTTGCTCGAGCTGGTTCCCCTAAAGGTCAATGCCCAAATGAACACTATGCTGACTGCTCCTATCACCATCAATGAAATCAAGTAGGCCCTTAATGAAATGGATCCGAACAAGGCTCCTAGGTCGGATGGGTTCACTACTAAATTCATTAAAAAAAATTGGAACATTGTCATAGGCACAAGTTTCTCTTTGGGGTTATGCATCAATTTGGGTTTGACTGCCGCTTTATAAGCTGGGTCAAGGCCTGCATTGCGGAACCATGGATTGCTCCACTTGTCAACGAGCGCGCTGCTAACTTCTTCAAGGCGAGTCATGGGATAAAGTAGGGATGCTCTCTATCCCCTCTTCTCTTTGTTATTCAAGCCTCTGTTCTCAGTTTTATGCTGGAGAAAAGACAAATTGAGCAAGAGCTTATGGGTCTTAGGATCGCCAGGGGCGTCAGAGACATAAATCATGCTCTATTTTCTGATGACTTCATCCTCTTGGGGGGTGCCTCTGCCATCTCGGCCTCCCGTTTCAAGCTGGAGCTGGATCGCTACTGCCTCGATTCTGGGAGTGAAATTAACACATGAAAATGCTTCATTTATGCTTGGAACCTCATTGGCCTCGAGCTAAGCACGATCACCAGGATTTTGGGTTTCAAAGGCTCCACGAGTTGGGTGTCTTTTAAATATCTTGGGTTGTTGATATTTCAAGGATGCCCGATTGGGAGGGACTGGTACCCCTTGCTGGACAAATTCAAGCTCAAAATGCAAGCCTAGGGCTCGTTGTGGCTCAATCTAGCAGGTAAGAATGTTCTCATTAAGTTAGTCCTTAATAGTCTTCCAAACTTTTAGATGTATGTTCTGTTGGCTCCGGTGGGCATTCTTCACAAGATGGAGCAATCCATTCGCTCCTTTTTCTGGAAGGGAGGGAAGAATAATGCTAAGAGAATTTCGTTGATCAGTTGGAATAAGATTGATATATCGTTGCTGGAAGGAGGCCTTCACATAAAATATCTCAGGGAGCACAACATCTCTCTGGGGGCCAAGATCTTATGGCGACAGGTAGCAAGGAATCCGGGATGGGCACATATTGCTTTGTGGAAAAAATGCAGCTTTGGAAAGCATCTTCGCAGCCTGGAGAACTTCCAAACTAATTGAAAGGGATCCCTGATCCATCAGCTATGTAAGCATGCTCTCCCGTTGCTGCGTGATCACTTGTTCTAGATTCCAGGCAATGGGAAGCAGATCAGCCTGTGGGAGGATAGGATCATGAAGGCAGAAGCGATAAGGGAGGATCCTTAGTTGTTGGAGATAAAAAAGTGGATGATTGCAGATGGTCGATGCACGTTGTGGGACATTTCAGAATGGGATAGCAACAACTGGGCAGAGTGACAGAAGATAGAGATTCCTACTCATCTGGAGCAAGTATGGGCCAAATTCAGGGTAGCACTGGCTGGGAAACGCCCCCTAAATGCAAGGAAAAAAGACAGAAGGGGTTGGGGTTCCTCGAAGGGATGCTATTCCGCAGCAGAAGGCTACATATGTCTTAAAGCCATTCCCACTGTCCCTCGCAACCCAACGATTTAGAAAGGGATTTGGCAGGTTAAAATCATTCCAAAGATTGATATGTTCACCTGGAAGCTGGGGCACAACAACATCCTTACAGCTGAAAGATTGCAGCGTTGTGGCTTCCACGCCCCCTCTTGTTGCCCGCTTTGTCAACAACAGGAGGAAAATTCGGTCCACATCTTTCTCGAGTGCCCCTACGCTCGAGACATTTGGAATGAAATCTCACTGATTTGGAACAACAACCTCATCCTTCCAACCAAAATCATGAGTATGCTGTCTAATTGGGGAGACCTATTCCCTAAGTCCTTCCCTGGTAAAGGTTGGCCTTACGAGGGGTGGATGATTATCCCTAAGCTAATTTGCTAGAAGATCTGGCTTGAAAGAAACAATCAGATATTTCAAGAGAAGGCCCTAATCCAACAACAAATCGGTGTGAAAATCATAAGCTTATTCAAAGAAATAATGCATGCCAAGGTGAACCAGAAGCGGGCTTGAATCTTAAACCAACAAGGTAGGGAGTGCTGCCAGCAGTTGGGGCTAAATCTTCCCATGGGGAAAAACATGGAGAAGTGTATAGAAGAATGGAAAATCAGATTAAAGGATGAGGACTTTGACAAATGGAGAAGCGACACAGATATCCACACTATGTTTTTTGATGGTGTAGCAAAGGGGAATTCGGGGAAGGCCAGAGGCGGAGGAAGTCTTCGTTGCCCTTCAGACCAAATCATTTCCCACTTTGCCTGGGGTTTGGGGCTTACTTCGAACAATCAAGCGGAAGCGATGGCTCTCCTCCAAGGCTTGAAACAATTGCAAAAACATGGAATCAAGGAGGCTCGCATCATTGGAGATTCACAAAGCCTCATTGACTTGATTGTGACAAAATTGGTCCCTAAAGACCTCCGCTTGCAACGAATGTTCGCTCGTATCAACAAGATGATCACGTCCTTTGACAAACTTAAGTTCTTTCATGTCCTTTCGGAAAAATAACAAAGATGCGCATCTTGAAGCCAACATTGTTGTCTCTTTACAAGCGGGATCTCTCCTCTGCGAAGAGGGGGATTCATGGGATCCTCTGCTTTAGCCGACCCCTCTCCTTGTTATGTATTTTTGTCTCTTGTTGCAGCAATTTGTTTGTATTAGAAGGTTTGCTAGTCATTGGGAAATTACTAGATTGAATGTAAGAAGCAGAGTAGGTGAATTTTGCTTGTTCGGAAACCCCCTAGACATTGGGTCTCCAGATGTAAAACCTCCGAGCATAAGTCTCAAAACTTTTGAATCAATATAAACATACCCGTTTCTGTTAAAAAAGAAAAGAAAATTAGCTATAAATAAAGAATTAAATTAATTTGATTAATATTATTATTTTAATTAAAATGAACTTAAGTATTAATAAGGTCAAACTGAATTGTTTTAAACAATAAAAATAGTAATAAAAAAAATAAAAAAATAAAATAATGAATTAACTCAATTTTATTGTTTAAATCCAAAAATTAAAATAATATGATCAAACAAGGAAAAAAATAAAATCACACACACACATATATATATATATATATATATATATATATATATATATATATATATATATATATATATATATATATTTGTAAATTGTCTTAGTGAGATTCAACTAGTGTGGTTCATATTCTAGACAAGATGAAGAATCAAATCATGGCATTAGACTAAATAGATGAAGATATATGTTTTCTGGCGGTTAGAATATAACAACTAATTTTAACTAAAAGGTTATCATTAATTAATAAACAAATTTTAATTAAAATAAAGTAATAGATGAATATTAGTTGTAGCCATAGTCTAACTAGACTGCTTTTTTGCCCTGAAAATTATAGAAATTCCGGTAAGATTTTAAGAAAATCCGGCAAGGACTTTTGTAAATCCAGGTTATAGCTATCAAACTTCAATATTTTGGGTGCCCAAGAGGTTTTTGATGGTGCCGAATCCATTTTTACCATCAAAAACATTATTCAAACACTCCTACTGCAAGATTTCTTAAATTTTTTTGCCGGGATTCCAGCCAATTTTGGCTGTCCGGGCAATTCCTCAGCCTCCATAGACAACTCCGTTACTGTAAATAAAGAATTAAATTAATTTTATTAATATTATATTTTAATTAAAACGAACTTAAATAATAATAAGGTAAAACTGAAAAATAGTAATAAGAAAATGAAAAAAATAAAATAAAAAAATAAGCAAATTTAAAATTTAAAATAAATAAATAAATAATCAAAATAAAAACAATATGATCAAATTAAACTATTATAGAACTAAAAATAGTAATAAAATAAATTATAATCAATAATAAACTAGTGTAAGGGATCAAATCACTTTTATTTCCAAGGATGTTTGCATATCAAGAAATTTGATCCCTCTCGGTGCTTGATAAATCTGGAGTTAAGATGGATCTAATTGATAATTAAATTAAAATTTTAAAAGGTAATTAATAATTGAATTAAAATTCTAGAAGCCTTATTCCAAATTACACATTCCTATCAATGTAAATATCAAAAAACTATTTGATTTATATCGATGGAATAATTTATTGTGATATATAAATTTAAATAAAAAAACACATTATAATTAATAATGATTTTTTAAATAATCTATACAATTTTTTCAATACAAATTAAAAGCTGAAGTCAAGCTTCTGATCTATATTATGAAAGTTGAGATTCAAACCATCTAGTGTGGTTCATTATTCAGGATAAGATGAATAACCAAATCATGGCATTAGATTAAATAGATGAAGATAGATGTTTTCTAGCCTCTAGGATATAACAACTAATTTTAACTAAAATGTTATCATTAATTAATAAACAAATTTTAATTAAAATAAAGTAATAGATGAAAATTAGTAGAATTAAATTAATTTTATTAATATTATTATTTTAATTAAAACGAACTTAAGTAATAACAAGGTCAAACTTAATTATTTTAAACAATAAAACTGAAAAATAGGAATAAGAAAATGAAATAAATAAATAAATAAATAAAAAATAAAAACAATAAGGTCAAATTTAACTATTATAAAACTAAAAATAGTAATAAAAAAATAAAATAAAAATATAAAGCAAAATAATGAATTAACTCAATTTTATTATTTAAATCCAATATATATATATATATATATATAAAATTTTTAATTTGTTTGAGTGAGATGAGAGATTCAACAAGTGTGGTTCATATTCATGACAAGATGAAGAACCAAACCATGACATTAGATTAAATACATAAAGAGAGATGTTTTCTAAGTGTTAGAATATAACAAGTAATTTTAACTAAAAAGTTATCATTAATTAATAAACAATTTTTAATTAAAATAAAGTAATAGATGAATATTAGCTTTAAATAAAAAATTAAATTAATATTAATAATATTATTATTTTAATTAAAATGAACTTATGTAATAATAAGTTCAAACTTAATTCCCTCGGATTCGGGTGACATCTGTTGCGAGCCTGTTAACAGGCCCTCTAGCGCTCAAGCCATCGGCTCCTCGTGTGATAGGCCTCCTTTGAAGTCCACCGACACTCAACCTCCCACAAATGAAGTTGATGACGTAACATAGCTCGAAGCGACATTGCCATGGTTGGTTGCCACCTCCTCATCGCATCAATTGGCGAATTTATGCCACCTTGAAGGAATTCACTGCCCATCCTGCAGTTGGTACAAGGCCATCCCGCCGTCATCTGAAGCAGTTAATGCCAACCATTACCTCAACTCAGGTTCATCACCCGTCGCTCCAACATTTAAACCTTCTCTCAACTCCTCCTTCGAGCTATGCCTCTTTTCGCATTACCTGCACCCTGCACCATTAGCTCGCCATCTCAGCTCCTTCAAGCACTGCCCACCCTCTCCACCTTTGCCTTGATATCGCTCACAGCTGCTGCACCATGCCTCCTCGCCAGCGCCAGAAGCCCTGCGGAGGCAATGTAAGGGGAGCACTCCCTGCTTGCTTGCTTCGTGACAATGCACATAGGCACTTTGGAACCGCCCAAAGCCTCCCTTAACTCCACCAGCCTTGACCCCTCCTCTCTTGAACCGCCCAAAGCCAAACGCAGGTATCACAAATTGACCATCCCGCGCTCCTTGTCACCTTTGTTGCAAAAGCTCGAGAGCTTACTAGTGAAGACCCCCTCTACGCAGATGGCATAAGTCTGGAACCTGTCGGATGATGGAATCTAGCGCATAGATGATAACGCTGAGGTCTCAGATGTATATGGTTCTGCTCCACCTCCACCAAGGGTTCCGCACATCCTCACTGCGGAAGAGGAAGAGATTGCACGCATACATGGATGCCCTGTGACAGAAGAAGACCTTGCAGAAATTGAAGCTGTCTAGAATGAAGTCGCCAAAAAGAGCTGACGATTCTGCCTCATGCTACACAATATTTTTTTGGATACAGTTGTTAAACTTGGTTTTTCTAGTTTTCAATAGCACTTTAGAAATGCTAGCTATCTTGGATATTTCTAGACTGTTAATGGGTTGGTTTCCCCGGTAGGGGCAACCCTTATTTTTGATATTTTGGAGACAAGCTCACGTAGGAATTGGCTAAACTCCTTAGCCACCTTTGCCCCTGCACTTACAATATATTTGCCTAATTAATAGATTTCTAATCCAACTTACAAAAAAAAATTAAGTTCAAACTTAATTATTTAAACAATAAAACTGAAAAATAGTAATAAGAAAATGAAAAAAATAAAATAAACAGATAAAAAAATTAAAAAAAATAAACAAAAAAACAAAATAAAAACAATAAGGTCAAATTTAACTATTATAAAACTACAAATATTAATAAAAAAATTATAATCAATAATAAAATGAGTGTAAGGTATTAAATCACTTTCACTCCCAAAGATGTTTGCATATCAATAAATTTGGTCCTTTCTGGTGCTTGATAAATTTGGAGTTAAGATGGATCCAATTGATAATTAAATTAAAATTTTAAAAGCTAATTGATAGTTAAATTAAAATTCTATAAGCCTTATTCCAAATTTGACATTCCTATCAATGTAGATATCATTAAACCATTTGATTTATATCAATGGAATAATTTCTTGTGATTTATAAATTAAAAAAATTCATATTATAATTAATAATGATTTTTTAAATAATCTATACAAATTTTTAAATATAAATTAAAATCTGAAGTCAAGCTTTTGTGATCTATATTATGAAAGTTGAGAGACATTTTGGTAAAAATTACAAGATAAAAACCAAACCATGGAGCATTATATTAAATAGATGAAGAAAGATGTTTTCTAGCCATTGGAATAAATAGATGAAGAAAAATGTTTTCTAGCCATTAGAATATAACAACTAATTTTAATTAAAAAATATCATTAATTAATAAACAAATTTTAATTAAAATAAAATAATAGATAAAAATTCGCTCTAAACAAAGAATTAAATTAATTTTATTATTTTAATTAAAATAAACTTAAGTAATAATAACGTGAAACTTAATCATTTTAAACCATAAAACTGAAAAATAATAATAAAAAAAATAAAAAATAAAATAAATAAATAAACAAAATAAAAATAATAAAGTCATGTTTAACTATTATAAAACTAAAAATAGTAATAAAAAAAATAAAAATAAAAATAAAAATGAAAATGACGAATTAACCCAATTTTATTATTTAAATCTAAAAAATCAAATAATATAGTAAAATAAAGAATAAAAATAAAAATTAATAATATATATATTAATTAATTTTTAATTAGTCTAAGTAAGACCAGAGATTCAAACATCAAAATGACAGGACGAGGAGTGCAAACCACTAGGGATTTCCAGGCTCAACTAACTAGTTAGCCCCCACAGAGTAGCCCTGCCCTAACTGAGTTTAGTTATATATATATATATATATATATATAAAACCTCCTAACTGAGTTTAGTTATATATATATATATATATAAAACCTGCTCTAACTGAGTTTAATTTATATATATATATATATATATATTAAATGATTTCTACACTCAACTAACTAGATTAACCTTAGAGGCTAGCCCTACCCTACATTGAGTCTAGTTATATATATATATTAAATGATTTATAGGCTCAACTTACTAGGTTAGCCCTGCCCTAAACTAAGTTTAGTTATATATAAATAAATTAAATTTAAAACTTATTAAGTATGCATATGAATTTTTAATCAAATTAAAAAAAAAAAAAATGGACGGAGTTGTTTACCTAGGCAACGAAATAGCCCGGATGGCAGTTTTTTGCTGGAATCCAGGCAACTAAAATTCAAGAAATCAGGTATTTGGAGTGTTTGGAATCCATTTTTGAGATTGGAAATGGATTCAGCACTACCAAAAACCTTTAGGACACTCAAAATACTAAAGTTTAACCACTGTAAACATGATTATGATAAAATCTTTGCCAGACTTTTTAAAATCTTTGCAAGATTCTAGGCCAAAAAGTTGCTGGAAAGACTACGCTTAAAGTTATATAGCATACACAAAACCAAAAGAAATCAAATATCAACCTGAACTTTTAAACTTGTTTGATGTAACAACTTGTAAACATGTCAGCATGGTACATTATCCACAATTAAAAACACAAGACCCTTTTCCCGCCTCAGTTTCAACCGAGTCCTCACTGTGGGACCCCCTTGACCCTGTCTCCAAGCCTAAAGAATTCTCATAAAACCCTATAAGGCAATCCACCAGAAGTCCCAAATAGAGCATATATTGGCACGTATTTTACATGCATAAATAGGTATCTCTCTAGGGTTCGAACGTTGTGAGCGAATTAGAGACTGGACTTAACGTCGGCGGGATGCGAACGCCTCTGTTTGTTTCTTTGTTTCTGTAGTGTTCGTGAAGTTTCAGCTCGAGGCTCCAGCGCTTCAGAACTTATTCCAGCGGCATTCTATTTTAATTTGGTAAGGCAAAACCCCAAGGGGGAGAATCTCAGTTTACTCCGTTGTTTTCAGCCGAAAATCCCTGTTACAAGCAAACGCTAGGAAATCTACAAATCAAATGTAGTAATTCTTTTCTTTTTTGGTTTCCCATGCTACGGCGCACTGGAAATTTTATGATTACAGTGTTAAACTGTAAGCCTTCCACAGTGTAAATATGTTAGAAAGGTCACCATGTAGGGTGTTCCAGTAGAAGCCTTTGTCAATGCCAGCAAAATATTATGCAGGTATTCCAGGGTTTTAATTTAATTATCAGCGTATTTAACACATCTTTTTGCACAAGAAAATGCATTTTTGTACCGAGATAAGGGAGATGCTTTTACAGCTTAGGGTGGGGGAGACCTCTGTTTATACCTCCATCCATACATGCTTGGGGAAAATGCAAATAAAATAAAATGGAAAAAATTGCTGTATACAGACCTTAAAAACTAAAGTAAACTAGTTTAGATTACAGACCTTGAAAACCAAACTAGGGTACATGCATTTAACTGGAATCTTTTAATCGAAGCACTACGAGACTTGCAAAGGACCAAAAGGCTTGTAAATACCAATAAGTTTGCACTTGGGGTTTTGTTTTGTTGTTTTTGTTTGTTTTTTTTTTTTTTGTTATTATAAATTAATTTTTTCATTATAATAGTCTTTTTTCTTCTGTAATTTTAAATTTCAGTTGCATGTACCTCTTATAATGTAATAATAAAACCTCCCTTTAATCTAATAAAAAGGGAAACCTAATTTAAACTAGGTCTGCATTTGTGTTTTCAAATCCTTTTTCATCCTTTTGTTTTGCAGATCTGGATCTAGGGGTCAGATGAATTTGTTTTATAGATCTGGATTTAGGGTTAAAATGAATTTATTTCAGTACGAATATGTTGGTGAAATAATTTGCTGGTTACAATAAGATTTTTAGTGCTGTTTTTGGGCTCAAATCTAACTCTTGCTATATGTTTTTTTAAGAAAAGGGGTGCGAAAAGGTCTAGTGGTTGAGATGGGACATCGGCACAATGATAACCGAAGTTTAAGCCCCGGCAACCATGATTGACTTGGACGACTTAGGTTCATAGCTCCTCCCCACGTCAAAAAAAATGTCTACGGTTGCTGAGAAAAGCAAGAGAGGTCTTAAGCGGAGCACTTTGGATTGTGTTAAACTGAGAGCAGTTGCAGTGGAAAGAATGAAGTGGGGTGGATTCCTTGGGTATTCTTAATTTACTTTCTTTATAGAAATAAATAGAAAAAAAAAGCCCTCCGTCAAGTTCCCATTACTAATTATTTCGCCAGTTGGGAGGTCACAATGATTTCTGTCAGTTTGGAGGTCACGGGGTCAAATCTCCTGCCGCTTGTGGTCAATTTGGAGGTCAGGGGGTCTTGTTGTTGTTAGGCCCTGCTTATTGTATTGTTGTGCGGATGGGTAGATTCCTTGGGTTGATCTGCCTGGATTTTCCTGTACTGGTGGCCACACAGTGTCAGTGAACCACCCAAAATGTCTACACTTGCTGAGAAAAGCAAGAAAGGTCTTAAACACAACACTTTGGATTGTGTAACTGAGAGCAGTTGCAGTGGAAAGAAAGAAGTGGGGTGGACTCCTTGGGTATTCTTAATTTACTTTCTTTACAGAAATAAATAGAAAGAAAAGAAAATAAATAGAAAGAAAAGAAAAGCCCCAAGGGATAGCTCACTTGGGCAAGTTCCCATTGCTAATTATTTCTCCAGTTGGGAGGTCTCAATTATTTTGCCCGTTGGGAGGACATGGGGTCAAATCTCCTCTACTCTTATTGCTAGGCCCTGCTTGTTGTATTGTTGTGCCGATGGGTAGATTCCTCGGGTTGATATTCGAGGATTTTCCTGCAGCGGCGGCCACCTAGTGTCAGTGAACCACCCTTAAATATTTTCCCTTAAATTTTTTTTTTTTCAAGAAAGAAAATAACTTACTTTCTGGCTGGCGTAGCTTTCTCTTTATTTCTTTATTTCTCCGTTGTTCTTGAATACTTGCTTATCTGATGGTGGGCGGGCTTTGTTCCTCTCGTAACCGGCACCTCCATGACTCTTTCATTCATAACTTGGCCTCGTTCTTTCTTCATATACTTTCAGCACCTGTACACGTCCTGTTAGTCTTTTGAGATATACCATTATCTATCTCTATCTTTGACTGTAACTTGGATTAGTAAGATATTGAAATACACATGCTTTCCTAACATTTTGGTCGTATTTCTGATCCTGTGTCATTTGCAGTAGCACTCCACTGCCCTTTAGCAGAGTGATTTGATGTGTAGCTATTTGGGGAATATATATTTTTTCGCTGAAAGATAACAATGCGCTTATTGGTCGTAGAAAACTAGAGTCAAGTACATTATCGGACTTTTTGATTCTTTGTGGGTGTTTCTCTGCAGGCTGTGTTCAGTCTAGGACGGGGTTATATGCATGGAGCAGAAGCAGGATAGGGACGCCGATCATGGAGGTTTTGTACTGAGAATGAATTTGAGTTCTGATAGTGAGGCTGATTTGAAGGAAGAACTTGAAAACAAAGGGGTAGTCGGGCCTGAAAATGAACAAATAGACGAAGCTGAAGTTCTCAGACAGCATGAACCCCAAAACTCTAATTTTACCCATGATCCCAGTACTAGAGCATATGCAAAGCGGAGGAGTAGCAAGAAGATAAGAGTGAAGTGGGGAATGAGAGATGAAATTGTAATGTGTTCTGCTGTAGTAGATGGCATAAATTGTGGCTTACAGGGAGTGAAATCTGCTTTAGATGCAATAAATGTCAAGAAGAGTATAGGGTTTTGGGATGAAGTGAACAAGAAATTGGAAGCGGAGACAGGGAAACGTGTGTCCAGGTGGAAAGTTTATTACAAGTTTAGGGACATAAGGAAAAGGTTCTTGGAGAATAAGAGGACTCCAAAGCCACAATTGAATCAGCACGATAAGGAGATTTTCCGGATACTTGCCCCAGCATTTGGCACTGGTCTGAGAAAAAAACGAGGCCTGTCTGATGCTATCCATTCAGACGTGAAAGAAGGCACAGCTGAGATCGATAGTCATTTGGAGAGTAAGGTGGGATTTCCAGAAAAGACATTAGTTAAATGCATGTCAAAATTCCACTCTAATTGCCATTGTACTAGTTGTGGTTCCGGGAGTCTAAAGCAGGACGATGGGGTTAGTTTGAACAAAAGCTCAACTATTTTAAGAACTCCAAAACAACAAGATGATGGAACTTGTTTGAAAAACAGTGGAGGATATGGCCGTGGGATGGAACAGAATGAAGAACTTTCAGCCAAAAAAATTTCAGATATTGGAAGCAATATCGAAGAAGAAATTGGTTTGGATAGTTCAACATTATTGTCTAGTGGTAAGAGATTGAAGTGGGGTTTGAGAGACGACATTATTATTGCTTCTGTGGTAAGAGACAGTGTGAAATGCAATTTACATGGTGTGGGCTCGGCAAAAGATGTAACACGTTTCAAGACTCACAAAGGGTTTTGGGATGAAGTGTCCGAGAAATTGAAAGAAGGGACAGGAAAGTGTGTATCACCATTGAAGTTTTGTACCAAGTTCAGGACCATGAAAATAAGATACTTTGCAAAAAAGCAGAGTTGTGTTCAACAACAAAATAAACACGATGATGAACTTTTTGGGATACTTGAGGAAATGTTTGGTAATGTTCGGAAACAAAGATCAAACTACCATGGCTCTTCCAATGCTAGTGGCAACATGTTTAGAAAAAGAAAAACTCTGGAACCCTTGAACACACCTCTTTCTTCTCTCCTTTCCACTGGCTCCGTTTTGAGAAATCAGAACAAGAGAAAGAAGCCCGAGGTTAACTGGAATGAAAGGATTTTGCTGGGTGAAAGAACTCCCAAACAAGATGATGGAGGAGACGCTTGCATGATGTCTCATAATAAAGGTTTTTCAGAAGATGGCAAAGAGGCACACGATGCATATGCTGGAAGCATCAGAAAAGAAGTTGGTTTGGATAGTTTAGCAACTGGGTCTGGTGTTAAGAGGTTGAAATGGGATTTGAAAGATGAAATTGTTGTTGCTTCTTTTGTAAGAGACGCTGTGAATTGTGGTTTAGATGGTGTGAATTCTGCAACAGATGCATTACGTTTCAAGTTTCATAAAGGGTTTTGGGATGAAGTGGCCAGGAAATTGAACAAGGAGACAGGGAAATGTGCATCAGCAGTAAAGTTGTTTACCAAGTTCAAGTGCATAAAGAGTAAATACGTTGTAGGTAAGCAGGGTTATCTTAAACAACTAAACCAGCATGATAAGGAGGTTTTTGGCATGCTTGAGCAAATGTTTGGCAATGATGTGAAACAAAGATCAGGCCACCATAGATCTCCTGGTTCAGATGTGAAGGGAGAAGTATCAGGTGGTGCCACACTATTGGTTGATTCAATGTTGTCTACAGAAAGAAAATCATTGGAACCCTCGACTGCAGCTTATTCATCTCAACCTTCTACTGGCATTGATTTGAGAAATCTAAATGAGGTGAGGCATGCACTAAATTGGAATGAAAGGTTTCCAGGTGATCAAACACCAATACAAGAGGGTGGAAAGGATTGTTTTAAAAATGGAGGGCATGGAGAGTTATTGAACACACGTTTTTCAGCAGTTAGGTCTCCAGCAAAAGACGGCAAGAGAGCAGAGGAGCAGAATGAAGGCCAGAAGTGTGAACGTAAGCCCAGTGGGGATAATTTAGTGCTTCGTTCAGGTGTTAAGGCAGTAAATAGGCGTGTTAAGAGGATAAAGTGGGGATTGAAAGCTGAAACGTGTATTGCTTCTGCTGTACAAGATGCTATAAATTGTGGTGTAAATGGTGTGACATCTTTAAAAGATGCAATGTCTTTCTGCAAGCAGCAAGCGTTTTGGACTGAAGTTACAAAAAAATTTAAAGAGGAGACTGGGCTTTATATATCAACAGATAAGCTGTTTCAAAAGTTTAGGAGCATGAAGTACAGGTACTTGAATATTAAGCAGAATGATATCCAAGAATTCAGCAAGCATGATAAGGACATTTTCAATTTACTTGACCAGGTTTTTGGCAATGGTAGCTGTGTCACTCCTGATTCAGATATTAAAAGACGAGACATATCTGGTGCTCTGCCTTTTTCAGGCAATGAAATTGAAGAGAAGCTATACAAACAGAATAGAGTCTCGGCTATAGAGGATGAACCACAACCTGAACATGAGAAAGCTGTCGAACAAGATAGTCAAACTTGTAATCAGCTTCCTTTTGAAGCGCTGTCTGCAGATAGAGCCAGCTTGGGAGCACAAATTAAACAGCGAAAAGAAGTTGAATCTTTTCCCAATGTTGTGAATGGAAGCACTCTTGTGCCTTCTTTATCCACTGGAAATCCTTCAACATGTGAAGGTCATCAAAGAGGAGTAACTTTCTCAGCTTCAACTCATAATGGCGTGGAAAATCATAATGGAATGAAGGACAGGGAACATGCTGGAGATAATCAACTCCATGCTCAAATCATTAAGCTACTAAATGAAACTGAGAAAGATCATGAACGGAGACTCCAGGACTTGCTTTCCAAATCAGAAAGCATGAGTGGGGAACGGAAAGGAGATGAGTTTGTCACTCATGACATTTTGACTGGGATTAGAAACCTTGAAGATCTATCTGATAATCAAGGTGATTATGCCGAGGTTGTAAAACGTCTTGAACGGAAATCAAGGAAATTACAACTCTTGCAGGAGCTTTACAAAATTGAACAACAGGAGATAGAAGATCATATTTGCCAAGTGAAATTGAAATCCTCTAGTAAGCCTTGAAAAATATGGCACCAAGTCACAGCACTGAAGTTATGTCATGGAAAAATATGAAAATTGCAGATCATGATTTCAGCAGAGAATGATAAAAACATGCACAATTTGCAAGCGTTTTCAAGAGGGAATGAAATTTTCAAACTGCACAACATATTTTGGAGGTCGATATTTTTATGGGTGCTTCATCTGAAATGACGTTAGCTTTTGATCCTTCTCAACAGCACAGAAACTCTGATTTTGTGTTATTTTGAGGTTTTAATAAATCTTTTTGGTTTCGTTTCTTTTTCATATTTCTTAGTATAAGAAAGCACAATTTGGACTTGAATATTCTTTCCCAGATGGTTCTTTCTGATATTTCGAGACAGTTATGTGCTTTAAAATTTGAAGTAAATTATATAATGTAATAGGGTTTGGAACGAAATGAAAAATATATTAGTAAATAATTACAAAAAGTGTCTTTCATATTGGTACTCAGTGCAAATCGCCCTCCCCTGTAGGGATTGGGACATGAAATAAGACATCAAATGAGATTGCAATAGAGGCAGCAGTCAGTCTGGGGAATCTATCGCCAGACCTCATTTATAAACAATTTCAAATTACTCCACTGTTAGAAATTCAAAGTACACTCAACCATTAGAAATAGCTCGAGCTATTTGAAATTCATACATCGATTATCTCATTCATTATAATTAATGTCAAAAGTCTGACTTTTATCAATGCCAAACCTAAATGTTTTGAGGTGCACTTGTTTGAACTACGAATTACGAGGAGATTGGCAGAGTGCTCAAAATGAATGAGGGTGGTTGGCACACTGTAGAAGCATCATGTTCTAATTCTGTATTTTAAATTTAGTTGTGGCAAAAGTAAAAGAATAGACAGTATTATTGCTGATCTATCTAACATGACTCTGAAATACACAATTTCAAACACAAATATGATATTATCTCCAATGTTGTACAACAATTCTATTATCGAGTTTTACATACCGAGTTTGACATAACCAATAATCGTACTTCAAACTGTGATACAACAATCTCAAGCTCTTGTAAAAGCTGCCTAATTATGCGCATGAGTTAATGAATTACATTCCAGGGATATAAAATAATGGCAGAGGTAAGTTGACGGCCAATGATATATCCTTACAAACAATAGAATCCAGCTGCAGATGACATCTACCGGGGGCCCTTCGTGGCGTAGCTGAGAAGCTGAGAGAATCAACATCTACTTATTCAAACTAAACTTTTTTGTTGTATTCTTTTAAGCCCAAATCAAATTTGTCCTCTGGAAACTAAAAGCCTCCAATTATCCACTTACTAAGAACTTATAAACAAAGAGTAGGAAATACTTTTCCCAATACTCTGTATCTAGTACACGCTTGGAGCCTCTGAAGTGTTTCCCTGTTGTTGTCATTCCTCTCGTCCAGAAGATTCAAACTTGAGTATCAAAGAATCAGCAGTTGATGCCACATTGTTTAGTGTCTGGGCCTTTAACCTTACTCAAGAAAGGATCAATTCTTACCCAGAAAAGAGAGAAAACAGATGCCAGCAGAATGGACCAAATAACCACAATGGTGGGTGTTCGGTTCTGCTTGCCCATCAGACCCTTGAGGAAAGGATACAGGTGCACAATGACCCAGAATGCAAAGAAAAGCTTACCCAAGAGAGGACCCCATGACTGAAATCCATTGTTGATTGCATCTGCTACGCCAACAACCACCCCCACCAGGTTGATGATAAGCAGGGTTGTAGGAGGAATGAGGAGTGTGGTCCATTTGAATGCATACAGTTCCCCAAACTCACCGTCATCTCCTGCCTTGGCAGTGACTGTGAAATTTGTATCAATGCCTGCCAGTACCTTGAGCAAACCTTGAATAACTGCAAAAAAATGAGCAGAAACCCCTCCAATAACCCAGAACTGTTCATTTCTCCACCATTCTTCAATGCTCACTCCACTCCACCTCATTTCCAGAATACCAGTGGCAAAAATTGAGATGAAAAGAGCTATAAAAAATAGACTTGCAAAAGTACTGATCTGCAAAAAGTTAGCCACGATAAAATTGTTAGAAACACATCGAGTTTCCTTGATAACAAAGATTTTCAAAAGCATACCCACTTGCTACAGACGAAGGTGAATTTTCTGATACCGGAAATGGCTAACAGCATACCTGAGGGATCACAAATTTGCCAGTGAGCAAGCTGACGGCTGGAAGTGTGCAATAGGCAATGAGTGGAAGAGAGGTGAATGGATAGACAATGGTGTTGATATAGGCAAATCTTTCAAGCCATTTCAGACCTTTCCCATGGCCATACCAGATTGGGCAATGTCTGCTCATGAAAATTTCTACTGATCCCAAAGCCCAACGCAACACCTGGTTCAAACGGTCTGATAGATTTATTGGTGCAGAACCTTTGAATGCAGCTCGTTTGGGCATACAGTAAATGGACCGCCAGCCTCGAGAGTGCATCTTGAATCCTGTCAGAATGTCCTCTGTGACTGATCCATAGATCCATCCAAGCTGCAAGGAAAACATAAAATATTATTCACAGCAAAATTTTAGAATTTCTCGCATGATTTGACGCATTGTATGTCGCTAATCCTGAGTCAATATTGACCAAGACAGAAAGCAATCAGCCTGCTTTAATGAGATTAAAATATTCTTGAAATTTGCAAATACTGTCTAGCCAGAAATTGACTAAATAGAACTGGTGTCTCCTCTGTCATTCAATTTAACCAACTACTAAATTAGTAGACTGGACAGAATTGATGCTTTTATTAGTAAGGTTGCACAAATGAGTATAGACTGACACTATTTCACTCTCTCAACGATACATTTAAGAGGAGCAAAAAAAAGAATTATCTTGATATTATGGAGATATTATGGAAATTATCTTGATATTATGGAGATTTTAGGCATATTGCTTCTGTGAAAAAATCTTTCGGTAAAAATCACATCCAAATAAATTTGGTCGACGCGTTTCGAACCAGCCAGTGTGGTTCATCATGAAGTGATGATGATGATGAACCACACTGGCTGGTTCGAAACGGGTCGACCAAATTTATTTGGATGTGATTTTTACTGAAAGATTTTTTCACAAATTATGGAGATTTGTTCGCTCCAATTCTTTTGTTTAGTAGATTGCAGTAATAACCATATTTTCTGGAGCAGTGTTCCCAACCATGGATTTTGTATGTTTGACATATCCAGTATAGCAGAGTACCATAAATCGTGTTTGGATGGACACCAGGTAAACTAAAACTAATCGAATATTAAAAAAAATCAGATTGCACAGATATAAGATGATAAAAGTCGTGGATTATTTGTACTTACCTCTTTTCCCCATTCCGTTTTGTCTTCATATCCACAGCTGATGACATGAATAGCCTCCTTCAACAATTCAGCTGGATTTGCTGTTTGCGGAACACCGCCATTCTCCATCAGAGTGGATTGAACAAAAGCTGAAGACTGACCAAACTTCTTCTCAAAGTCTAGTTGGCTCATCAACAATGCTCTCTCGTCATCATAACCTGCACAAGGTCCATTATTAAGCTTTATAGATACAAAAGAAAATAAACGAGGAAAATCCGAGGGCCAGAGTTTGAGATTAAATTCCACCTACCTTCTACTCCTTCCTCAATTCCGTCCAGATTGTAGGCAGGAGCTGGGATTCCTGCACTTTTCTTGCTACTACTTTTCTTCGGAGACTTCTTACGAGGACCGCAACAGGGGAGACAATCACAGGTCACCATCTTGGGACGTTTTGGGCCTTTGGGAGGCCCATACCCATATAGAGCTTGTCTTCTGAACATGCATCCAGTTCCCACATATACAGGCCCTTGAATTCCATCCAGGCCTTTCATGTTGATCTATGGAGCCAACCATTTTAAATGCAATCAGTAAAACTTGAATCTTTTTTAAGGACGAAGGAAAATGCAGAAGAGCATTACTGGAATTGCAATTCAAGGTAGAAAGATTCATACATCAAAGAATACGGTGTTTCGATTGGCGTAACGATCATTTCGATCAATACCATCGAATCTCTGAGGGAATTGGACATAACAGACTTTTCTCCCAACCTTAGGATCCATCATGAAGCACATGGCTTCCCTGATTGCCTTGCTGTTGTTAATGTAGTGATCACAATCCAGATTCAGCATAAATGGAGCATTGGTGAGCACAGCAGAAACCCGAACCTGCATAAAATTGCATTGAAATTCAGCGGAAATAACATTGTCTCTAAGAGCCTGAATTCAAGGCAAAACGGGCAAAGAAATAGAAAAATCTTTACCAAAGCATTCATGGCACCAGCCTTCTTGTGATGCTGGAAACCAGGTCTCTTCTCACGAGAAACATATACTAGCCGAGGAAGCTCATTGCCTTCTGTATCGAGGCCGCCACTGTGACCCAAGAACACTTGGATCATACCAGGATGGTCACGGGTATTATTACCAGGCCAAGGCGTACCGTCTTGCATTGTCCATCCTTCCTTGGGCACTTTAGAGGCCTTTGCAACCAATCGATTGATGCGCACCTTGAATTCTTCATATTCTCTCTGCACAAACCATGCAATTTTAGAGTGTTCAGAGCTGATACTCGCTCTGATGAACTGAAATTTGAAATTCCCCTCATAATTCGCAGATCCTCAATACTTACCTTCATGGCCCGGCGCTCCTTGACAAAGGTGGGTTGAAATTTGTCCTTCAGATAGTCAATTTTCTGAGAGAAATAGATTTCGGGAGCACGTGGCTCAATGTCGAATTTCTTGCAGAATGGTACCCATTTTCTGGCAAATTCTGCGGACTCGGAGAGAGATTCAAAAGTAAGCATCGACGCTCCATCATCAGAGACATAACAGGACACCTTGTCTACAGGGTAATCTACTGAAAGGATTGATAATACTGTATTGGCAGTAACCAAAGGAGGCTCCTTCAGTGGATCCACAGTACTGACAAAGAGGTCAACAGATGCAAGCATTGATGGTTCGCCTTCTCGCTCATACCTGACAAAATAATACAAAGTAAGGCCTCGTCTATATTTTGAAAGGTAAGTCTATGCGGGGTATCTGGCTATTATGCCAGGTCAGGTTGTCACAAGCTTTTCCAAAATAATTCCATTGATTTGTTACAATTTAGGGCATGAATTGATACCAAGTGCTGGTGTTTATGTCTAAAGATACCTTAATGACAGTCGATCAAGATACGTTTCGCGACTGATAGGCAACCATTTGGGAAACTGATCAAGAATCCATGACAATGCAAACCAGATTTCACAAACGATAGAAGTGCCCCAGAGTCCATATGCATTCTTCACTGGATTCAGGAGACGATAGCGGAGGAAAACACACAGCACTATCAGGCGAATTACAATGACCATTCGGTATGGATTTACTTTGCTTGAAGGAATTGGCACTTTTCGGGACAGTGGCTGCCTTGCTTCATCGGTCCTGCAGCAAAATTAAAGCTTCTCAGCACAACATTCAAGCTTAGAATCATCAAACGCCGAAAAACGAAGAATTTGATCTTTCCGAACAAACTCGAAAAATTCAAATATGCAGCCTAAAAGAGAGCAGAACAGAGTCTTTACATTGGCATATCGGGATCAAGATAATCTTCTGGCTCATTTGGTGCAAACCCGCCATTATATTGATATCCCCCTTCCGACATGTCCAACTGGCCTGATTTGTTTTCCTTCGATTTATAACCATCAGGTCGCTCCTTCCAAGACACATTCCCAAAGCCATTATCCCTGTTTGGATCCATGATGATCCTTCCACTCCCTGTTTCAAAGCGACACATTCCAATACTCAACAGTGTTCGAAACTTTGAATTTCCACGTAGAATTACATTAATTCGATAAAAATTAACAGAAATGAAGCCAATGGTTACCCGGCTCGGAGCTTGGATGCACACGCTTCAGCATTGCAGGGTTGGCAAGCAATTGGTTGTCTGCGTAGTATGACGTTGGAATCTCCCCACTCACAACCTTAATTCAACAACTAATGCCATTAGACAAATATCATCATTCCAAGCTTCAAGCATTTGCCTTAAACTCCCTGCGTTTTTTACCTATTCTTTTAAACTTCAAACACAGATGTCCATACTTTCATAAATTTATTTTGGGCGTTCTCTGTTTGCTTTAGTTTCTTTTTGAATTATTCAGTCTATCAAAATCCTGGAAGCAATTTTTCTATCTCTTGGTGTAACTTAAGCAATTTGCACCATTAAATCTTAAATACATTTCTGGAATTTGGTAAAAAGCACGCCGCCTCATTTTATTTGTCGCAAAATTTGTATTTTTTTGGGACATCTTTTGCATTTTGTGTCAAAACCATTTGATTACGACTTCAAACAAATTTCTTAATGTTTTTAATTTCCAACAAATGCAAAGATAGCATTTGTAAAAGCCAACTTTTATGCATTGCGGCAAGATTTTCTAATACTCGAATCAAATTGTATGCTTTCTCCAGAAATTACGTTAAATTAAATTCGAGGCATTGATCAGTACCGAGTGGCCGTTTACAAGTACAGGAATCTGCGGAGGAAGCTCTGGATTATGAGCAATCTGCGAATTTTCGTCATCGGGACCTCGGCCATAGCTCATGCGTCCGTAGAGCATGGCCTCGGTGATCTGCTGCCTGTTTTTTTGCTGTGTCTCAACATTAAATTCATGTTCTATGTCATCAACGTCTTCTTCATCATCGTCACCTTCCACACGTGGACTCCCTGCAAATGCCGTACCATATGACCAAATTCGCATCGTTAAAGTCATAAATCGTGCTAAATTTACCAAGAAAGTGCAAATGCGGAACGATGGACGATAAATTGGTCAAGAAATGGCAAATTCGATTTGAATTTGACGGTAAATCTGACAAAAAGGTGCAAACTCGACCCGAATTAGAATAAATTTATCAAGAACATTCAAATTCAACACAAATTTGCAAAGCTAACACGGGTTATCCTTTCGTACTGTCGAGAACATGCACATTCAGCATAAACTCTACCAACTTTTGAAGAAGTTGACTCGAATTGGAATTTTTTTGCAAAGAACGTAATATGCTAGCCAGAATTTGAATCATACTTTAATACGGTCGAAACCATGCAGATTCGACATCAAATTTATAACTTTTGAAGAATCCGACATGAAGTATTATAAATTTGCCAAGAATGTTCAAATTCAACCCGAATCATGCTACAAAGCTGCCGAGAACGTCCAAATTCAACATAAAATTTTAAGGAGTTCCAGAGTAAAAAGTAACCTTTTTGACGCTTGTAACGAGTATTGCACTGCGGGCACGACTGATTTCCTTCTCGTCTCTCGTACTCATAGCACGGCCGACAGACAGGAAACCCGCACTCATTACAGGCGACGAACAGCTCTCCGTCCGTGTTAAGGCCGACGTCCTCGCCACAAATCTGGCAGACGTGGCCACTCAACGTGTTCAAAGGCTTCGGCTGCAATGCAACACAATAAAACAAATTTATTAAGTCTCAAATTTAAAATCAGCACAACAACCGGAGCATAACGAACAATGCCTACGAAAACACAAAGTCCTGTATAAATTTCCGACCTCCTCATGTCCATGAATGACCACGAACTCGTTTCTGTTATGAGAACCGGCAACCAAGCCGGCACTGGCTTCCATTGTTAAGTTCTATTCCCTGCAAAATTCAAAAAATTTAAGCTAGAAAGTCCTGCATGAAAGCTTCGCCCCTGTGATCTCAAAAGACAAGGTTCAGACGATGAATTTCTATCAGATCAGATCCATATACAGAAGTTCATCGATGACGCTCAAGATGAGAGCCATTGCATTACTGTACTGGGGCGTTGGGGACTTGCGTTTTGTAGAAACCATGAGGCCTTCTGCCATTATCACGTTTCATTTCCTACCACCCCTGAGTTCGTCTGTCGCTGTTGTGGGCCCACTCTAACGGCGGTTTTTGTGATTCCAGCAGTTTATAATCCACCAAACAAAGTGGTTTGGAAGTTACGAATTTTTAAATTAAATTTCTGATTTAAGGTTCGTGTGTATATGTGTAGGCGTAAGAATTATTTATGTTAGTTATGTTGTGTTCTTCAATAGTTGGTGTGGGGGTGATTGTTGTGTATTTTCCAAGTTTTCTGAAATGCTTAGAAAGGACGGCATGGTGTGTAAATGTAACATAGGGACAATGTGGTAGGAGGTACGTCACGGGTTCGAGTCATTTGCAAGTAATCATGAGGAGGGTCGTTTTAATAATTGTGGGGAACTGAAATGTCTTAATTATACGAGAGTGGTTTGGAAATTGATCTCTAAAACGACTTTTCACGAGTATATGAGTGGTTTGGAAAGTGATTTCAAAAGGATTTATAAAGTGAAGTCTATTGATTTTAGGTATTAGAAATGGGGAGATTGCTTTGGAGTATAGTTGTATAAACATATTTTATATAATTAATATTTTATATAATTAATATGTTTTGTTGTATAAATTTGATTTGGTATTTATGTTTGATTTAAGATTTTTGTGATTTATAAAGTAGATAAATGTTTTTAAGGATAAATCATATTATTATGAAAAGGGAAGATATTAAGATATAGATATTGTTATACAAATTTTATTTGATTTAATTATTGTATAATTTTGATTTTAAATAGTCAACATGTTGAAGACAGTGTATTCAATATGTTAAAGACATTGTTTTACGATCTTTGTAACTATTCATTTCAAATTGTGGCTAGCATAGTAATATTAATTAGTATGTATCTATGCATTGCAATAATATACACACTAATTTATTATAAAAATATTGCAAAGTAAAAAACAAACGAATTAATTATTAAAAATTCTAAGTAAATACCTATCTTTCTCTATATAATAAATACATTAAATAAAGTGCAATGTGCTATACAAATAGTGAGAAAATTACAAATATAATATACCAAATAGAATAATTATAATATATATGAATTATTATACTGACTACAAATAAAAGAATAATAATATAGAATAATGATTATGCAAACAAAATAGGAAATGATATATATATATATATATATATATATCACCAAGATATTAGTGAACCATGGATTATAATAGTTCAAACTAGTGCATTTAAAAGTATCTTGAATACATGTAAATACCTCAACATACCTGGCTATCATTGCTAAAGCTAGGTCCCCGAATATCAGACGCAGGGAGACTGACGGTCTCCTGAGAACACCTTAAAGGCCATTCATCGCAGTATCAAGATACCAATGGTTATGTGCAAATAAAACTTGACTACATGAAATAAACCACAAGTCCTCTATGGGCTACACATAATGAAAGAGGCCAGATGTATAAGCAAAATTCTACAAACTTTCATGGATGTGTCTGGAACACTTGTAAATAAAGATAAAACAAATAAATTTTTCTTCAAATGTCTGGAAGTTGTTCATGTACAATTGACTCGAGTTTTATGATATAAAAAGGGTTATTTAGCTTCAAAATACTTGGGGGTACCTCTGGTTATACACTCTAATCGGGTGTCATATTCAAAATTTCTCATAGAGAGGACATGGAGAAAGGTCAGCAATTGGAATTCCAGGGCTCTTAACTTTCTAAGGCACCTCATATTACTCAAAGCATTACTTCAAGCAATCCCAAATTATCATCTAGAGGTTATGCCTATCGCAAGATCAATTATCTAACGCCTTTGTTCATTATGGGGTGACTTTTTGTGGAGGGACGGTGCCAAAATGCGTAAATGGGCTCTGGTAGGCTGAGCCAAATTGAAAAAACCAAAATCGATGGGGGGATTGGGTCTTTGAGATCCACATATGACTAGCTTGGCTTATGGTATGAAACTATGGTGGCTTTGGATTCAGGGAGGCCCTCAACTTTGGAAGCAAATTTGGCTCAGGAAATATTTTCCTTTGTACACTTAGGAGGAGAGATTATGTTTTGATGGAAATATCAAGGGATATGGTATTTGGAAGGTAAGGACCTTCTTAGACAAAATGCATTCTAGGAGGTCAAAGGAGGTACATTTCTGTCTTTTTGGGAGGAATCTTGGCAACAACTACCTCACTTGGGTGAGATCCAACGGTTTCATCCCATAAAAAATCTTTCAAGAAGCCTTGGCACTCACAAGTTGGTAGAATTTTGGAAACCTTTAAAGGATAAGCAACAATGGAGAATATGGATAGACAAAGACGATTGGCCCCACAAGAACGACAACTTCCCCTAGGAGGAGTTTCAAGAAATATTAGATAATAGGCAAATTCAGGTATGTAAGCAACAAGTTATTTTACGGAGGGGCACCAATCATTTGGCACATTCTCGTTAAAAGAAGCCTACTCTCTACTTGTAGGGATTCAACCAAGTGATAATGAAACTTTCTAGAAGTGGCTGTGGGATGATTCATGGTGGCCAAAGCTAACATCTTTTCTCTGGCTGATCACATGGGGTAGTACCCTTACATGGGATCACCTATGGAGAAAAGGCTATGAGGGGCCGTCTTCATGTTCACTATGTGTTGGCGAAAAATTTAGAGTAGTGAGGCCCAGGGTTCGGCTTGAGTTTGCCTGCAAAGGAGGCTGTCGTAGTCTAGCTTTTCACTGACATTTTCACTCCCTTTTGTACAAAGGTGTGTCTCACCTAAGGCGAGCCAAAACCAATGGAATAAGGGATCTTGATCAATGGAGGAAAACTAAGTCTGTCATACTATCATTTGCATTATTAATCATCTTATTATCCCACGTAACTACTCATTATCGAGACATACATTCATAAAAGGAAAAACAAAGACATCATATACTTAAAAGAGATATGAAAATTTAAAAGGGGCCATGCAAACATTGAGCGAAATAACACAAAATTTCTCCAGAACACCTTTTCTTATTAATATATCCCAATCATTACATCGAGGATCTAGCATTAGGGGAATTTTGAGGTCTAAAATGGGCCTCCTAAGAAAAATGTACAACCAAAATAAACTTTATAAGAACCAATAGGATTCAAGATGATGATGTCAACCACGGGGGATGATTCACCATTTTTTAAGTAAAATGATAAAAAGATTAAAAAATAATAAAATAATAAAACTACTTTTTCAACTTGTATTTTCAACTTGTATTTTCAACTTATGCTCCGAAGTGTTTACTCAAATTTCGAGCGATAGTACTTTGGATGCAAAATTTAATTCCTCATCCAAGGAGTACCCATGTTGCATACTTCAATGGATCCTGCTACGCGAAAAATGAGAAATACATGAATCTCATTTTTCGCGTAGCAGGATCCATCGAAAGTATGCAACATGGGTACTTTTTGGATGAGGAATTAAATTTTTCATTCAATAAGTACTCCTGCTCGAAATTTGAGTAAAAACATTAGGAGATAAGTTGAAAATACGAGCTGAAAAAGTAGTTTTTTTCTTTTTTTTTTCTCTCTAAACTTTGATGATGTCATAAAATCTTAATTTATTATTTCTACTATTATTTTATGATTTCCTTAGGAGGTCCATTTGAGACCTCAAAATTTCCCTAATGACAGCCTTGCACGATCGTCATAGATCAAACCACATCACACTAGACATTATAAATCATATGCATGAATCAAAGCTCTGCACAGATTGCAGAATCCTACAAGCAATTATTAGCAATGATGGAAAACATGCGGATCAAAGGTTCTATTGATCGGTTGATTCATTCCTTCATTCATTCATGCATGGACGATTTGTTCCTTTACATCTTTTATAGGGTCGCTCGCTTGATCTGGTCCTTGCAGAGGTTCCTTGATCCAGTCTTTGGTTTGGTCCACTTTGACAAAGTCTTGGTACCTTTTCCCTTTTTTCTCTTGATTCTTTCAAAATTAATCCAACTTTCCTGTTTTTGTCGACGCATTTTCCTATTTTTCTAGCTGCTCAGGGCCCAACATTTATTTTACTGCCACATTCATTTTTCCAGTGATCTTCTTCTGGTGGCTTTATCCATTCATCCTCTCCAACTATTTTGCAATCCTGTTTTCCATATGTCTCCAAAAAAATGAAGGACCCAACATGCCCCGACCACAATCTATTGACTCGCTCTCGAGTTAATTTGCTGCTGGTGCATTTGGTCCTTGATCTGTCTGGGCTTCATTGCTTACAGTTATTTCTCCTTCAAACGAAGGACCCAACTCTGGTACCTTCTTCAACACATCATCTTTGAAACTTGTGTAGGCGGAAACAACAACATTCCTTTTGTCTAACATAGTAGATACTTGGCCCACAAACTGTGCAGTGGTATCGATATTAAGCTTGGTGGGTTGGGAATATATGATCTCCTGAAATTGTTCGTTGACATTCGCAGTGAGATTCACCTTCAAGATGAAAAAGTGGTACTGCACGACGAGACGAAGGTTGCGAAGCACTCACTTGGTAACATGTGAGGCGTTTTTTATATGGTTGATTTGAGCAACAAATGTATTTTCTTGCGCCAATATCTCCTTCTGTTGTTCCAAATCGGAGGTGCTCATAGCCTGAGAAAAGAGCTACTTAACATTTTCTCGAAGTGGATATATGAGTTGATTATTTCTGGAAAGAAAACTGCTCCAGTCAGAGACATGATTGAAAATACCCTGAGAAACATTCATACACTATGGAAGGATCCTTTTAATGCCGATGCTGCAACGATCTCTTGAGTAATCTTTTCACGATATTGGGTAGACTGATTTGGAAATGCTTGGGAAATTCTACTGACAGTGGCTTCTTGTTATTAATTCTGCACAACAACTTCAAGCAAGTCGCTTCAACAAAGTCACAACGTTCGACAGGGGAACACGTGACAAAGTCTTCAGGCTATTCATCAACAAACTTGACAAAGGTGGGCCACATAGACTTAAATTTGGTACTCATATCTAAAATATGTTGCTTCAACCAAGCTTTGTCTTTGCGCGACTGATCACGCTCGCTTGTAACCATGGTGAGATGTCGCTGATGCTGATCACATGTGGTAGAAAGGTATGTACATTGTGATTCCGCATGAACTAGACAGTATTCAAGCTGTGTAGCAGAGGCTCAAATTAAATGAAATAGTTGTGGACTAGGCCATGTGTGAAGATCATCGGCCGAGAGGGTATCCGACAGTGGAAACTTGACCTGTAACGGTTGTCCACTGGCAACTTATTTTTTCTGATTGGCCTTATGGAGAAGATAACTAGTCTTGACTATGCTCCTTATAGATGTCTTAGGGGAGTTTTAACATAAAAGGTGTTGACAGAAGAGGAACAATGTCTTGTTGCTGCACAACGAGGGAAAGGACTTGCCGACAATTTTCAGGGTCACGAATGAAGCATGTTTTCCAGCGTCAAATAACTCATTAAGTAGGTATCTGAACCAATTTAGTTGTTCCCCTTTCACACACACCTCTGCAACAAAGATGGTGTCGAGTGAGAATTCCTCCCTTGTAGAGTGTCACAAGAGCTTGCTGGCGATAATATGATAGGCGAGCTTGATTGGTTTATTATTGATTAGTTAAATGCCTGCTCCTCGACCCTTCCTTTGAGTGCCATATTTGGTATAGATGTTATTCGTATGAGATTTTTTGCCCCGTTTTGAAACCTTTTGGAATGTTTTGGCAACATCAGATCCATATGCGAACAAACCTGTGAGCCTGTGAATATCTTGGACATGGATCAAACATTATTCATCCAATCACAATGAACCTCCATGAAGTCGGTTGATCAAGAACTTAATGCATCTCATTACCTTTCCCGTGGTACCAAAAACATGTAATTCACACAAGATTAATAAGGATCATGACTGCTTCAACGGACGGAAGTCGATTTTAATTTTTAGATAAGAGCGAACACCGGGTCTCACATTAGGTTCCATGAAAGCATCTGTGCGGAGGGAAGGGAAGAAAACATGGCTTGATAGGTCATTATCGACCGGGGTAGCTTTTTCATACTTCCCGAGGATATCATCAGTGGTATGAACATGAGAGTCTATAGGAAAGAGAGACACAACAATTTTAAATGTGCGACCCATAGTAGCAGAACGACGATTGTAAATGAAGTGAATAGGGGAGTGACAGGAAGGTGGAGACTCAGAGGAGGACGACATAGAAGACATGATGAAAGACTCAAGAAGCTCTCATGTGGAATGACATGCATAGGACAAATAGCGAGGGTTATATAGAAATGCACAACGAGATTTTGAAATGACTTAACTGTTTCCCTATAAATTCTCTACGGACCCGAAATCCCCCATGATTATGACAAAAACTCCTCAAATTTCCCAAAAGACTTAAATGAATAACGGACGAAATCAAGAATTAACTAAAAATCATATGGAAATACGAGCAAATCGGATTGTGAATCAACTACGACAAGGCTGGACTTAATGGATGAAAAGACATGTATTAATGGTAAATTAAATGATAAGAAACGACAAGACCTCCTCGACTACAATTACTTGCGGTGTGTTAGGTCCCTATAATACTAGTGTATCCCCTTATTGTTGTTAGTGTAGCCCCCTTATTGTTATTGTTGTACCCCTGTAACCCCCATATTGTTATTATTGTTGTATTCCATGTTATTGAATAAGCTAGGATTATATTGTGGCCCCATGGACTCCTATATATAGAAATGAGGTTTTGTCATTTCTATCATCCAAGAATTGTTCATTTATGTAATGTATTGGAGGTCCCCCCCTCGAAGTGGCTGATTTCTAAAGCGTTGATCTCTCTTTTCTTCTATTTTTGGAGCTGGTTTCATAACATTTGGTATAAGAGCTTTGGATTCTAGGGTTACGCTGCTCCAAACAGGTTTTTCGTGGAATTTTCGCTATAATTTTTTTTTCTACAAAGATTCAGAAGCTGAAATTTTTAGCACACGAAGTCGAAATCACGAGGAATTTCGTGTAGAAATTTCAGATCTTGGTTCAAAATATTTGCAGAGATATGATATGTGAAAGTTAGGGTCTTTTTAGGCCCTTGAATTTCAACTAAAATAGGTCATCATGGCATTGTCATTATAAATTTTTTTCTACGAAGGTTCAAAAGTTTAAATTTTTACAGAGTGAACCAGAAATCTTGAGGAACATCGTGTAAAAATTTCAGATCTTGGTTCGGAATATTTTCGGAGATATGATCTGTTGAAGTTAGGGTTTTTTCAAGCTCCCAAATTTCATCTCAAATAGGTGACCGTGGGAAAATCATCATAACTCTCTCTTTGAGCATCAGATTGGAATTCTGTAAAAAGTGGATGCAAGTACACAGACTGTAGTTTCTTGTGTATCAATTTGAGAGCTGAAGGAGGAAACAATGACATGTGGCACGTCGTACAAGTTCGCTCTACTGAACCAATCCATAATTAGGTAATTGTGGGAGATTGGACATAACTTTGCCTTGAAAAATCCAAATTAGGTTAGACCTGTGGCATTCGAAAGAAGATTTAGAGGGCTACTATATAACCGAATTTCAGATATTGAAGATCTGAAATAACAGAGATAATTCACTTTAAATATCGAGCTCCTCAAAAGCAAGAAAAAGGTGTGTATTTTTTAAACAAGTTTGCATAACATTTGTTTGAAAAATAAGTTTGAAGTGATTCCAAGGGCATATTGAAGCATAGATATCAGTATTGAGTTATATAATGTCTCCCAAAAATAATTCCACACCCATTAAGCCCTCAGAAATCTATACTATGACGCATGAAGAGGAATAATTGCAATATGAGATATCAAAATTACGGTACCAAGTGCAACAAATTTCGATCTTACAAAGAGAAATCAAAGATGACATACATGGTTTAAAAACAAAAATGGAGGCTAATTTGGATGGTTTGAAAGATAAAATGAAAGCTAATATGGATGATAAAATAGTGGAAGATCACATCGAACGTCAACAACAAGTTATCCAACTCTCAAAGGATAACCTAACTTTGGTGCAGAATCGAATGAAACAACAAGAAGATCAAAATCACAGCGAAATAAGTTCTGAAGCAGTCACAGAAACAAGAACTCGACAAGTACCAAATCGATCAATTTCAGAGTATCTTAGCAAGTGGAAGAACTTACCTGTTGAAGATTCCACACGGGAGGATGAAAATTTTATACAGAAGCATCCAAAAATAATCAAGCATTGAGGGCAACACTTGTTTGAAGGAGAGGGGCATGTTAGGTCCCTATAATACTAGTGTATCCCCTTATTGTTGTTAGTGTAGCCCCCTTGTTGTTATTGTTGTACCCCTGTAACCCCCATATTGTTATTATTGTGCCCTTACATTATTATTGTTAGGTCGGCTAGGAGTATATTGTGGCCCCATGGACTCCTATATATAGAAAGGAGGTTTTGTCATTTGTATCATCCAAGAATTGTTCATTTATGTAATGTATTGGAGGTTGCCCCCTCGAAGTCGCTGATTTATAAAGTGTTGATATCTCTTTTCTTCTATTTTTGGCGCTGATTTCATAACATGGTGGGTCACAACTAAAAGGTTTTATTGACATGATAAACAAAAGACACCGACTCTGACTAAATTTGATGCAATTGAAAAAAGTGACTCAACTATCCTAAAAACCTAACTAATACTCCATTTTCGGAGAGTGTTTAAGAAAAGGAAGTTTATGAGCCAAAGCAGGGCTTCAGGCGTGCACCATTCACCAAAACAGGCAAAAGAATACCATCCAACTGAGCAAGTTTGACAACTCTCATGTCTCGAATCTCTGCAGCATAAAACAAGCTAATCCAATGCATTTGTAGCTTACTAAGACGCTTTAGATATTTTCTGTCATAAAGTAACACACGATCTCCAACATAAAATGAATTCTTCTTAATATGCCAGTCATGCCAAGCCTTTTGTCTCTCTTTTTCTAAAATATGATGGAAATCTGTGAGGAAGCGCTGTTCATCTAGTTTCCACAACTCCTGCAATCTTTCAAGGATAGATTTGTCTTTCGACATTGGTAGCATGAGAAATAAAAAGATTAGGGACTATGTGTTCTTATGGAACCACTGCTTCTCTTCCATAAACCAATTCAAAAGGTGTATACTTATGCAATCACTTAACTGTAGTGCGATAAGTCCATAACGTTGCTGGAATCCTTTCATCCTTGTCGCCCCTATTCACAAAACAAATTTTAGTAAGACCTTTCTCCAAGATCTTATTAAAAGCATCAACAGTTCCATTTGATTGAGGGCGATAAGGGTTACTCTTGTGATGTTATATCACGAAATTATGCAACAATGTCTGAACCGTCTCATTAATGAAGTGAGAACCTTGATCACTAGTAAGGCTTCTAGGATAGCCAAATATGGTGACAATGTTCTCGAAGATGAATCATGCGGTTGTATCAACGGTGAAATATTTAACAAGCGCTGCCTTTGCCCAACGTGTCAGGTAATTTTCTGTGGGAATGATGAGCATGTGGGTTTATAGGTCCAACAAAATCAAATGCCCATTTTTCTAATGTCTCAAGTGCCCGAAATGGATGCAGAGATAGTTCATCTCATCGAGATGATCGACAAAACCGTTGGAAAATATCACACTGCTTTGCATATTCCTTGGCATCCTTGAATAAGGTCAGCCACCATAGACCAATTTGTAATACCTTCCGAGCATTATCTTTTCCTCCAACAGGGCCTCCTTAAACGCCTGCATGACATTCACATAGAACATTGTCCCTCTCATTATCTAAGACACATCTTCTATGAATATGATTGAGCCCCATTTTATATAACTGTCTCGCGATCAATTGATAGTCGACGACGCGAACAACCATATGTCGTTTTTGAGTGGATGTATATTCATTTGGACATTGACTTCTTGCGAGGAATGATGCAATATATTCCAAATAATCAAGAATGACTTCAATTCGAAATAAGTGTGCATCAAGAAATTGGTTGTCAAAACCTCCCAATTCTCTTGATGTAAGGCGAGATAGATGATTTGGACCCACATTCTATCTTCTTGGCTTGACAATGACTTCAAAGGTAAATTCCTGGAAAAGCATAAGCCAACAACATATTCTCCCTTCGAGCACATGTTTATTAACTAAGTACTTTAAAGCCGAATGGTATGTAAAAAAATTAAATAGACCTCCAAATAGATATTTTCAGAACTTCTGGAGTGAGTACACTATAACAAGAGCTTCCCTTTCTGTAGTTGTGTAATTATTTTTTGCAGTATAAATTTTTCTAGTAGTGAAATGAATGGGATGATCCAAGTTTCCTTCTCCCAGTTGCGTCCAAATAGCCCCTAACACAATCTTGGATGCATCTATATGAACATGGAATTATTTATTCCAATCGGGATAAACCAAAATGGGTGCACTTGCGAGTTTTTCCTTGAGAGTGTCAAATGCGGAATCACATTCAACAGACCAAACAAACTTTTCAGATTTCTTTAAAAGCTTCTTCAATGGTGCAGTGTTGCAGATGAGCTTGCGATAATATCCAGTGTATCTCAGAGTCGATCACAACTGCTTCACAATAGTTGGTGGTGGCATATTCAGTATTACGAATTTGGAAGGGTCCACACATACTCCTTCCTTGTACACTATGTGACCCAACAAAGTTCCAAAAGGGACAACAAAAATGCATTTCTTCAAATTTAGATAGATTTGAAGTTTCCTGCATCTATCAAACATAACTATTAGCGAACTAGAATGTTTATTTAGTAGACTTTAGACTATCCAATCATCCATGTAAACCTCAAGAAACTTGTGAATGTACTCTCTGAAGGCAACAATCACAATTCGTGAGAATACAATAGGAGCATTCTTCAATCCGAATGGCATGACATTATAAGCATAAGAACCCCATTCAATTGTGAACGTAGTTTTCTTCTTGTCTTCTTATGCAATCCTGACTTGGTGATAACCAAAAAATACAATAGTGAAAGAATATGATTCATTACCTGCAACATTATCCAAAACTTCATCACTGAAAGGAGTGGGGAACAAATCATGTACACAAGCATTGTTAAGGCTTCTATAATCAACGCACACCTTGATTTCCTGGGAAAATTTCTTATCTTGGATGAAAATTTGACTTATCCATTCATCCTCGTTGACAAAGAATATAAGTCTTGCGGCCAACATCTTTTCAATCTCCTTTGTTACCTTTTCTTTGAACCTTGGATTTAACCTGTATGGTCGATGCTTGATTGGTTTTGCATATAGATTCAAAGCTATCTTCATCTACCCCACATCTCCTTTAATGCCTTTTAATTCATAAACTGAACGAGGGAATAAATATTCATATCCCTTGAGAAAATCAAAAGCTTATTTAGTAGTCTACTCATCCTAATAGTCACCATGGGAAGCAAGTTAGGGTTTCTCTTTGGTCCTAGTATTTAACTCTTTTTTTTTTTGTTTCCTTCAGTTTTAGCGACCACAAATGTGGTACATCTATAACAGGGTTTTCCTTTGCCCCCCTCTCTCCTTTGGATTATTTAAAGGATAAGTGCCTTAATTATTATAAATCATATTCAGGTTCTTTATTAATTTTCCCACAAGCTATTGCTTCATGGAAGCCCAAATCATACTGATGTGCAAAGTATCCATATATGCTGCATTCTGCAAGAGCATTTTCAAATAGGAATAAAACCCTTTTAGTAAGTTTTAAAACTTCATCTATCTTTCCATCAATATCGCAAAATAAAAATTCCTTGCAGAACTGTTTAGTCATTATATTCCAATACGATGTTTTTCTATTCAATTTCTCCTTTAAATACCAGCCTCATGGAATAATACCCAATGTATGAATAAACTGATGTGTCCACATTGCAACTGGTAATCCATTGTCTATCTAGGTGGAACAATAACTCTGTACATGCTTTTGTGGACTGGTACTTCCATCATAGATAGGAACCTTGCTGAAGGTATTCTTTGGAGTCGAGAATCTATGTATCATAGCAATTTTATTAGTATTCCAATCATGAAATTGGTCACGATGGATTACCCACCATCTAACGAGGGTTTCTTTCAAGGGAACATTCATTGGAGAGATCTTTTGGTCCTCTTCTATTCTCGAATCAATTTCTTGGATAAAATTCACAATGAGTTCAATACCATTAAAAATAGGATAATTGCGTAACTCAATACCAATCCAGCGAAGGAATCTAACAGTTGCACAATGTCGCGAATGAAGCTCATGACCTCCCTGCTGCTAATCATCCATCACAACATCTGACCCTACCTCTGTACTTTGAACACTTCTCTAGGTGATAAATCCGACAACTCTCGAGTTAATGAAATCCTCCCTTTTCCCAGTAGTGATTTGATATAACAAATCTAACAAATTGGATTCTTTAGCATCATCTACAGGTTCAATAAATATCGGGCCTTGTTATGGATCCAACAATTGTATG
Organism: Pinus albicaulis; assembly: GCA_034641835.2. Lineage (NCBI taxonomy): Eukaryota > Viridiplantae > Streptophyta > Pinopsida > Pinales > Pinaceae > Pinus > Pinus albicaulis. Next base: position 1,523,869,484 of record CM076584.1, read on the forward strand.
ACCCGAACTACATCGACTTCAAAGGTCATAGTTTTCCATTTGAGATCAATAATTGCATAATTTTCAAATTCCCAGTCAATTCCCAATAAGGTTGGATATGGATATTTGTCACCCATAATGTCTATTATACTTCAAAATCTGAATAATTCTTAACACCTGCAATATCAACATCAACGTCTTCTAATCTCCCAATAGGTAGGATACAATATTGATTTTCCATCTGCAATTGAATTGGTGAAAAGACTAATCTAGGTTTCTTGAGCGCCTCCCAATATTCTCTTGGAAAAATGTTGACATCTAAGCCGAGATATAACATGGAGCCCTTGATCTGATATCCAACAATCTAAGCATCAACACAAAATTCTCTTCCTATTCTTTTCTTATTTCATCGAACCCGCCTAGAATTCCTTTCAGGAAGATTAGTAGAAATATTATCTTCTGAGAATGGATCGTCCTTCACAATGGATTTTAATTTCTTACACAACTAATTAGTGATTTTCTCACCATTCATAATATGCGTAAATAACAAAAGCCATTCTAATATTGGTCTGGATATCTCTTGTGATGGTTAAGGACTTTAGTCTGTAATTTTTCTTGCTGTTCAACTTACAGACCTTGAGAAGACACTAATTTCCAGAATAATTCAACCGCATCTCGATAATATTCTTTCTGTTAATTGGGATCATAGGATATTTTTTGTGACGTCGACCTTTTGACAACTGGTTGCTCAAAAGTTCCAACATTGGCCCCAATTCTTTTTCCTCCTCTGGTCACATTGTTAATATTTGACTGCACAAATGGTTCTGGTTCTCTTGGTTCAACATTATTCAAATTGGCTCCCTTCATCTGGTTACGCTCTTCCCAATGGGAAATAAGCTCTGGACAATCTTCTGTAGCATGTGTATTCACTCGACAATGTGAAAACCAAGCTATTCTTGGCATTGGACATTCCCTCGCCACATGACCTTCTTGGTCACAATTATAGCATCTGATTGGGTCTCTTCCTCCCGTTCTCCCTCCCCTGAAGGCTTCTCCTCCTCATCCTTGAGGAGATTCATTAACTCAGAAAACTATACAATATAAGCGATCAACCAATGCATATAAGGACCGAAATTGATTTGTATGATGTGTGGGCGATCCACAAAATTCATAAAATATATTGTTGGGCACATTGGAATACTTTTGTAGAATGGGGCGTAAATGGGGTGAATGGCCAAAGTACCTACAAATTTCACAAAATCATTCATATACATACCTTGATGAGGAGGGAACACCTGATATTGAGTCAGAACTTGGAAGGGTATTGCTGAAGAAATCTACGCAATTCGAGGATTACGTGGCGGCGGCAGAGGAGGTCTCATAGGTAGACTAGATGATCCCTGACCCCTGAGCCGCAAGCATTCTGTGACATGATGCCCTTCAACTTGGAAATGCGTGCACCATACTTGAGGTCTCATGGGTCACATGGGAGAAATATCCTTTAATTTCTCAGTAAGATTGGACATTTGGTTATGAAGTTCCATAATAAAAGGGTCAGCGGAAGGAGTGCCCAATTTATAATCCTGAGGGTATCTTTCCATTGCTTCAATATGCATCTCTTTTTCTAAAGCATCTTGCAATGTGTCAATATTTTGCTGTGATAACAAAATCCTAGTCATTGGTAACAAATCCTTCATAAATAAATGCCTCTAATGATGAGGATCAATGGGGTAAGATAGTTTACTAATGGAATATTTGAATCTCTGCGTACAATGCCAAGAAAATTCTCCCTCCCTTTGTCTTATATCCAATAGTTCCACCAAACCTTGTTGATTATACTATGGTATCTTAAATTACTGAAGACATTCTTTCTTAACTATATCCATGGTAGCATTAGGATTTGCATAAATCCACTTAATAAACCATCAAATCACCCTATCCCTTAGATTAGTTTCGAACTCAATAAGTTTGGTGGCGTTAGGAGTCTATCGATGCCTCCAAATACCCTCACATAGATACCAATGTCGTTCAACATCTTCACCACCTCATCCTGAAAATTTTGGGTATCGGGTAAGGCTCGAGATGGCCATATTTCCAGCCATGATTGGTTGTCGAGACTGAAAAATTATAAATCCCTTGGAACCCAACTGAAAGTGATTGACTGAACTTGATTGAACACCACTACTAGAACTACTTCCTCCACTAGAACTACCAACATTATATCTAGAATGTACTTGTTATAATTTTATAATCTTACATAGTTTATAAAAGAATCGATCAATGTTTTGATACAGTACCAAGGGAAGGATAGGGAGAGGAAGAGTTGTATCGCTATGTCGCGGGCTATCGTGAGCGGGAACTTACTCATATTCAAAGAACAAGCACCTCATCACAAAGTGTATTTCATCATTTAATGGAGTATGCTCACTAGACATCATAATTGGCTATACAGATGGCTCTGACATATGTAATCCTCCTGATTCTGAGTGGGGTCTACCAGTCCCAACCAAAATTCCCGCAATACTTTCCCTGGCATTTCCTATTTCGCCAGAAGAAGATTCCTCATTCTCTCCTTTTCCTCGCAACTTGGGGCTATCCATGTTATTCTTCCACGACGCTAAACTTATTACCGCTTCCCCTATCCTCTATAACTCTCTTCTTCTACACCTAATTTCTCACAACTTCCTTTCTCTCCACTTGTAATCTATTCTCACCCTCTGCAATGCTCTAAAATATCACGCCTTACAAAACTCTTCTTGGTACATCACAACAACCCTTCATTTTCCGCAATTGGAAAACATTCCTTCCCCTAAATCCAACCCCCGACACAAAGGGTTTTAAGCAGCCATTCAATCTTCTTGGAACAGTAGCAAATTTTATTCAACCATCAAGAGTTTGATCCAAAGGGGGATCTCTTTAAGAAATATTCTGCGCAATCCAAACTTGAATACTTCTTTTTCTCTAGAAAAGGACTAATGATATTTGACTTCAAACTCAGTAATATAACCTTCTAATGTCCTATTCACCCAAAAATCAACAACCCTCATCAGATCTATGTCTAATCGGTGGAGTTCATCCAAATCAGGTGTCGACCAATCTCTACAAAGCCTAGGAAGAATTCATAGATATTTGTTGACAAATGGTTTGCAAATAGAACTTGACCACATGAAATAACCCACTAATCCTCTATGGGCGACCCACAATGAAAGAGGCCAGAGCTATAAGCAAAATCCTACATAATTTCATGGATGCATGTGGAAACTTGTAAGTAGAGATAAAACAAATATTTTTTTCTTCAAATGTCAAGAGGTTGTTCAGGCACACTTGACACGAGTTTTAGGCTTTAAAAAGGGTAATCTACCTTCAAAATACTCGTGGGTAACTCTCGTTATACACTCTAATCAGATGTCATGTTGAGAATATCTCATAGAAAGGACCCAGAGAAAGGTCAACAATTGGACTTTCAAGGCTCTTAACTTTCCAAGCCGCCTCATATTACTCAAAGAAATACTTCAAGCAATACCAAATTATTATCTAGCGGCTATGCCTATCCAAAGATTACTTAGCCAAAGCTTTCGTTCATTATGAGGTGACTTTTTGTAGAGGGGCATTTCCAAAATGAGTAAGTGGGCTCTGGTAGGTTGGGACAAATTGAAAAAACCAAAATCGATGGGGGTATTGGGTCTTCAGGATCCACATATGACTATCTTGGTCTATGGTATGAAACTATGGTGGCTTTGGGTTTAGGGAGACCCTCAACTTTAGAAGTAGATTTGGCTCAGGAAATATTTTCCCATAAACACCCAAGAGGAGAGAGTACGTTTCGATGATAATATCAATGGATATGGTCTCTGGAATTAGGCTCTGGAAGTTAAGGACCTCATTAGACGGTATGCATTCTGGGATGTCAAAGGAGGTACACTTGCGTCTTTCTAGGAGGACTCTTGGAAACAACTACTCGCTTGGGTGAGATCCACGACTTCAACCCATAAAAACTCTTTCAAAAAGCCTTGGTGCTCACAAGTTGGTATACTTTTGGAAACCTTTAAAGGAGAAGAAATAATGGAGAATATGGAAGGACAAATACGATTAGTCACACAAGAATGACAACTGCCCCTGGAGGAGTTTCAAGAAATACTAGATATTAGGAAAATTCGAGTCTCTTAGCAACAAGTTATTTTACAATTGGGGCATCAATCATCTGACACATTCTCGTTAAAATAAACCTACTCTCTACTTGTTGGGATTCATCCAAGTGATAATGCAACATTTTGGAGGTGGTTGTGGGATGATCCATGGTGGCCAAAGTTAGCATATTTTCTTTAACTGATCGAATGGGGTCGTACCCTTTATGGGATTGCCTACGGAGAACAGAGTATGAGGGGACCTCTTCATGTTAACTATGTGTTGGTGAAAAATTTAGAGCAGTGAAGGTCCAAGGTTCAGCCTAAGTTTTCCAACAAAGGAGGTTGTCGTAGTCTAGCTTTCACCAACATTTTCACTCCCTTTTGTACAAAAGGAGTGTCTCCCTCGAGGCGAGCCATAACCAGTGGAATAAAGAAGGGATCCAGATCAATGGCGGAAAACTAAGTTTGTAATACTATCATTTGCATCGTTAATCATATTATCATCCCACACAATTACTCATTATAGAGACATATATTCATAAAAGGAAAAACAGGGACATCATATACTTAAAAGAACATGAAATTTTAAAAGGGACCATGCAAACATTTAGCCAAGTAACACAAGATTTCCCTAGAACACATTTTATTATTAATATTGACCAATCATTACATTGAGGATTTAGACAACCTTATGTGATCTTCTTATATCAAACCACATTACACCAAACATTATAAACCACATACATGAATAAAAACTCTGCGTAGAATGTAGAATCCTACAGGAAATTATCAGCAATGATGGAAAACATGTGGCTAAGAGGTATGATTGATTGATTGATTCATTCCTTCATTCATTCATTTCTTTCTTCCTTCCTTCCTTCCTTCATGCATCTACATCTTCCTTTATAGGCTTGCTCCTTTATGATTTGTTCCTCTACATCTTCTTTTATAGGCTTGCTCGCTTGATTTGGTCCTCACAGAGGTTCCTTGATCCCATCTTTGGTTTGGTCCACTTTGGCAAAATCTTGGTACCTTTTTCCTTTTTCCTCTTGATTCTTTCAAAACTAATCCAACTTTATAGATGCAACAGGCACGTTTTCCTATTTTTCCGACTGCACAGGTCCCAACATTTAGTTTACTGTTGCATTAATTTTTCCGGCGATATGCTTCCGAGGGATTTATCCATTTATTCTCTGCAACTATTCTGTGACCTTGTTTTCCATATTTCTCCAAAAAAACGCAGGACCCAACACTATGTCTCAAAGTGGAAGAGTAAATAAATCACATTTTTATTACTTGTCCCTTTGCAAGATGTATTTGGAAAATTATCCCACAAATTTTCCAATGTACATTACCAAACTCGGAAGATGTTAGAACCTTGTTAACTCATTGTTTTGATAGATGATTTAAGTATCTTCTTGTTTTACGAGCCTAGCAACTGGCCCTTGGATTCACCCTATGGAATTTGTGGAAGTAAAGAAATCTAAGAGTGTTTGAAATGAAGAAAAGGAACACTTCTATTTTAAAATAAATCATCCTCCACAACATTCGAGAGACGATTTTCGTATCCTCATTCACAAAGGAAAACCGGTCAAATTACAAGTTTGAAGATTAAGTTAAAAAAAACCTGGATTTGTATCCCTCTATGTTGACCCCCTCTCCCATTATAGAACTGGTATCAAAGTCTAAAGGCATCAATTCATTTACACCTCCTCTGCCACGCTTCATGATATTGAGATTCAACGACGCATCTAAGGGAAACCTGGGAGCGACAAGCTATGGTGGGATTTTTTGATTTTCTGTGATGATAATTCCTACCCTTTGCATGCATATGCATTCTCCTGTGGCATCACAACTAATAACTTGGCCGAATTTATTGCCCTAGAGAAAGGCTTACAAATTGCTGCTAGAGAGAGGTTCACATGCTACCGGTACATGGAGACTCCCACCTTGTCATACAATGTTTATTTAAGAGGTTACATTGTCACCTGGTAGATAAATTAAACCACATATGGCACCTTCAGGAAGTGGGTTTAAATATTAAAAACCTGCATTCACACTTCAATTACATTATTCCTCGGCATACATGGAGGGATGGGAATAGGGCAGCAGACACATTGGCTAACTGGGGAAGCCTAAAATGAAACTTGACCTTTGATGCGCCACGAAGGACCACAACCCTCACATAAGACATAGAACAAATTGAAATGTGGGTGCAACAAGACAAGTTCACAACAGAGGGTAATTTCCCTGATGGGGGTGGCATTAAGGGTCCCAAACAAGGATGTAGCATGATTGACATGATTTACATTATAATGGCGAATGTGATGGAAGACCTAGGTTCGAGAGCCATTTCTTCCACCTGTCCTGGTCCTATCCATACGTGGCATCCTCAATGTCCTCACCATCAGTATCACCTGCCCTCGCCATGTTGTTTTAAATTCGGGCGAATGGTAGCAACTAGGTTTCAGTACAACATTCCATTTGTTAACTGACTCCGTCCCTCACATATTGTTATGGTTTGCCTCTCTCATGGATGATTGGTTATGGGAGGAAGTGACCTTGACACACATAAGTAAACACTCATTCATGAATGCATAATTTGTGATTTTAATGAGCCTGTTAAAACGTGTCCCATGTTATGTGCTTGTCCCTCAGTGGTTTTTTTTACATTATGGTATTCTCTCCCATCCGCTCGATCCTTTCACATATTCACCCCATTATAAATATATTGGAAAAATATCAGGGTGGCAACTTATTTGTGCTGTTCGTTCAAATGAGGAATGGTTCCAATCGTCACACTGCTCCTGGATGCCAAGGTTGGATTCTCCAGTTTCCAAGGAAGGTCTTTCTATGTATTGCTCTGCACCAAAATTTGGTTCTTGTTTATCATCTTTCAATTTACTTGTGGTATATAAATTTTGTAGTTTTTATAGTCTTCACAGGAGTCAATGTTCTTTGTGTTGTTTCTCCACAACATGGGGGTGAGTGCCTCTTTTGAATTGGTTGTTGTGCTACCCACCTCGTCACCCCAAATCTCAGACTCCACGGGAATTTCATTTTCCTGTCCTGTATTGGTCTATAGAGTGTGGTATCCTGGTACATTCTCTATTTGATTATGATATCGTAAAAGGTTGGGTTATTTTCAAAGCTACCTTCAGTTTGGGATCATTTCATCCTTATCCTTCACGAAAACTATTTTTTTGGGATGTAGGGTGGGAAGTCAGCTCGAGCTTCATCATTATGTGTTGTATCCTTCACCGAAACAAAGTTATTTATTTCTTTACATGGTAAATGATGTCTCCATTATCCTCGGGGTCGCGACTCCAATGATGTTGTCTGTCCATTGCTGTTTCTTGTCAGTCTATCTATATTTTTCCCATTATCCTAGGTTCTGTCTATACATGGCCCCTAGGAAACATCTCCCCAACCATCCTGGTGACATATCAGGGTTATCCTCGTCTCGTTGTCGCGTCTCTTTGGCTAGGATTCAATGACTGATCACTTCGATTCAATTCCCTATGAAGTGTGGAATGAAATTCTTCATATAGAGGCAAAGTAGTTAGGGGAATGTTTATATATCTCTGACTATGAGATTAGTGGAAACTGCCTCAGGTGAATTCCTGACCCAGGTAAATTCAGAAAGAGGAGGCTCCACTTCCTTCATTCATTGTCTATGCATCGTCAACTAGAAACATTGCTCCATATGGTCATTCACGATAAACAAGTCGACAAATACAAGCTATTTGCAGGGCAAGAGGAACTCAAGAGAATTCTCTGGGATATTCTCTATAATTTGGACGATATCATGGCCATGTTAACAAGGGTAGATCATTTCATGGTGTTTGACTCAGATACTGAGTATGATGTTGAACTCGAAGTACCAGCATTCATCAATGCTCTAGCTAGGATTTTGCCCCAAGGAAACTCTACTCCACTCTCCTTGGTCATCATTTCAGATTAATTTTTTGTTATGGATATTACACTTCTTTTGTGGCTGGTCACTATAGGTTTTTGTTCTAGTTTGTCATAACAAGTTGATGGCATGTCACTTTGAAACACTAGGTATCATGTTTTTGCGTTTTACTCATAGTAAAATGGATGCACTGTCACTGTAAATGGGTAGTTGGCACAATACTGTTCATAATGTCTCTGTAAGTTCTATCTTTCTAGTATTGACTTCTTTATGTTTTGTAAAAGTCTATGGGTAGTTAAATTATGGTACCTTAAGACTTTACTATCAGTAATGTTGAATCTTTGTTCAACACATGTTGAAAATATGGGATCCCAGAGTGCCTTTTTGATGAAAAGGAGCTATCAATGTAATACCATTTACCTGTAATGGAAATATATTTACGAAGCTTAAAAAGAAAAACCCACTAGTGGTTTGTAAAGGGGTAGAATTTCACTCATGCCAAAAGCTTTAGGCCTTGGGATATTAACATGTTTCCTTACATTCAAGAAAAACCCACATCTTTGTTTTCCTCTCTTACATCTTTTTCTTTATTAGTAATTTTATATAATCATAAAATTTTAAAATTATTTGATATTCCATATTAATATTGAATATGAAAATAAAAAAAATATAATTTTAGTATTTATGTAATGTTGAGAATTCTTTTAATGATATAATAAATTAGCGATCAATTATCATTATCCAAGAAAAAATGGCTTCTTGATAATTTATAAGAGGGCACAATATCCCTCTAGCCAAGCATCTATTTTAACTTGTTTATTCACATATTTTTGAATCTTAAAAAGATAAATACTTTATCAATCAAAATCACTTTTATTATCCTCCCGATCGGGGGTGTAACGTGGAGGATCTGCCCTCCCATCAGAATTTATGATAGGAGCATCAGGGATGAAGCCCACCACCCTTCACATGAGTGGCAAGGGTGGCATGCGGTAATTATGCATGCAAGGCATGTGGCTCGCACAGGGGCATTAAAATAAGGAGAAGAAAGGCATGGGGGTCTCATTGTGAAGGCAATTTCGGGTGCAGGCGTGACCGCGGGACATGATACCTCCATCGCTCGCCCTCCTTTGCAATTCTTAGGTATGTACTTCGTTCTACCCTTTCAATGCACGCCATGGTTAAGTGTTTGAAGTTTGGTCGTGCTGGTAGGGGACCTCATGGGAGCAGGCGTGATTAGTACAACTTCGTGTGGGTTAGAGGAGCGCGGAATTATTCCGCTGCAGTCTCAGGGAAGGATAGGTTTACGATGGGTCTCTCCCTTTGGGTTGCTTTAGTATTAGTGGTTGGACTTTGCATGCAGTGGAATTTAGGTCAGCCAGGTATAAGGGATACCTCTAGGATGGACCTGGGAGGCGTATGGAAACCTTGTCCGTGTATAGGATCAAAGTTTAGTTCAGGGAGGAGGAGAGAACAATGGTACAACGAAACAATTTCAACCCGGGCTCTCAGGGCTTTGTGCGCAGGGAGATGGGGAGTGTGAACTTTTCTCAGTCCCATGTTGTAGCCATTGACACCCCCTCTGATATCCCAAATGTCAAGAAAGCTATAGAAGCTGGGATATGGAGCATGTTTTGGGGGGCTAGCATTCATAGAAGGTAGTGGGTGGGTGAGAAAGAGCAGGGTCCGAGAGAGAGAGGGGTCTGCGTAAAGAAGATTTAGGATGGAGCCATGAGACGAAAGAGTTGGGGAAATTCTGATATGTTAATACTAAAGTTTGGTCCTTTGTATGTTTAAATTATATGGAATTACACCTCTGCATGATTCGTTGGATAGGTCACCTGACTCAAAACAGTGGGATGGCTCGTTCGAGGAGCCCCGCCACTCGTGGACGTTCCAAGATCCCTGCTGGTCGCAGCCGTAGTAGAAAGGACAAGGGGAAGGCAATAGAAGGTCAACCTAGCTCTCCCCGGAGAAATCCAAGAGGTCGTAGCCTAACCATTGATGTAATTTAAGAGGCAACAACTGCGTACCATGAAAATACTACGTAGGAGATTCAAAAGCTTATAGAAAAGTGGGAGGTAGACTTAAACAAGTAGGCATAGATAGAGATGGCCACCGAGGAGTGGAGAGATCTAATTCTGGACCTGGGCCAAACCAAAGGTAGGCTCACACAATTCAGACAAACCTTTTTCTTTTACCGGTCTATGAAAAGTATACTCGGAAAAGCTTTAGAACATATTTCAATAAGCTTGGTGGCTCTAGCCCATGACTTCTTGGATTATAAGATTGAATTTGATAAGATTAAGTTTTAGTTAAGAAAACAGGATGGACGCCTCGACCGTATTGAGCATCACTTCCCATGCATAGCCAAGCCATTCGAGCAGGTTGGCACTTCGGCTCAGGCTCGACACTAGTGGAGTCAGTCTCGGTCCTAGATGAGGCTGAGTAATTCATGACTGGTTAATTCTGTTTTTTTCTTAATAGATACATGCAGATAGCTTTTAAATTTCAAATGTTTAGTAGATATGATAGGCAAGTTGGTAGAGACTGTGTAAGTGGGAATATTTAGGCCATATTTACTTGGTTTAATAGACTTAAAATATAATCTTTTTGGATGACATACCATCCATCAAGTGGCCAACAAACCTGGTTTTCCATCCTGGGTGGGTTGAGGCCACCAAATTAATAAATATGGATGTATATTGACTAGAAAATAAATGAAAATTAAATACTACGAAACTTACAAAAATAATCACTTTTATTTTAAAACTTTTATGAGAATAAAACTAATTTTATTTTAATAATATAATTACTATAATTAATTTTAATTAAATTATATATGTAAAAATAAATTTAAATATTAAATTTTAATTAAAAATATAACTATCTAAAATATAATTAATTAATTTAATGTGAATATGATTAATTTTTATTTAAATAAAGAACTATCAAATTGATTACGAAGAGTATCTATGTACACTGCAATGTGTGCTAATGGCTTTAGCTATCACAAAAATGGCAAAAATAACAATTTGCGGCTATCACCACTAAATGCCACATGCCGGACAAGGTACAAAGATGATTGGGTGGCATTCACACTTTGTCATTATCCTATCATTTGCCTTGTTTCGTGGTCACATTGGATATTGTTGAGGAATAGCTAAACATAACTTATTTGCACACGTTTTAAGAAAAAACCACAAAAGGAAAGAATAAAGTGACAATGAGGTGGTGTGATTATTATTATTGGGTAATAATGATATGTTGTTGTAAAAATAACTTATTTGCAAAGGATTTAAGGAAAAAAAAAAAAAATGACTCGAAAGGAAAAAAGAAAGTGACAATGAGGTGGTGTGATTATTATTATTGGGTAATAATGATAGATTGTTAATTTTAGATTGTTGTAAAATTAATGATAATGATATGGAGTTGTTAAGAAGATATTGATGTGAATTATTATTATTATTATCTAATTTTAAGGTTATTGTCAAGTCAAATATTTTTGTTTGTGGGACAAGGGATTCACATTTGCGCAATGATTTGAATGCTAAGTCTACAAAGGCATACATTACCCCTTTTGATTTTGAACCTGTGACCTCTTAGAAGGAAACCATGCTCTTAACCATTAGAGCCACTCAAACTTATATATATACCTTCCGTGAAAAAATACAAATACGAAAAGAATAAAAGTACTCGAAAAAAATAAAAGTTAAGAATGAAAAAAAATAATAGTAAATACAAATTACTTTATTAATAAAACACTAAAGTTTAATAAATAAACATATACAAATATAAGATAAAAAATGAAATAGTAATTGGAATTTAAATAATTTATATTTTATATTAATAATTTTGTATTTTAGGTTTATTTTTTTTAAATGTAAGAAAAATTCTACAATATTTAAGGTTATTAAGTGTAGTTTATGTTAATACAATTTCAAGACTTTAATATGTAAAGACATATAATATATAGATAATATTGTGATAGCTAAAGGCAAAATTGTTGTGGATTATGCGATATCATACACTCATGCTATCAACCATATGGTAAAGTTTGCCATCCTAGATGACCACAAGACCGATTTTGACCATAACTATCAACTATATGGTAAAATTTGTCATCCTAGATGACCACAAACTCGATTTTGACCATAACTATCAACCATATGGTAAATTTTGTTATCCTAGATGACCACAAGCTCGATTTTGACCATAGACCCTTATCCGTAATCTTAAATATTGACATACACACCAACCACATGCAAACATTGCGATAGTCAAAGACACATTCATTTTGAGAAAATTAAAATGGATATTTTCATACAATATTTAAAGAGGGATATGGGTTTCTTAACATATAATGACAATGTTGATCTCATCTGCCACAATTTTACTACAACGCTTTTCAATACCATTAACAAATTCTCTACCAAGGTGTCGTATAAAATAAATAATAGAACTTCCAACCCTTGGTATGACAATGATTGTAAAATTTCCAGAAGAGTGATTAAAAATGCTCATAACGAAACTACAAAGCTTGAATGTATGTACAAAAATCTTATCAAAAAGAAGAAAAGGTCCTATATTCTTAAGAGGAAAGAGCGTATTCTCCACCTTTCTAAAGATAAGCCTACAAAATTTTGGAGGAATATACTTGTTCATAAAACAAAATAAAATAATTCGATCCTTGTGAAGAACTGGGATACTTATCTTAAGAACCTTTATGACTCTTCAGACACCATGGGAAGCTTCTTACACACTCGTATAGAGGAGGATATTTTCTCTTTGGAAGACGTGGAGTTCGAGATTAATAAACTCGTTAATGGGAAAGCTAGGGATATTGAAGTCTACCAAGCCGAAATTTTCAAAATGGGAAGGACTATCCTCATTCCTCATATTCACAAGCTTCTCAATTTTGCAGTAAAGCACGAGTTCCCTAAGCCTTGGACTCAAAGCCTGATTGTCACTATCTTTAAAAGTGGGGATAAAAACGTTCCCATTAATTATATGACCATTATGATTATCCACATCTTAGCTAAACTATATGGGCTCATTTTGCAAAAGAAGATCAACGTATAATTTCTAAGACAGTGAAACATAGCAATGCTTTCAAAAAAATATTAACTTAAAATTTTAGGGGCTAATATTTCCCCCCTAAAATTTTGTAATTCTTTCATTGTTAAAAATTTCAATGCTAGCTTTAACTAGTATATTTCAATATATATATATATATATATATATATATATAGAGAGAGAGAGAGAGAGAGAGAGAGAGAGAGAGAGAGAGATCTTCTATTTCATGTATTTGTGCTTTTTATTTCCCATTATGAGGGACACATGTATTTAAAAATATGAGTAACAAAAATACATTTTAATGAGAGTAGTATGAGGGAGATGTGTGTTTAACAAATATAATTAGAATAACAAAAAAAAAATTGATATTGTGTGTGTGTGTGTTTCATCGTAAAAGGTCACATGTTTAAATCCATACCGAGTGGAGTATGTACAACTTTGTAGACTCTCGCAGTGAAATAAATGCCTAGAGATGGGTCCCTTGTCCACAAACAAGAGAAACTCATAAACCAATTTGGTGTCTAACTTGGATATGAATTTAAAATTAAATTATTATTATTATGTATAGAGAGAGGGAGAGAATAATCCACTCTGCATGTTAAGTAAAATATTTCAATATCAACTATGTATATATAAATCAATTGAAAATAAAATATTTTTTATGGTTAAAATATTTTATTGATGTCTTGTTTGAAATAAAGGAAATGTGTAATTCATTCCATGTTCATAATAGAGCCGATACAAGAAATATATAGATATTCGGGGTTAAAATGGATGTGTAAATATATATATATATATATATATATATATATATATATATATATATATATATATATATATATATATATATATATATATATATATATCTTAACACTACATCTATTAAGCATTGAGAGAGTCTAGATCTCTCCAAATGCATATTTCAATTTTTATATTTTAAAATATATTTAGACTTTCAAACATTTAATCTTTCTCGATACTTAATAAATACAAATTGAAATAAACTTACGTTAATATTAATATATTTTATTTTTAAATAATTTTAATTTTATGTTTTATTGTTGGACCCTTAATCTTCTAAGGGTTGGTGTAGAGTGTGAGTAGTCAAAGGGAGTCCAAGAGACCTTGAAATATGGAATCCAACGATCACTCTTATGTATTATAAATATAGGATTCACAAATATCCTTCATATCTTCTGTCTTCTCCATGTGTGTCTAACATGGTATCAGAGCATGCGTACTCCTGCCTGCCCATATTTGAGCCACTGGTTTTGTGGCCTCTCGGTGCATGTTAGTTATGACATTTCTACTCACTGTACGTAACACTCCATTAATTCACTGACCATCAAAAAACTCCATTTTGAGGAGCCATCTCTGCTGTGCCTAATTGGAATTAATGTACATAAGCTATAACCTATTCTTCTTCCGCTGTCTTTGACTGTTACTCTTCTGGATTCCCTCTTTCTTGACTCTTGAACTATGCACCTCAGTTTCTTATGCCATACTGTTACTGTGCACTCATTTTTGGCGTGGTTGCACTCATACCACCATTCTGATACAACTCTGCTTGCACAATTGCTCGCACCTCTCGGTCAGTTAATACATCGCTCCACCACTCTATTGACCCGGTTAGTTAATACACTGCTCCATCCTCTTGCACCCTCGGCATCACCTAGTTCAGGTTGTTAGGGTCCTATAAATATAGGATTCATAATTTTGAATTGACTTTTGATAGCCTTGTAAAATATGTACATACCTTGCTTTATGCAAGTTGTTTTCCCATATTTTGAAAAAAAAAAGAAAAAAGAAAAAAAAGAGAGAGGGTAAAAAGTCCTAAAAGAAAGATCAAAGGACTTAGAAAAATATAAACCCCAAAATAAAAAAGAGATAAAAATAAGACTTGAAAGTGAGCAAGTCCAAATGCCACTACTTTTACTTTACTGCAAGAATAATGATTATGTGCAGAGTGTCATTAAATGCCATAATCCATGATAAGTTAAATTGTTTAATCGTAACTTTTCATGTTTTAGATAGTGAATAAATATTTTTCAGACATTTTAAACCTGACAAATCAGTAGATAGGTAGAGAATAATGAGGAGCTCTACAGTTTAATCTGAGCCCTCAGATGAAATAAGGTAGATTTAGATAGTTTATGCTTACAAAGAATAAATGTTTCAAGGTTGCAAGCCTAAATTCACCTGCAAAATGAAGAAAAAATGTTAGAATAAGGCTGTGTAGGCATTATTCTAACCGAGCTCTGAAAGGATTGCAATGTTATGCCTCTTCTTGGATGCTGGGGTATATGGTTGGCCTGAGACAAATCTATTTTCAGCGATAAGATTATTCCTCCTGAGATCACTGCTGCACAATCACTGTCTATTCTTGGTCTATTACGCAAACCAAACCTTACACAAACCCACATGGTTATTTATGCATTTCCCATATACAAATCAAAACCATGGGAATTTTTTGATGACGCTTCTCAAGGTAATACTCACTTATGTGGTGGTGGGGTGTTGTTATATCTAAATGGGACACATTTCTTCTGCTTAAAAATGGGGTTAGGAGTTGGTACACACAAGTTTGCTGAACTACTAGCATTAAAGCTTCTCCTTATCTATGCACATGAGAAATCTATTCTTGATCTTCACGTATTTGGCGATTCTCTTATGGTGATCAACTAGATCAAAGGTACCCATCATTGTCACAATATAAATATTGTGCCTCTAGTGGCTGAAACTTCCAAACTCAAATCCCTATTTAACTCTTTTACTATCTCACATATTTATAGAGAAAAAAATGCTCTTGCAGACACATTATCTAAAGGAGGAGTATTAATGGATCTCGTGACCTTACTAATTGTAGAGGAGAAAAATGATCAAATTTTTGAGTTTTTTCACAGACCTTTCATGGGTAGAGTACCGTTGGAATAAATGCCATTGTTTTTGGTATTACTAACATATATACATATATACAATTATATCTAGCTTTTACTGAATACAGTTTTGTTTTATATTCAACATAACACATTTCTGCGCTTCATAGTAGTTTTTATTATTTGATCAATCACCAATGGACATTATTATATTATACAAAATTATTTTTTTCAAAGGCCTTTTTTCCTTCTATATCTAAATATCCACTCCCTCGGGGACACAAAATTGATACATGTGAGATATATATCAACAAAATGTATATATATTTTTTAATTGGAAAGTTCTATTAAATCATTTCAAATATACGTCGTGAGGAGTTTGCTTTCAAAATACTTTTGGACTCAATCCTACCAGGCTTGTTGGCTAGAATTTGATGTATAAAAATATAGACAACAACAAGAGAAAGTTATAATATTGCATATTTATAATCTAGATTGACCAAAAAGACCTAGAACCAACATGCATCCCACTATCATCCTAAGACAACTACATTACCCAGATCTGGAGTGTCCGGGTCATTATCAGGTGGCTGGTGAGGATGGAAGGCCTCATGAATATGGGCTTCCATGTGATCCATTCTACCTTCCAGCTAGTTCTGCCTATCCTGAGTTCATTTATGTCCATGTTATAGAGAGACCAACCTGTTAAGGATGTGCCATTGGTTATATTGGAGGTATTTCATAAATGAATTGACCTCATTACAGTTTTCATTCCTGTCGCAAGCCATTTGTTTCACCATTAAGGTCACTTGTCTAGTTTGAGCTTCTAGTGCGTCGAATGGAGCTGGAAGAAAAACCCTCATAGGCGAGTCAGCAAGTTTTTGGTCTAAATCCTCACCAATGTCTCTCAAATCCATCGGATGGGCCATGCCCTGGCCCCATAGACCCACACCCTGATGAGGCCAACTGCATTTTTGTTTCATTTTCCGTCTGCAATCATGTATACCCAATTCTAGTGAGAAATCCCCATAAATTGACCACTCAACTCCAGAAATACGACACCTTTGAGTTGCCAACATAAATGAGCGAAAAAATAAATCTCCTTCAAATGAAACCCCACAAGAAACCCTGTTCCTTGCGTGCTCAACAAGATAGAGGAGGCGCCACAGGGATGGAACTGTCCAAATACAAACCTCCACATAAGATTGAAATTTCATAGACCCACCATAAAGAACTGACTTAAAGTTCTTGAACCTTCACTCCACAGAGCCCCTTTGAAATTAATAGAAAGAAAGAAAAGACTACAAAAATTCAAGAGGCTTCCTCCTCCTATGACATCCTCTACTCCAAACCATGAGAGTCAAACATGCGTACCAGAAAACCACTATCAAACCAATTTGCACAGAATTTCTCAACTACAACAACAAGAATACGCGGAAATTTTACATTTGGATTGAAGCTATCGAGGGTATGGTATGCAGTAACACACCCTCCCTGTATTTCATGGAGCTCAAAATTCCTGGTTTTTTCTTGACCTCGTTGACTCTGACCAGGGTCCCACACAAATATATACAATTCCTTTGCTCCTTTGAACTCGAACCCAAACTCAGAATATTTGCAATCATCACACAATACAAGCTTCACTGCACCAAGGGAAAGGGATGGTTAAGACAAAGATCCACCTTGCACACACTAACAAGAATCTCCCCGCCAACCTTTCCACCCATTACCCACAACAAACAACAGGAACCAATGACTAAAAAAATAGCAATTAACCTCTTCCTCTACCCCATCTCTAGAACATTTATGTCCATTTCTCGAGTGATTGATGCAGGGGCATTAGACACTAGCCAACAATGTAGGAGGTTTTGTCCACATGTTGTAGCTAGGAGGGTTAAAAAAAAAAAAAACGTTTGAGTGTAATAGCAAGGTGTCCATACCTTAGCTGTCTGTTGTATTTAGTTCAGTTAGAGTCTGTAGAAGTCGAATAGTTTAGCCCATCTGTCATGTTTCAGTTATTCGAATAAATTATATTTAGGCTTTTGGTTTACCGGAAACGGTCCTCACAGAGGAACCGAAGAGGCACATAATGATGTATATAAACTGTATTCCCCGAATGCATAAGGGAGGATATTTCTGCAATAAATTTTGTGTGCTAAGCGATTTCTTCCGGTTGAATAAATTTCAGTTCCCGTTGATTACCAAATTGTCTTGAATTGGTATTTGTGAGGAAATTTGTTTAATTGTGAGGCGATTGAACTCTGCGCGTGTATAATTATTGAATTGAACTGTTGTACAGTCTCTGCATCCCTCTGTCTACTGTTTCTCTCGAAATTGTTCGAACAAGCTCTATGAATTAAATCCCAACCGCAGATGAAGTATGTGTATGATCATGGTCGACTAACTCTATTCTGATGGTAGTGAAATCCCGCCGTACGAGAAATAGACTGTTTGTTGTTAATTGAATCCTAAACCAAGGTCTGACCCTGAGTTAGCAAACGGGAGAGCATAGGCAGGAAGGCGTTAAACAGTGGTCAATCACTGTTCCAAAACCGAGGGTGGATTTGCGAAACCAAACCGCCCATATCGCATTGCTTTTGCGGGGTAAGCGGTATTCCCAATTTGGGAGCGATTCCATAGAGTGGTTGACATGTAGCAAAAGGTGGGACCCCAAAAACCACCTTTTCACGTGCCATCGCACATTAAAGTTCGACTGAGGAGGCAGTGCGATATTGACGAACACTGTCGATCTGGAGGAAGCCTCATCGGATGGAGATCGCATTTGGAAGTAGCCCGGAGGTTAACCAAGGTATAGTTGTGTGTGTTTAATGGAATTTCCGCCGATCGTAGGTGTGGGTCCGGCCTAAGTACATCAAATGTTCCATTGGTGATGTAATCGGGTAATTCTCGTAACCACCAGAGTAATTAACCTTTACCATATAATTAAATCTCGAAGTTGGCGCCGATTCTATATTGGAGATATTGCGGAGTTATAAGGGTTGATATGTTTAATTTTTTCTCAAGGTGCTGAATGTGTTATTTATCAATTTCTCTGAAATTGATAAACAAAATTACAAGAAGTTGTGGAAGACCACGTGGCGAGGAACCGAGTCAATTGAGTAGAAATGCTGACAGAGCTACGATAAGAGACCAGCTCTCCTTAGGGGCTGACTTTCAGTTTTTTTGCTGTCATTTGTGGTATCAGAGCGTGTTTTTGAGTTGTTTTTGCAGAGAATTAACATGGCAATCCGAGTTGGTAGAGGTGCTGGCAGAAGGAGAGGCAAACCTGTTGCCAATGCAGAAGTGTTGGGGATCTTGCAGAGGTTCAAAGCCAGAATGGATGCCATGGAGCGAAGACAGCCCAGAGATCCTGAAGACATCAGTGAAACTGAATTAGAAGAAGCGGAAGAAAATGTTGAGATTTCTCCTGACATGAGGCTCCTCAGAACTATTCTGGGGTCTACAGTTAAGCCCAGGATTGAAGTGTCAAGTTTTGCAGGAGGACTGAATCGAGAGGAGCTGGTGGAATGGATTAATGAAATGAAAAAGTGCTTTGACTATGAAGAAATGAGTGAGGATAAGAAGGTCAAGTTTGCAGTAAAAAATCTGAAGGGACATGCTGCACTTTGGTGGGATGGAGTGCAAGTAGAAAGAATGAGAGTTGGAAAACAACCTATCAAGAGCTGGACTAGAATGATGGCTAAGTTAAAAGGTAAATTATTTCCTAGTGATTATCAACTGACATTTTTTAGGCAAATGCAGAACCTGAGACAGAGGTTGCTGACAGTAAAGGAATACACAGAAAATTTTTATAGAGTAAGCATAAGAGCTGGGAAATTTTAAGACACACCAGAGAAGACTGCCAGATATGTGAATGGTCTCAAGCTAGAGATCCAAGATGAGATTGGTCTTCTGTCTCCTAAGATAGTGGAAGAGGCCTACTAGATGGCCTTGAAAGCAGAGGAGAAACTCCTGAGGAAGCAGTCTGCCAAAGGGAGAGGTACTTTCCGTGGAAAGGGAAGTCAGGGTGGTAGAGGAAAGCCTACCCCACCCAGGGATGTAGTTAACAGTAACTCACCTCAGAATGCATCTACAGAGGGTGATGCAAGAGGCAGAAGGGGTTCTTATAGAGGAAGAGGAGGCAGAGGCAGAGGTAGAGAATTGAGGTGCTATAGATGTCAGCAAGTGGGACACAAGCACTATGAGTGCCCAGAGAATGTAGGTGCTGGTCCAAGAAATGTTGTTGTTTCCGAGGCTGGAGAAGAGGCAGCAATTGAAGAAGAAATTCTACCAGAGAGGGGAGAGTCCTTGGTGGTTAATAAGGTCCTGTTGAAACAAGCCAAAGAGGTCACTGAGCCTGCACAAAGGAAGACTTTGTTTAGGAGCATATGCAAAGTCCAAGGGAAATGCTGCCAGCTAGTCATTGATAGTGGCAACATAGAAAATCTGGTTTCCACTGAGGTGATAGAGAAGTTGAAGATGAAGACAAGGGAGCATCCAACTCCCTACAGGGTGTCCTGGCTGCATAAAGGGCACCAGCTGATTGTAAAAGAACAGTGTGAGATAGAGCTGCAAATGGGAAAATACAAAGACAAGGTCCTGTGTGATGTAATGCCCATGGATGTGTGTCACATACTGCTGGGTAGACCTTGGCAATTTGATAGAGCAGCGGTGGATGATGGCAAGAAGAACACTTACAAGTTCTTCAAGGATGGAGTACATCATACATTGATACCCATGGAAGAAGGAGAGCCATCAAGTAGAGTGGTTGATCCAAAGACCTTGTTGTTGAGCGGGAAGGAATATCTGCAGCAGATAGAAGAAGAAGAGGTAAGTTTTGCTTTAGTTTGCAAGCCTAAGGTAGTTCTTACTTCTACAAAGATTTCTGATTTGCCAATAGAAATCCAAGAGATGTTAGACAATTATTGTGACATTGTTGTGTATGATTTACCTGATGAGCTGCCACCTGTGAGGAAGATCAGCCATCAGAGAGATTTTATCCCTGGATCAAATCTGCCAAATAAGGCAGCCTACAGAATGACTCCCACAGAAAATGAGGAAATCAAGAGAAAAGTACAGGAATTGGTGGACAAGGGATTGATTAGAGAAAGTTTGAGTCAATGTGCAGTACCAGTAGTATTGAGCCCAAAGAAAGATGGAGGCTGGAGGATGTGTACTGATTCTAGAGAAATCAATAAGATAACAATCAGGTATAGATTCCCTTTGCCCAGATTTGAGGATTTAATGGATTGTTTGAGTGGTGAAAAATATTTTTCAAAGATAGATTTTAAAAGTGGATATCATCATATTAGAATAAGAGAGGGTCATGAGTGGAAAACTGCCTTTAAAAAGAATGAAGGACTGTATGAATGGATGGTTATGCCTATTGGGTTGTCAAATGCACCTAGCACTTTTATGAGACTTATGAATGAAGTTTTGAAAGAATTCATTGGTAAATTTGTGATAGTGTATCTGGATGATATATTAGTTTTCAACAAAACCAAAGAAGAACATTTAAGGCATCTTAATTATGTCTTGAAGAAGCTGCACCAAGAGAAACTGCTGATAAACTTAAAGAAATGCTCATTCATGAAGGAAGAGTTGGTGTATTTGGGCTTTGTTGTTTCTGCAGAAGGATTGAAGATGGACCCGGAAAAGGTTAAGGCAATTGTGGAGTGGCCTTCACCCAGAAATGTTTTTGAGGTAAGAAGTTTCCATGGACTTGCCAGTTTTTACAGGAAATTTATAAGAAACTTCAGTAAGATTAATGCACCCATCATTGAGACAATAAAAAAGAGCAAACAACCATTTAAATGGACTGCTGAAGCAGAAAGAAACTTTAAACTTTTGAAGCAAAAGATAACTGAAAAGCCTGTTTTGATTCTGCCTGATTTTACTAAACCATTTCAAGTGAAGTGTGATGCCAGTGGGGAAGCCATTGGAGCTATGTTGAGTCAGGATGATAGGCCGGTAGCCTATTTCAGTGAAAAGCTAAATGACACTAGGAGAAAGTATTCCTCTTATGAGAAGGAATTATATGCAGTTGTTCAGGCATTGAAAAATTGGAGGCATTATTTGACATCTAGATAATTTGTATTATACTCTGATAACCATGCTTTGCAGTACATTGTACAGCAGCCCAAGTTGAATCATAAGCATGCCAAATGGGTCGAGTATCTCCAAGGTTTTAACTTTGTTTTGAAACACATAAGTGGCCAAGAAAATAAGGTAGCTGATGCTTTGAGAAGGAGGCACATGCTTGTTCAAGAAACCAATTTTGAAGTTGTAGGATTTGATTTTCTTAACGAATTGTATAAAACAGATCCAGATTTTAAAGAAGAATTTGAGGCATGTTATAACCCTGTTCTAACAAATAGAAGCCAGTGGCTGGATTATTTCTTGCAGGAGGACTTACTATTCATAAGAAACCAACTATGTGTACCAAAATGCTCTATGAGAGAAAACTTGATCAAGGAGAAGCATAGTGGTGGACTTGCTGGACACTTTGGTACTGACAAAACTTATGAGCAGCTGAGTCACTTCTATTATTGGCCCAAGATGAGAGCAGAAGTGGAAAAGTTTGTAAAAAAATGCAAAATATGTCAATATGCCAAAGGAAGGAGCCAGAATGCAGGATTGTACACTCCCTTGCCTATTCTAAATAGGCCTTGGGACATGGTGAGTATGGATTTTGTTCTAGGATTTCCCAAAAATCAGAGAGGGAATGATGCAGTATTTGTTGTAGTAGACAGATTCTCCAAAATGGCACATTTTATCCCATGTTATAAGACTAGTGATGCCACCCATGTTGCTAACTTGTTTTTCAAAGAAGTTGTTAGGTTGCATGGGTTTCCCAGGAGTATTGTTTCAGATAGAGACACCAGATTTGTGGGCCATTTTTGGAGGACACTATGGAATAAACTTGGTACCAAAATAAGTTTCAACTCAGCTTATCATCCCCAGACTGATGGACAAACTGAGGTAGTGAATAGGAGTCTCGGAAACTTGTTGAGAATTCTTGTAGGAGAGCATCCCAAGCAGTGGGACCATATTTTTCCCCAGGCAGAATATGCATATAATGAATCACCAAACAGAAGCACATGGCAGAGTCCATTCCATATTTTTTATGGAATGCATCCCAGAGGAATATCAGAGTTAAGAAATATGGGAAAGGTAGAGCTGAGAAGTGCTGATGGTGAGGAATTTGCTTCAGAGATCCAAGCCATACATGAACAAGTGAAACAACAACTAGAAGGCAGCAACATCAAATACAAAGGCAGAGTAGACTTGAGCAGAAAAGAAGTCCATTTTGAAGTAGGAGATCTGGTTTTGGCACACTTGAGAAAGGAGAGATTCCCAAGGAAGTAGTATAACAAATTGAAGTTCAAAAAGATTGGGCCATGAAAGATACTTATAAAGTTTTCTGCAAATGCTTATGAGATTGAATTACCTCTTGATGTTGTAATATCTCCCATTTTTAATGTTTCAGATTTGTACAAGTATGAAGATGATGGTGAAGAAGAAAGATCAGCAGACAAGGAACAAATTGAGTGGGAAAAGCAGCTACCTCCAGCACAACCATTACAACCAGAGAAAATATTGGAAAAAAGAGTGTTCAGGAAGACCAGAGGACAAGAGTACTTTCAGTACTTAATCAAATGGAAGGACAAGCCAGAGGAAGATGCCACTTGGATGATAGGAAGATATTGGAAGATAGGCGGTCAACGGAAGAGCTCGTGGACGGGGAACACCGCCATTCTCGGGGGTACGATGGGAACGTGGTTACTAACGACAATGTAGGAGGTTTTGTCCACATGTTGTGGCTAGGAGGGTTCAAAAAAAAATAATCGTTTGAGTGTAACAACAAGGTGTCCATACCTTACTGTCTGTTGTATTTAGTTCAGTTAGAGTCTGTAGAAGTCGAATAGTTTAGCCCATCTGTCATGTTTCAGTTAATCGAATAAATTGTATTTAGGCTTTTGGTTTACCGGAAACGGTCCTCACAGAGGAATCGAAGAGGCACATAATGATGTATATAAACTGTATTCCCCGAATGCATAAGGGAGGAGATTTCTGTAATAAATTCTGTGTGTTAAGCAATTGCTTCCGGTTGAATAAATTTCAGCTCCCGTTGATTACCAAACTGTCTTGAATTGGTATTTGTGAGGAAATTTGTTTAATTGTGAGGCGATTGAACTCTGCGAGTGTATAGTTATTGAATTGAACTGTTGTACAGTCTTTGCATCCCTCTGTCCATTGTTTCTCTCAAAATTGTTCGAACAAGCTCTGTGAATTAAATCCCAACCACAGACGAAGTCTGTGTATGATCATGGTCGACTAACTCTATTCTGATGGTAGTGAAATCTCGCCGTACGAGAAATAGACTGTTTGTTGTTAATTGAATCATGAACCGAGGTCTGACCCTGAGTTAGCAAACGAGAGATCATAGGCAGGAAGGCGTTAAACCGTGGTCAATCATTGTTCCAAAACCGAGGGTGGATTTGCGAAACCAAACCGCCCATATCGCACCGCTTTTGCGAGGTAAGCGGTATTCCCAATTTGGGAGCGATTCCATAGAGTGGTTGACACGTAGCAAAAGGTGGGACCCCAAAAACTGCCTTCTCGCGTGCCATCGCACATTAAAGTTCGACTGAGGAGGCAATGAGATATTGACGAACGCCGTCGATCTGGAGGAAGGCTCATCGGACGGAGATCACATTTGGAAGTAGCCTAGAGGTTAACCAAGGTATAGTTGTGTGTGTTTAATGGAATTTCCGTCGATCGTAGGTGTGGGTCCGGCCTAAGTACATCAAATGTTCCATTGGTGATGTAATCGGGTGATTCTCATAACCCCCGTAGTAATTAACCTTTACCATATAATTAAATCTTGAAGTTGGCGCCGATTCTATATTGGAGATATTGCGGAGTTATAAGGGTTGATGTGTTTAAATTTTTCTCAAGGTGCTGAATGCGTTATATATCAATTTATCTGAAATTGATAAATAAAATTACAAGAAGTTGTGGAAGACCACGTGGCGAGGAACCGAGTCAATTGAGTAGAAATGCTGACAGAGCTACGATAAGAGACCAACTCTCCTTAGGGGCCAACTTTCAGTTTTGTTGCTGTCAGTGATAGTGTCCTTGTTGGGGCCCTTGTTTTGGAAACCCATTTTGAATATTTTTAATTTTGAAAACAGGAGGACTTTTTGGGTTGCGGCATGATGACACATGGCAAACGCGACCATGTCGCAACTACAACAAGTTGCGGAGCTATCGAGGCAGTGCAGAAGCAAGAGATAGCTGAAGAAAGCAAGTGCATGAGGATATACAGAAGAAGACAGAAAGCGAAACACGCAGATAACAAGAGAGAAGCCGGAAGCAGCTGAAGAAGAACACAAAGAGGAACTAACAATTGTGATAATGGGTGAATAAATAGCAGTCACCCGGCCGAAAGAAGGTGTGTGCGACAGGAGAAGGAATGCGGAGCGACTGAAGGAGATCGGCCAGGAGGTCTCTGTAGTTCCTAGGGTTCTCTCATTTACCTTTTTTTTTATGTAAGGCATATGTATCAGACTGAAAGCTATCCTTGCGGAATCTATGTAACTATGAATGTGGGTGAAGGTATCAATACAATTGAAGGTTTCTGTCCTATCGTGTAATTCTGATGCATGCATGTTGGTTATAATGATTTAAATTTTATTTGCTTAATACCTGCTTGCTCTATGAATGTTCTTGCGTATATACCTGTGTTTATGCAATCAATTCAATGATAATTATGAGTTGCGGATCCTTCCCCTACTATCGATCTATTCCCTTTTTGCATGTGGTTGCGGCACGCCTTGGGTGAGACTCTTTGCTCCCCAGAGTAGGGTGATTATGCCGGCGTGGTTCTAGACTACAACGGATTCCTTTGTTGGTCCCAACCCTTGAATTTGGGTCTTGCCGCGGGACCTGTTTCCTCGCCAACAAATGGTTTCGTTGCCGGGACCTGTGTGTTATGAGGGGAACTAGATCATGGTATCAAGGATCTATGAAGGCGAAATACAGAGATGGTGGGATAACCATCTGGACCAGTTTTTTGCTCAACAAGCGGAGTTAACGAATCAAAGGGGAAGCGTGCTTAAGTATCTTGTCCTTTTCTCAGATTCCGCCAGTGACACTTACGAGATCCTCTGGGGGAAGTTCCCTAGTGACCTCTATAATTGGTTGCGGAGGTTACAAACGAAGGTGCCTAGGGATAGCTCGCAGAAGATAAACCGCACATGGGTGCACGGGGATTTGGTGGCTCTGCATCGGTTGGACAATGAATTGACCTGCGCGGTGGATTTCTGGGTAGAGACCACTTTGAATGAGTATATTGTAGAGTTTTCCGCTGAATGCTACCAATCCTTCTCGAAGGCTAAAGCTATATTCCATTCCAGGTTAAGAGGGAAAATGCTCAAGGAGATTCCGCTGTGGATTAAGGCCCTTATGGTGGACGAAGGGCTGGTGGAATTTCAAAATTCGAGCATGGAAGCGTAAAACCCCAGTGCTGGGGGAAGGGCTGAAGGAACCAATGCTACGTAAAGTGTGAAGAGGGGAGTGGGGATGGATGCTGATGCCGCGAGAAGGTTAAGGGAGCGACGTGCACATCGGCGGGCGCAAATCTCCGACAGGTGGCGAGAAAGGGTGATGCGAGAGTTAAGACGACGGGAAAACGACTAGAAGAATCAAGAGGAGGTGCCTCAGCGGATAGGGATTATGGACACTCCAGCGGATACCCTGGAAAGAGAAGGGACCGTTATGGGAGTGCGGCGGGTGCATGGGAGCCTGGCTAGAAGAAAAGGAGAGACGACGACTGACGAAGAAGATGCAGGAGGGCAACCCGAAGAAGGTTTCAATGGCTAATGGTATGTCACTATGCAGCGGTTGTTTCAAGAGCGGGCGGCATTCATCTCTCCAGGAAGCCCTACTTCCAACAATTTGCATGGCAAGGATCCCTTCCTTCCCTTGGTACTTTATCAACCATTGAGTAATATTTTCGTTAAATTACAAGCATTAAGTCAATTGCACAACAGTTCATTGTCGACAGCGACATACGTCAGTAGCAACGTCAATAGTAGTATTGCATTTCCCAGTGGTACAGTTACACAACCAAGACCCAGCAGGTTTATCCTGGTTACTCCTTCACAAGCCAATATGGCTAGGTCATTCACCCGGCATCCAGAATTCTCTGGCCGGGGCAACGATGATGTAGAGCAACACTGGTATCTCTGCGAACCCATATGGCGGGCTTGGCAGACGCCAGATGCAGGGAAGCTAATAGAGTTCCAAACCACGCTCAGAGAGAGGGCCCTGCGGTGGTTTATCAAGTGGTCCAAGGCCCACCCTAATCCTGTACTTGCGGACGTAAAGCGGGATTTTTTCCGCGAATTCAAACTACCCCAGACGGACCAGCAGGGTCTGTCTGAGCTCTGGGAGATTAAGCAGAAAGAAGGGGAGACCGCATGGGAGCTGATGAGACGATTCAAGGACGCGATTGGGAAACACAGCTACCCGATCGATCCAAACCATTAGAGGGACTGGTTCATCAAGGCTCTGCTTCCCTTGACATGAACCCCCCTCACACAAAAGAATATTGATAACTTGCAGGACGCTTTAGAACAGGCCATGAAGATAGAGGCCATGGCGGGCTACCCTTAGGAATACCGCGGGGGGCTGCCTCCGCAGGATCCTTCCTTAGTGGGACTACAACACTAGATCGCTAGTCTGACAGAAAAGCTTAGGGAGATGCAACGTATAAGACCAGCCAGGCCGAACGTTTGGTGCGCTCACTGCCTGGTTGAAGGCCACGTCGCAACCGAATGTCCTAGACTGCGTAGCACGGGTGTGGGGCCCTCTGTCGCGGCAATCCAAGGAGGTCCACCCACGGGGGGTGGCACAGCAATGAGTCCGCAAGGCATATACCCGCCGCAACAGCCCTATGAAGGGTTCCCACCTCAATCGAACACAACCGCTACGGAATACTGCGAGATTTGTCGGACGATGGGACATCCTCCTCGGATGTGCCCGATACTATAGAAGTACTCCACGGTCCCAAACAACGTGTACTGTGAGTTTTGCATTTCCACGACTCATAACACTAAGCAGTGCAGGGATCTCGATGCACTTACGGATAGATTGGACCGTCCCTCCTACAGGGTGAACGAGGCTTCCAGGGGAAGAGGCGGCGGAATGCGCGGAGGCCGCACAGGGGGGCGCGCGGTCCAGTGAAATGTTACAACTGTGACCAGGAGGGTCATGTGGCTCGGGAATGCCCCCTTCCCCGACGTCCTTGGTGTTCCCAGTGCCGCATGAACGCCCATGCAACAGAGGACTGTCCAGAACTCATTAAGAAGTGGGAGGAACGGGCATGAATCTGGTAAGCTCCGAGCCGCTAGGAACTGTGCCTCCGGCCATGCAAAAGGTAGCAATCATCACGCGGGGTGACAAGAAGATAGGCGAGGATGCTCACGGGAAGGAGCCAGTCCAGGCTATTCGGCTCACCTCCCCGAAGCAACTGATCCGGCCGGATGTGCGGAAGCAGTATTTCCAGGAGGCGGTGGAGGCTTTTGCTCAGCTGAGGGAAACCAGGGGCCTTGAGGTACCCCCGTCATCGGGCTCCGGAGAACAACGCGCTACGGGGAACTTGATTGAAGATTGGCTACAGCTGTTCGTCAAGATTGTTGACAATGCTTCGATGCGGGACCAGCTCAAGCATACTCTGCAGGACGCACTACAGAAGGATTCCGGGCCGAGGGTCCTCGTGGACACAACACCCCAGTACGTGCAGCGTGTCAAGCAGAACAAGCGACGTACGGGAAAAGAGTTCCGGCTTAATACGCAGGTGGCGGGATTCCAAATCAGCGATACCATGCTTGACTTAGGATTTGACGTCAACATCCTGCCGCGGAAGACATGGGAGGTTCTTGGACGTCCACGACTAACCTATTCGCCAATCCAACTTAGAATGGAAAATCAGTACTGCATCGTGCCAATCAGCCGACTCGAAGGGGTCGAGGTCGACATTGCGGGGGTAAAGACTTACACGAATTTTGAGGTTATTGATATTATGGGAGACAAGGATCCTTACCCCACCCTGCTCGGCATCGACTGGGATTTTGAGAATTACGCCATCATCGACCTCAAAAAGGAGCTGATGATCTTCGAAGATGGAGAAGTCTGGGTCACTCAGCCCCTTGACCCATATCAAGGGCCGCGATATACCGAAACCGTGGACAACCGGGAGGATGCTCAGATGATGGACCACCTTTACTAGATGACTGCAGGGAAGCAGGAGGACTATATCAACCCGACTGCAACAGGCTCTGTCAGCTGGCGCAGTGTCCAGAGCTTGGAGCTCGCGTGGGAAGATTGGCAGCAGGGTGGGTACGATACCAGTACGCGGAGATGTGCTGCCATTACCCGAGTTTGTTGGATTGGGGCTGAGTTCAGGAATTACCCCACCCTGTCGAACATGCAGGCTGTCAATACCTTTATCGCCAAAGAGGAGGATGTTGTACTAGAAGGACGCAGGATACCACTTTTGGACGTTGCACTACAGTCCACGTCAGCAAGGTGGTGGAGGAACCACCGTAACACCCTGAAGCAATGGAGTTGCGTGGTGGAGGCGTTGCGAGCGCGGTTTAAAGAAGACGAAGGCCCTTGGAGTAGGCACAGGTACAAAGGGATTTTCGATCCGCAGGACCACCTGAAGAGCTGTGAGGAACAGTGGCAAGGTCTGGGATACCCGCAAGAGCTGTGGGTACATCGGTTCATTCACTCCTTAGATACCATTCCCCAGGCCTGGTACTTGGAAGAAGAGCGGAAAAGGGGAACCGGCTCCTGGCGGGAAGTCACGGACAAGTTTGTTCGGTGTTTCTCGTTCGAGGGAGAAATCGAGCTGGTGACCAGAGCACTACAGGCTATCAAGGGAGTACTGTTTTTCCGCAACCTCGAGCCTGATGGGGGCACGTCTGCACCACGTTCTAAGGCCATGCGCGAGTTGGTTTGCCAACGGATTGACGACGATCCAAACGATGAAAATCTGGAGGACCTCAGGCACTTATACTTCGAAGAGAAGGAAGGCGAGCAGAACATAATTGAAGAACCGACGACCGAAGGCATCCATTTACAACCGCTAAAGACAAAGAAATTGAACATAGGTACGGAGGACAAACCTAAGTTGGCGACAGTTGGGGATTACTGGGACGAGGAGGCGACAGAGGAGATTTTCAACCTCCTCCAGGAATACGAGGACTTGTTCCCTTCTTCGGTTGCAGATCTAAAGGGCATCAAGGGTGACCTCAGCGAGATGTGCATTGTGTTGAAACCAGATGCCAGGCCCGTAAATCACCGACACTATCGGCTGAACCCACGGATCAAAGAAAAGGTCAAGATGGAAATCGACAAGATGTTCGCTGCAGGTCTCATCTTTCCGGTAGAAGAAGCAGAGTGGGTGAGTCCCATTGTCATTCAGAACAAGAAGGACAAGGTGGAGATATGCGTTTATGTCGACTACCAGAGTCTGAACAACGCCTGCATCCATGATCCATTTCCAACTTCGTTCAGTGATGAAGTATTGGATCATGTTGCGGGAAACGAAGCTTACTCTTTCACTGATGGTTTCTCCGGCTATCATCAGGTGCGCATTGCGGAGGAAGACAAGACGAAGATGATGTTCACCACTGAATGGGGATCATTCGCATACCACGTAATTCCGTTTGGTTTGAAGAACGCCCCAGCCGTGTTTTCCCGAATTTTCATCGCTGCTTTCCGGGAGTATATCCACAAGTTCCTGGAGGTCTACATGGAAGATTGGACCGTCTACATCTTGTTGAAGAAACATGCCACCCTGTTGCGTATTATGTTCGAACGGTGCCGCCAACTGCAGATTTCCCTGAACTTGAAGAAATGTATTTTTGCAGTCCCTTTCAGCACGTTGTTGGGACATGTGGTATGCAAGCAAGGGGTCTGCGTCGACCCCGCTAAGGTCACAGTGATAGTCCACATGGAAGCCCCCGAAATAGTGAAGCAGTTGCGCACACTGCTTGGGCACACCGGATATTACAGGCGGTTTATCCGCAATTACGCAAAGATCACTACCCCTTTAGAAAAGCTGTTGCGGAAGTCCGAAGTTTTCCAGTGGACGGAGGAGTGTGAGGCGGCCCTCAACACTCTGAAGGAAAAACTAGCGACGATGCCTATTCTGGTTCACCCAGACTGGGATAAGCAGTTCCATGTGCATATCGATGGATCCAGTATTGCACTTGGGGCTGTCTTGGCGCAACCCGGGGAGACGACAATTGACCACCCAGTCTACTTCGCTAGCCGCAAGTTGTCCAATGCAGAGCATAACTACACCACGACCGAGCGGGGGGCCCTGGCAATGGTGTATTCACTCCAGAAATTCCGCCACTACCTTCTAGGGGGCAAATTCAAGTTCTTCACGGACCACTCTGCCTTAAAATACTTGGTGAACAAGCCTGTTTTGGAAGGACGGATCTGTCGCTGGCTTCTACTTTTCCAAGAATTCACGTTTGAGATGATTGTCAAGCCCAGGAGGTTGAATGTCGGGCCCGATCATTTATCCAGGTTGGAGACGGGGGAGAACGATGGCTCTCTCGACGATCAGTTGCCAGACGCTGACCTCTTCCGAATCGAAGCTGTCCCGGATTACTTGGCCGACATTGCCACCTATCTGACCACGGAGCAATGCCCTCAGCACTACACCCTTCTCCAAAAATTCCACTTGGTCGTTTGAGCTGCCGAATACCAATTGATTGCGGGGCAGCTGTACAAACTGGGCCTTGATGAGGTTATGCGCAGGTGCATACTTGACCACGAGCGCGACACTGTGATGTGGGAATGCCACAGCGATGTTGCGGGAGGGCATGTTGGGACAAAACCCACCACGAGGAAGGTACTCCAGGCCGGCCTATGGTGGCCGACGGTCCACGCAGACTATAAGACATTTGTTAAGTGATGCGATGTCTGTCAGCGAACGGGGAGGCCCTCTCACAGGGATGAGCTTCCTTTACACCCAGTGCATGTGTTGCGGCCGTTCGAGAAATGGGCCGTCGACTTCGTATGTCCCATAGCCCCGGTCGCCAGACACTCCAAGGCCTGATACATCATTACCGCAACTGACTACCTCACCCGGTGGGCCGAGGCGGCGGCGGTGCGAGACTGCACGACGGATACAACAACACGGTTTATCTTTGAAAACATCATCAGTAGGTTTGGCTGCCCACGAAGTTTGACCAGCGATCAAGGCACGCATTTCATTAATGACACGGTCAAGTCACTGCTGGACACATTTATGATTCAGCATCACAAAAGCAGCCCGTACCACCCCCAGGCCAATGGTACTGTTGAAGCGTTTAATAAAATTCTTGAAAAGGGGTTAACAAAGATTTGTAATGCACAGCGGGATGACTGGGATGAACGGCTACCAGCGACACTCTGGGCCTACTGGACTATGATGAAGCGCTTGACCAACCAGACACCGTTCCAATTGGTGTATGGCCGGGAAGCTGTGGTTCCCGCCGAGTTCATTGTACCAAGCCTTTTAATTGCCACATCCCTCAAGTTTTCGGAAGAGGAGTCGCTTCAGGAACGCCTCCACGAGCTACAGGAACTGGATGAGTCCCGGTTCCTGGCCGAATTTCACCAGAAGGTTCAGAAGGACAGGCAGAAAGCGTGGAACGACCGCCACATCAAGAATAAGACATTCCAGGTTGGCGGCAAGGTCCTTTTATACGACAACAAGTTCCAGAAGCTCCCAGGAAATCTGCAGATGCACTGGTTAGGACCTTACTTTGTCATCGAGATTAGAGAGTCCGGTGCCGTTCGTTTGGCTCGGATGGACAGTACTGTCTTACCGGGATGTGTGAACGGCGCACGCCTGAAACCCTACCAGGAGTAAGTTTATTCCAACATTCATCAATAGCTCTCGCACCCGAGAGCACCCGTAGTGTAGCGTAGTCGAATAACTCTCCCGCAACCGGGATGAGCCTAGGTAGTGTTTTTCGTTCCCGCATTATTTGTCAATAATCGCTCTGTTGCGGGACCGCACCGCAACCGACTGTGGTCGGGGAGGGGCGCGTCCAGCGTGTCATCCCCGTAGGATTGAAAAATATGTTAGTGTCAGTCCAGGTCATGTCAGTCAGTACTTGTGTCAGTTCGTAGGATCGTCCAGATTTGAATCATAAATTACCATAATTGGAAGTAACCTTGCCATAATCATTTTTCCATCATCCGCAGTTACCTCAGCCATCGCGTCCGCCCATTTCCCCATGCCACTGTCAGCAACTGTCAGAATACCCATTGGCACGCGATTGATTTCACGATTATCGCAAAAAAGAATGCCAGCAGGAATTAACTCGTTAAGGGGTCTCATCAACTCCACTCGTGCCAGGTGATGACATAACTTTCATGCAGATCAAAAGCATGAGAATGCCAGATCAGTTCGAATTAGCAATTGCAGCAGCACCAAAGCAGTTGAAGTTTCAAGACCCACAGCACCAAGAGAGGACGCCAAGGCGAATTTTACAGGTCTATCGGCATTGAGCCAAAATGCCGAAGGCCATCCCAGCCGTCACGGAACCAGAGCTCGACAGTAGAATTCACAAGACCGAGTCCCTGGTCGGGAAATATGATAATGCAGCCTTGATCGATGCCGACCTTTCAGACGCTGCGAAATTCCCGTCCCTCCATTGGCAGGTGTATATGGAGCACTACTACACCCCAGCCGGAAACTCAGCCAACCGAGTGTTACCAGAGTTCAGGGGCCTTCAACAATCGTCTCTGATGAACTTAAGAAATATTCCATTTTTCGGGACCACAGGGCCGGCTCTGCAGTGCACACGCTTCCTCCTCATCCGTATCCAGAATGGGTCCTTGTGGCTGAACAAGGAAATTCCCATTCATGCTGAAGATATTCATCGTCTCACAGGGCTTTCGTAGGATGGCGCAGACGTCTCGATTGCCTGTCAGACCTCCTCCAAGCGCGCACGAAATTCGGGAGACGCGGACCTCTATGTCAAATATGGCACCCGCCCGGGGGGGGCGGGGGAAAGGAGCCAAGATAGACCTCATCAATAAGCCCGAGATTAGGTTCACCTACTACCTCATTGCCAGTAAGAAAATGAGGCACTACACCAAGGGCGAATGCACTTTGGACACTATCTCCATTGCCGAGCACTGTGTCTAGGGCACCAAGATGAATTGGTGCTGCTTCTTGTTAAAAGAACTGTTCGACGCGTGCGAGGAGAATTATAAGCGCGCTAATACTTTTATTTATGGCTATTTGATTGTTGCTTTCGCCATGTGGAAATGGCACACTCCCCTCGTCCGGTTCCCAGTGGATATTTCAGAGGGCTAGCCTCTCGTGATGAAGTTTGTTCCATGGAAGGTGTCGGCTGATCTGAGCACAAAACAGGGGAATGCTGAAGCGTTCCAGAGCTGGTATGGGTTAATGACAGACGTTGTAACCAACCAGCAGTGGGTGCCTAGAAACCTGTTGGATGACTACAGTGAGCAAGTGTGGTTCGGGGTAATTCACAGGCATACTTACCTCCGACCCACTTGCGTGGCGGAGGACACCTTCCGCATGACGCCGTTGAAATTCCAGCTGGACGATGCCACCTTCCACCACGAAGTCTGTTCGTGGCCGGGGGTCATGAGGGACACCCGCGACGGGATCCCCAGATACAACTTTGAGCGGATGTTGCCATTGCAACAGTCTGCCGAGATGGATGCGGCAGCGCCACCACAGGAACTCCCCGAACCGCTCGTCCCCGTCGTCCGCCACTTCAACACACAGGGACACAATTTCAATGTGGTGGCCCAGGTTATTTCCAGCGGTGCTGCTCCGTTCCCTTTATTTTCTGAGTTTCACCTCACTCGCTCCACCTCGCACCCCCAGACCGCTCCTCTCACCTCCCCCATCCCCACTATCCTGTTTACCTCTGCAAGTCCAATCACGACCCCGATGGGCGAGAAAAGCAAGCCCACGGATCACCCAAACGCCCCTCAAGCCAAGAGGGCCCGCACCATCGAGGCAAATCCTGTGGTGGACTTCACTGCTGATGATCCACCACTGCCACCGAGCACAGGGGTGCTGATTCAAGAAGAACCCCTCATTGACCCATCTGAGTTCATCAATATTCGCCTTCCACATCCCTCCACCACACCGTCCACCGCTCCGTCCACCATTCATCCGCCTACCACTTCATCCGCCCCATCCAATTCATCTTCCACTGTGTCTGACCCCATCATCCGGGAACTCCTTGGTGGGGACCGCGGGGCCGAAGTTGACTCTAGTACTGCCGCGGTCATACCACCGGTCGACCCAGCGGAAGAACCCCACATTTATCTTACTGATATATTTACATAGCAGACACGCATTGTGTCCGACTCTACTGAGGCTCAGCCTGAGCCAACGGTCCCTCCACAACCGGGCCACATTGATTAGCAAGAACGGACGGATCTAAACATGGATGACTCAGCACACCTAGAGGCCATGCCACCATCCCCTGCCGAGCATTCTAACTGATCAGTTGCCAGTGGGCAACCCTTGCAGGAAAGACGGCCGGAATAGGGCGCTTCAGGGACTGCCAACTTAGAGACCTGGGATACAACTCAGCTGTACTTCTTCATTCAAAGGGCGGCCCAGCAAGCCAAAAGGCTTCATTTGGAGCTCTAGCAGCGGTGCGACGAGCAGCAGCAGCAGCAAATTACCGCGCTTACTGAACAACACGACCAGCTACGAACAACACAGGAGCAGCTGGAAGGACAACTAAGCAACGTCACTCAGGTGTTTTTCGAACTATGGCCGCATGTCAGGGATCATTACCCTCAGTTGCCTCCTGATGTCACGACGCCTAGCCTCGTCGCACAGGCGTTCCACCTCTGGATCGCCTACAACGACCTACACAGGGAGAACCAGGAGCTTCACGCAGCGTTAGCCACACGGCCAGCGCTACCCGACCCCGAGGGTGTATATTCCACACAGGTTGCAGCTAAGTAGAGCCAGGCCGCTCAAATGCAGGCGACCCTTACCTCTACGGCGCGCGAGGCTTACGACCTTCTGAAAAGTCTTCAGGAGTGTTCACTAGCCCTTACAGTCAAAACGCAACCCATTTCCGCGCAGCTGCAGCAGATTTCAAGGGAAATTCAGGAGACTGCGGATCCCATGCAGTTGGATCAATCATATGCTCAGGCGGACGAGCTCGAAGTCCATATTCAGCAAACCGAGGCCAACTCCGCGGCGGCCAAACGGGTAATTCGTGAACTCCGTCCGCCCATTCAATCCAGTGCCAGATCAATGCAACAGCTAGCCGCCGAGGCCGAGAACCAGCTTAACACGGTGTTCGGGGCCGTCCTGACACACATTGAGGAGGCCGCTGTCACCAAGATCACTGACGAAACGGATTCACTGATGCAGGGGTGGCAGCAGGCTGTGTCGGCCTTCACTGAGCTCAAAGCCACAGTGTTCCACAGAGTCCCGGAGTTGGGGCCCTTGTTTGAACAACTCCCTGGAGGCGCACAGCGAGAGTAGGAACAAGCTGAAGGCGCACAACGGGAACAGGCACAAGATGAAGCCACACAGGGCGAACAGGGCACGGGATCAAGCGGGGCAATGGAGATAGAGACTGTCATTTGTGATTGACTCGGGGACGAGTCAAGAAACTGTGGTTGGGGCCTGTTGGGGCCCTTGTTTTGGAAACCCATTTTGAATATTTTGAATTTTGAAAACAGGAGGGATTTTTGGGTTGCGGCATGATGACACATGGCAAACGCGACCATGTCGCAACTACAGCAAGTCGCGGAGCTATCGAGGCGGCGCAAAAACAACATATAGCTGAAGAAAGCAGGTGCATGAGGATATACAGAAGAAGACAGAAAGCAGAACACGCAAATAACAAGAGAGAAGCCGGAAGCAGCTGAAGAAGAACACAAAGAGGAACTAACAGTTGCGATAATGGGTGAATAAATAACAGTCACCCGGCCGAAATAAGGTGTGTGCGACAGGAGAAGGAATGCGGAGCGACTGAAGGAGATCGGCCAGGAGGTCTCTGTAGTTCTTAGGGTTCTCTCATTTACCTTTCTGTTATGTAAGGCATATGTATCAGATTGAAAGCTCTCCTTGCGGAATCTATGTAACTATGAATGTGGGTGAAGGTATCAATACAATTGAAGGTTGCTGTCCTATGGTGTAATTCTGATGCATGCATGTTGGTTATAATGATTTAAATTTTATTTGCTTAATACCTGCTCGCTATATGAATGTTCTTGCGTATATACCTGTGTTTATGCAATCAATTCAATGATAATTATGAGTTGCGGATCCTTCCCCTGCTATCGATATATTCCCTTTCTGCATGTGGTTGCGGCACGCCTCGGGTGAGACTCTTTGCTCCCTGGAGTAGGGTGATAATGCCGGCGTGGTTCTAGACTACAACGGATTCCTTTGTTGGCCCCAACCCTTGAATCTGGGTCTTGCCGCGAGACCTGTTTCCTCGCCAACAATCCTCTTCATGTCTCATCACACTAATGCCGCGTGGGAGAGTCATTAAGAGTTTCCCTGTTAACCTCGATATTTCCTGTTGTTACCCCCATCAAGGAAATGTAATTTTATGTTAATATGAAATAAAATTATGCTTTTATTTTTCTTCGTGGAAAAACACTAAATTTATTATAATTTATATTTTCAATAATAATTCTAGTTATTATTTATATTATTCGATTTATTTCTTTTAAAAAAATGGTTTTCTTCCTTTATGACAACTAGGTCAGTCGGGCTCATACTCATGTGACACAAGTTGTAACCTCACTATAACCTCTAGGTGTAATCACCCTACCCCTAGGATGACACATGAGGGTTTGACAATCAACCGATTTGAACATAGAACCTCATCACTCACATAGATTTTTGTAACATGGGCTTGATAAGTGAGTTAGCCTTGGTGAGCTCTTTCTAAACATCTTTGAATCTTACACCATTAACCAATTTCATATCTTCATTTCTTCCTTTTTACATAATTTTATACAATTGCATCAAGAGGAGCTCAACAACCCAATATGTAGGAGATGTTGAAGTGATGAATTAAACAAGATGATGTCTTGAAACATTAAATAAAAAAATAATAATAAAACATAATGTTGGCTTACTTAAAAAATTAATAAAAAGATAAAAGTAATAAAAGTAATATTAAAAATAAAAATTTGGCTAAATTCCATTTGTTATATTACAATTTTGCTTTGATTAATAAAATTATATAGATTTTTTTGGGAAAATAATAATAATATACATATCATATTAAAATAAAAACTATTTATACTCGTAAACATTGATATTTCATAGCTTTATATTTAAATTTTGTGAATAACCAAATAAAGACCCCTCTCTCTCTCTCTCTCTCTCTCTCTCTCTCTCTCTCTCTATATATATATATATATATATATATATATATATTATGAGGGTTTAAATAAAATTAAAAACATGAATATTTTAATATATAGAGATCTAAAATATAATGATGGAAATTTGGCTAAATTCCATTTGTTATATTACAATTTTGCTTTGATTAATAAAATTATGTAGAATTTTTTGGGAAAATAATAATAATATACATATCATATTAAAATAAATTAAAATAAAAACTATTTATACTCGTAAACAATGATATTTCATAGCTTTATATTTAAATTTTGTGAATAACCAAATGAAGACCTCTCTCTCTCTTTATATATATATATGTGTGTGTGTATTATGAGGGTTTAAATAGAATTAAAAACATGACTATTTTAATATATAGAGATCTAAAATATAATGATGGATGTGAGGTTTGGGGTTGCACTATTTCTAGAGAGTCGTGGAGGAAGATAAAACAAATTTAAAAGCTTCTTATAACCTACAATTTCATGATTAAAAGAAAGACTCTCTATCCTATCCTCCTAATTGAAATAAGTCTTTCCCCCATTGAAAACATGATGAGGACTAGGTAGCTTAAGTATAAGAATAAATTAAACAACATGGAAGCAATTGTTTCTAACTCTACTTAAGCACCCCATCTTTGGCTCAAGTGGAGATGACATAAAGATGCCTAATCTTGGCTTCACCATTGGGGGATAAAGGGGGAGATCATTTTTGCAGAATACGTATATTATTGCAAATATTATTACTTCAAAATTTAAGGAGAAATTGTGAAGTCAAAAAGAGTTAGAAGGAGAAATGAAACTAAAATATTATTGTTGGGTATGCATTATATTATTTTCACAACTTATATGCACCATGAACACAGGGAGGTGAATCTTTATTTTGGGCTATTTTTTGCATCAGCTTTTGCGGTCTTCGACCCATGGTTTTTCTAAAAGCGGTTTTGTGGTGTGTGGTGGTTTTCCCATGGTTTGTAGTTTTATTTATGGAACTACAGTTGACTTGGTGTTTCATGTATGCTGAACCAGATATATTGTATTGTAATATAGTACATACAATATAATGAAAAACAAGCTTGCTCATTTTCCCGAGTTAGGGTTTCCAAGATAAAATATCAGTGTAAATTTATATGTTTGTAATGTATCTTTTCTATTTTTATTAAGAATTTGTTTGCAACCATTAATTGTAGAGGGTTAAAACCTACAATTATAAGGAGGTGATCAACTCCGATCTCGAAAATCAAAAGTATCTCTCTATCTTACTAATGTTAAGAAGAAAATGAACATTGATAAAATAAGAACAAATCCTCATAAGTTTCATTGCGAAACCAGAAGCGGCTCAATTCCCAAAACACCATGGGATGGAAGAGTTTGTCACCTTTGTGACGCTAAGAAAATTGAAGATGAAAAACACTTTATGTTAAATTGTCCATATTATACTCATGTTCGATCTAATTTTCAAAATATTTGTCACACTACTAGCCTTCTTAACCTTTCAAGTTAACAAAATTATGATGATCTTGAAATGCTTCTCTTAATGTTTTTCGAGTATAGAAATAAAACGCTATAGAATTCCAAGTAATTTCTCACCTTCTTAAGGTCAGATAAACCATATGGGTCATAATGAACACTAATCATAATTACCACCATAACATAAAATATAGATAGTAATTATAATTTATAAATCCATCTAATAATATAAACTAAGATAATTATAATTCATATTGATAATCATGATATTTGAGAACCTTATATTTTAATTTAGTTAACAAAAACATAAAGCTTAAAATTTGTAATACACTATTTTTTTTCTAAGCTTTATATATATTGTATCTATACTATCTATGCATATCACATTAAAAAATTAAATTATAAAATACGTAAAAGAAAATATTACATTAAAAAATTAAATTATAAAAATTATAAAACATGTAAAAGAAATACTATCTATACATATCACATTAAAAAATTAAATTATAAAATACTTAAAAGAAAATATCACATTAAAAAATTATAAAATATGTAAAAGAAAATAGCATACTTTTTAGCTATATGTATTGTGTTGGTTTTAATTAAACTAAAACTAAAAATAAAAATAATTTTAGATATAAAGATGTGAGTTTTATTTAGTATTATAAACAATAGCATAAAATTATCTTAACTTTAAACCTATTTAGTGTGGAAAAGAATCAAATATTTAAAATACATATCTCTCTTCAAATTTTACATTAAAAAATAAATTTACATTTAAAAAACGTTGATCTTCTCAATATTTAATAAACAATAAATTAAAATAAATGTATACTAATTATATAAATTTTAAAATATATCGTTTTTTTATTAACAATTGGCAAGGCATAACGATATTGTCTTTCTATTTATATAACTTTGAAAATATGACAAAAAAATATTTGAAAGTATAAATTTTTGTGATCTAAATTCATTTTCAAATGAATTTTTCGGAAATCACATCCTAGATCATAGATCACATCATAAATTATAGAGACGATCCGTTGTTAACTACAAAATGTAGTTCATCATCAGGAGAATGATGATTGGCTAATTAATTCCATCAATAAATAATACAGAGAAAGCAAGGATCAAAACCAAAATTTATAACAAAATAATAAAAATAATGATTAAGAAACTATAATTTTTACCACTTATAACTATTTAATAAAGAAATATTAATTAAATTTAATAAAATCAAAGGAAAATTAATTAAAAGTCAATATACAAACTAAATAAAGATTATTCCCCTAATTAAGTAACGCAACTAAGTTCAACTCACATAAATTATATTGAGTAAATATTAATGTATATGGTTTGTTATTATATATATATATATATATATATATATATATATATATATATATATATACATTAATATTTATTTAATATAATTTATTAATTTTTATTTAGTTTGTATGATGATTTTCAATTAATTTTATTTTATTAAATTTAATTAATATTGTTTTACTAAACGATTATAAGTGGTAAAATTATAGTTTTTTAAAAGACTATTTTTATTATTTTATTATTAATTTTAGTTTTGATAGTCGTTTTCTCTGCATTATTTATTGATGAAATTGATTAGTCAATCATCCATTTTCTAATGATGAATTACTTGGTAATTCGAAACGCGTTAACTATATGATCTATAATATGATTTCCCAAAAAAATTTATTTCAAAAAAAATGTATTTTTGAAAAATTATGCTTTTCATCTCTCGACTTGTATTTATTAAAATTACACTTTAACTTTACTATTTAAGATATAATTGGTTAGTTTAATGTGAATGTTATTAATTTTTCATTTTAAAATTAAAGTATATTACGAGATGATGAAAAATGATCACATGTCTATCCTTTGCACTTTGCATCAAGTTGAAATGACCACCTATCACAATTATAGAGAAGAGGATAATAAATAGAACTAAATGACATAAGTTGCACTTTGTTTCCATTTTAGATAATGGTACGACGATGTCTGAGTTTCCTCGTTGATAATGGTACGAAGATGTCTTAGTTTCCTCATTAACTTATCATTTGTCTTGTTTTATGTCCACATGGATTGGCTCAACATAACTGATTTAAAGGGGAAAAATTGATAATGAGGTTATTATTAGTAGGAATGGGCAACATTGGCCAAGGATAGTTAAGAAGACATTGTTGCAGAATGAAAATGAATAGTGAATTAGTCAAACAATCTCTCTTAGAAAGGAGAGTAGAAGGTTGAACCAAGGAGATTAGAAAAGGGGAATTCATGATAAAGCAGAGAGAAAGATGAAAAAGTCATTTTATAACATCATAGGTTGATAAATAAACATTATAAAAACTAGATAAATAAAAAGTAGTTTTAGAGTTATTTTTTCCCTTTGAAAAATAATAATTTTATTTATTATAAGATAAAATTCTATTTTCAATATGTTTTTGACAATTTCAAAATATTGATAGCAATAATCTAATTCATCATGAATATACTCATAAAAAAAAAACTTGAAAGATGAAAACATAAAATAATAAGGAACATGTAGTGAAACTTTTAGGGGCTAATAAAAAAGATTCACCAATTTTGATTTAAAAAAAAATGATTCGTCCAAATTTTATAATATAAAATTATTTTCCCTCAAAGATCGCCAAATGACTATATATAAAATCACTAGAAATTTGAAAATTTTTACAAGGATATTTGAAAACTTTTACAAGGAGATCATCAAATATTTTACAATTTGCATACTAGGGAGTAGTAAGATTCACTATGTTTCTATACTTTAAGATAAATTTCCATCCTTAAAATTTTCCCTTACATGTTCCCCACATTGACCTTTTTTCCTTCATATTTTCTTTTGATTTTAGGGAATCCCTATGAAGGACGACCTTAAAGATTTAATTGTAAATCAACCTTCTAAGTTAGACCTTGCTCCTTATTAAATTGAAAGATCTAGATTCATGATTTCTTTTCATTCCTCCATATGGAGTTTCATTGACAATTTTCTCCCTCGTTGAAGGGGATCTTCTAATTCATTGCTTCTTCTTGAAAATATGTGGACATTTGTAAATCTAAATGTTTCTTTTATGATCTTCCATTTGTAGTTCCATTCTCTATCTCTACTATGAAGAAATATTTTTCTTAAGTTCCATCTTCATAATTTTAATTGGAGGGCTCATATGGTCATGAATTTTTG
The DNA here is from genome assembly GCA_034641835.2 of Pinus albicaulis. Classification (NCBI taxonomy): domain Eukaryota; kingdom Viridiplantae; phylum Streptophyta; class Pinopsida; order Pinales; family Pinaceae; genus Pinus; species Pinus albicaulis. The sequence goes on from CM076584.1 coordinate 1,523,912,606, forward strand.
GATATAGGAGGATGACATTTTTTTCCCCGAAGGAGGTCTTGTTTAAAGAAGATAGGTACCCTAGAGATGTCCAATTTGATGACATATCCTATGTCAAAAATATGCGTTTACATAATCCAAAATCTTTGGAAAATGCATTTTCCCCGATTTAAATCAACTTATTTAGAAGACCTTTACCAATATCTATCTCCACACAAACTCAACAATAAGTGAACAATGTCAAACTATGCTTACTTCATATACATCTTTAAATATTTTCCTAGTTCTTTTTTAATATGTTGAAAGGTTAAAGTATGCCAAAAATAAAGTAATATATTATGAAGATGGACCCATAGTTGGATTTTGGAAACAACCATAGAGAATAGATTAAATTTGGGAAAACATAAGTCATAAAATATTTGTCCTCTCCCAAAACTAAGCCCCTCGAAAAATTTCCGATAATCTTCCTCATTTGGAAGTTGAACATAAAAATTCCTTTTGAGTAGAAATGTACCTTACATGGCTTAGACTAGTTTGAAAAAAATTCAATAATATAGATTTAATAAGAGAGGCAAAAAGGCATTGAAATGAAATATAGTTTCATATTTTTGATAACAATCATCATTTACGATAAATTATTGATGAAAAACCTCTGGAACTAGGACCTCGTGAGTTTCCTCCACTAAATGAGGATTAGGCATCATTGGGGATTGAGTTGCTTGAGGTGGAGGCTTGGATTTAATTGCATATGGGTAAGAAAAAAATCTTTGAAGATAAATACCCATGTCCTCCTTTCATGTCCACATAAATGCAATACCAAAATAATGGTTGAGTACTTGCAGTTATCATAATGATACAACTTGCAAAGATCCTCTGATTTCTTATCCTTATAGAGGAAATGGTGATGGACAATAAGAATCATTTGGCTATACTACAACTTTTGTTTAATTTCTAACACATAACAAATATCATTCACCCATACTATTCTTGATATTTGATTCAAGGATTTCCTCATGATATAAAATTTGGGAGAATTTTTGAACCACGCTTTGCAAAAATCCTCCATAGACAATCATCACCAAACTTGTATCTTAAACATTCACAATCAAGAAAAATTCTATTGGCATGTTGAACAATCATTTCATAATTAAACACTTGTCATGTATCCTTCAATCCAAACCAATAAACCATTTCCACACTAAAGAACAATGACAAAGATCCAATCTGTGTTTTATCCACAACTACCTTGACTAGCCTAAATGCACAAAGCCATGTCAACAAGTAATTTCCACTTAGAAAAAAAAAGTTTGTAAACCTCATAGATTCTCCTCGTGCCTAAAAAAAAAATCTTATTACGCAACTATTGTTCAATATTAAACTTAAAAGAGCCCTTCCATATTTGGAATATTGGATTCACTTGAGCTTGAGCAATATAAAGTGCTACATGGCCTAAGATGATGCCACACTTGGTTATTAAACCTCAAATATAAGAAAAAAAATTGTCAACAAGTCAACAATTGATTAACAACACAAACTCTTCAAAATATGAAATCAAAATTAATCCTAAACACAACTTACCCCTCTAATTTCATGGCAATGCGATCTAAAAAATCATGCTTCCCTCTATAACCCTAATCCTCCATATTCCCTATACCTAAATGTTTTTATTCTATATCAATAATTTTATATCCCATCTTTTTTATTCTATATCAATAATATTGTATTTCAAATTTTAATTACATCAATATTATGTTTTGATTTAAGTTTCCCCTCTTAGAAAAAATACTCCATATTCAAAAAATATTTGTAAATATTGTAATATAAAAATAATTATAAATATTGTAATATGAATTTTTAATTAATATTAATGTGAAAAATACAATAATAATATTAAATATTTTTTTTTAATCTTATTATTAATTAATTTTATGCTTTTGAAATTTTTTTTTTTTTAAACCTGAAAATATTAAAATTTATTATAACTTAATTATTAATAAAAAAAAATATTTATCATTATCTACCATGATAGCAATATAACAACCATATAATATTGACGAAGTAGTTAAAGCGACCCCACATACTTACTAGAGTTTGGGATAATTCATTGGCAAAGATAAATGCATAATTTTACATTTTGTATTTTAGATATTAAATCACAACCAAATAATATTGACGAAGTAGTTAAAGCCACTCCATATTCTTACTAGAGTTTGGGATAATTCATGGGCAAAGATAAATGCATAATTTTACATTTTGTATTTTAGATATTATGGTTAAATGATTGATATATAATGTAGTATTATTATTGGTTTATAAAGAAATTTATTGTTTAATTATTATTCAATTAAATTATGAACATATATTTATTTTAATTTTAGATTTATTAAGTATAGAAAAAGATCAAACATTTTTTATTTTAAAAGAAATTTGTACCTCAAAATATTTGATTTCTTTATATGCTTGAGATATTTGAAATTAAGATTAATCTAGGCTAATAACATACATATATTACTAGCCTAGATTCATCTTAACTTTGGATCTCTCAAACACCTAAAAGGATATATATATATATATATATATATATATATATATATATATATATATACTCCATGGTTTCTTGATTTTGAGGCCACAACCATAGTGGTCACAACCATGTTGGTTTGGGTGAGACTTCTAAACCTTCCCCTTCCCTTATGACACCACAAAGTTCTTGAGGATAATGGAAATGCTTTAGGAAAATTTAAAAAAATAGACACTGGAAGAACAGAGAATTACATCTTCACCATTGCCAGAATTTGTGTGGAGATTGACCTTAGTAAAGGATTTCTAGATCACATAACATTGAAGCATAATAATCTATAGTGGTCTCAAGTTTTGGACTATGAAAACACGACATTCTGATGTCATGTATGTCCATAGGAACCCCCCCCCAAAAAAAAAGAAAAGAAAAGAAAATAAAAGAGAGGTAACCAAATAGGCCAACAAGATGATAGTTTTCCGAGGTCCCCACTTTAGAAGATGAGGAAGAAGACACCAAACAGAGTAACCCAATCCAAATAGATGTTGAGATTAAGGATCAATCTAGACACCAATAGGAAGGAGTCTCATCAACACAGACAAGAATGAACATACATGTACAACAGGGCTATGTCTTTGAAGGTACACAAAAAATGGAAGGCCTTGGGGGCACATAAAGAGCCCATATCTCAGAGAGTTCATACTCTAAGAAAGAAGCTCCCCATTTGGATGGAGGAAGAGACTTGGATTTGGTTCTTGTTTAACCGACTTCAGATGGTTGACATTAGGTGCAAAAAGAGAAGGGTAAAAAGATAGGCTAAGCGTATAATATCTTACTTTAATTCTCACCCCTTATTGCCTCATGTTGTTATGGTTTTTGTTAGCTATGTGCTAAGAGGTGTTTTTAAAATAATGTTGAATAACACATGCAAAATGTAATTTTATTCACATTTTATTTTTTGTCATGTTGAATAAAAGTACACACACGTATACACATTCAAGAACACTATTGAAAAAATCATGGGTTGTAAAAAACTAGAGCCCAAAAAATACCAACTGTAAATTGACTATTTTACCTCAATTTTATTTCTTATTTATTTATTATTATTATTTTTTTTTTGTAATTGACCAAGTCAAAATGTTTACATAACATAACAGGGCATTACAACACCTCTTGAGACAATACATATTAACATTATTATATAAAAATGTGTTTCATTTTTCAAAATATATAATTATAAATAATTTTATAAGAGTAAGCTATAAATGATTAAATTATTGTAAAATTTATTTAAAATAAAATTTTGTTTTGTTGTTGTTGTTTTTTTTTAAATGTATATAACCACTTCAATATATAACTTATTTTTAACTTTTTATTTTTGAATTTCAGAGTGTTAAGTTTTTAGGTTTTTAAGAGAGTGTTGAACCTTCAATTAGATAGTTAGTTAAGATTTCTTTATGATGGAGATTAAGTTATTTTATTATGGCCATAAGTTTTCTTGAGGTTAAGTTATTATTTATAGCCATAAGTTTTATTGAATATATGAGTATACACTTATACAATTATGAATGTCGCTAACATTTTTCACATTTATAGAGTAATAGAGACATTTCTCCATAGCACCAAAAACAAATTAGAATTAATGAATCCATTTAATCTCTTTTGAATAGGCTCTCAAATTCATCTTTGGTGTGAAGAAACCTAAAAAGAAATTAAAGAATAGAATGAAAAACTATGCAATAATTCAATAGTAAAATTGTATGGAATGCATTATCGTTAGGTCTCAATGCCCACTCTTCACAAACATCCCACCACATACTCATATGTGAATAAAAATTAATTCTTATGGTTTAGAATCTAGATATATTTTAAATTTTCTCAGATCTACGTGTTACTTAAAAAACACTTAATGTGATGTTACTTGTGTTTCTATGTTATTTTCAAGAGTTTACACATGGTTTAAATAATTTAAGAAAATCAGGTAGTTGGAGTGTTTGAATCATTTTTTTGATGGTGAAAATGGATTCAGCACCATCAAAAACCCTTGGGCACCAGGGATAATTTTAAGAACCCCCCTAAATTTTTATATATAAAAAATAGGCAAATCCCCATGATACATAGGAAAAATGGAAGGCGATTTTATTAATAATATAATATGTATATATAATTTTTTGGCGAATCTCTCATGAGATTATATTATCTTGTAAAATCATGGTGAATCACTAGTACAAATAGCGAATCACTAGTACAAAATGGTGAATCGTTGTCTAGTGGAGTTCGGGGTGTTGGTTCCAATGAAGATATGGTAGTTGAACCAAGAGTAGAAGGAAGAGAACCACCGAGACCAAGCATGGCACATGGTGACTTGTGAGGGAAGTAGTTCTCGTGTAGTTTGGAAAACACGTTCTTCTAGTTCTGCTAAGCGTAGTGTTGTTTGTCATGCTACTACTAGCACTGATATTGAGGTTGGAGAGGAGTTTGAGGAAAGGTAGTAGTGGTGGAGAATTACAAAGAGTACCCCATGATGGGCTCCATTTTTCCCTTTGGTATTTGTGCCTGCAAGACCTTCTGTCCATTGAACCAACAATTAGTCATTCAACCAACAATCAACTTGACTGAGTTGATTAGGTACGAGTCAACTTAGACTAATATTCAAAACTATGATTTGCACTATCCCATATTTATCACACTAATGCTACACAACATTGTGCATTTGCACCTAACTCTCAATAATTCTTTTCCAAGAAAAAACTATAATAAGAAAAATATTTTACTATATTCTAAAAGGTGAAGATGTCGAAATCATGCCACAAAGTGAAAGGAAATAAAATATCTTTCCTCAAACCACCAAATATATAAAGAAAACAATAATGATTATAATAATAGAACTAGATCTATCGATCTGTCGATATATGCATGATATGAGAACCATAAGCATTCAAGAGACTAATTTCAAACTCAACAAAATCCTCTAAACAAGCAACAAAAAAACCACTAAAATTTTCAAAGATATCAAGGCTAGACATTAACACAATTTCATGTACTTGAATAAGCCCATTGTTGCTTAGCGTTAGACTTCTTAAATTAGTTCTTTATCATTTAATACTATGACACTATCTATGTGAAAAGAAATAGGTCCCAACTTCATCAAATCTTATTTCATTTCCAATCAAAGATCAAAACTAGCTTCGTTTCCAATACCAATATAAAATCACACATTTTCCAAATATCAATAATTATTTTCCAAGAAAATATAAAACTCGAAACTCAGCAAAATTCCCCCAACACAAGCAACATATATACCATTAAAATTTTCTAAGATGTCAAAGCTAGACATCAAGGTAGTTTCATGTACTTGAATGAGCCCATTGATGCTTTGCATTAGTCTTGTTAAATTAGTTATTTATCATTTAATACTAGTCAAACACTATCTATGTGAAAATAGGTCCCAAAATCATCAAATCCAGCTTCATTTCCTGTCACAAATAAGAAGCAAACAATGTAAGGATTAAATATGAAACATCAATATTAAAATAACACACATGAAAGAAATGTAGCTGCACTGTTACAATGAAAAATACAAAATATAGAACCCATTTTTACCTGAATTTGACATGTAGTAATCTTGCATGATCAACGGAACATGTATACCAAAATAAGAGTCCTAGGGTATTTCAATGTCCCAATTCTCATCTTGGTCATCAATTTCTACATTGTGAACATGATCTTCTCCAGATGTACTGTCATTATGAGCCTCCAAAACATTATTTTAAGTATCAAGTTCATTAGATAAATTTGTTATATTGTTTTCTCCCCTTCTATTACAATATGATCGCCAAAGCGCTAGTGCTCTTTCATATGGAAAATTGTCAACGCCATACTTTGTTACATATAATATTAAACATGTATCCACATGTTTATCAAGCTTGTTCCTCAACTTTGACTTCAAAAATGATAGTGCACTAAACATTCTCTCATCCTCCACTGATCCCAAAATCATAGTTTGACACAAATCTGCTAATTTAAAATATTCTGATATGTTTTCTTGCAGGTATTGGCTAGCACTTAAAGTATTCCATAATCTTGTTATAGCACCATTTTCATTAGGATTCTCCAAAAAAGGATATTGCTTCCACATTGTTTCAGCAAAGCGTCCACCTTGTTGATACAATTTTGATGAATCTAAAATACCTTCAATATGTTCTCCATGTATCGAGACTTTCTTGCAAAAGTGGTCTACTAAACATTTTAATCTCTTTTAAAATCGGATTTTAAATTTCTTGAACATTGACAATTGTTCCAATATTGAGGGTATACCACACACATGTCCTCCAACAATTCATCTCGAGGAAATCGTTCTCTTATCTCTGATGATAGTGATCTTGCAATTTCTATCAAATTTTGTCTCACTGAGATAAAAATATCATCAAATTGGTCTCTTGACACGAGGCAATATTTGGTGATTCGTCCTGTCTTACTAATATAATGAAAGGGGACCATATACCCATGCACTGTGATACATAGTATCCCTTTTTCATCAAACGTCAAAAATTTTTCAGTATTTTCTATATTGATGATCTTAGTCCAACTTGTAAACTCTGGACCAGTAAAAGAGTCCGGCATCATATACAAATTATCCAATGCAAGGCATGCTGACTTTCTCGCATTTGTGTATTCGGCAATATACATTGTGTGATTCTGAGACATTTTCACGAGGACATTCATTTCATGTAGCATAGGAAGAATTCCAGCCAATGTCAATAATGTTTCTATATCAGCTAGTCGAAAAAGAAGATCTTGAGCTTTGTCTACATTGTAGCGATTTTCATACATCAACCCTACCAAAGATTTGAACTCACTAAATAGTCTTTGAGCTGGTCCATTTAATGAGATCCATCTTGTATCAACATCTTTCAGTAGTTTTTTTCCATCCGTAACACCATCTGCAAATTGTTGAAACTCTAAATATCGTTTGGGACTACGAGAAAAGTATGCATGAGTCTCATGTACAAGATCTTCAACTTTTGAAACTAATGGAAACTTGCTTACTATTTTAAATGCAAGATTCATCCTATGAGCCATACAATGAATATTAATCATATATGGCAAAGCTGATAGTTGTATTCGAACACAAAGACCATTCCTTTGTCCTTGCATTACTGATGCTCCATCTGCTCCAACACATACCAACTTTTTTGCAATCATTAAATGATCCATACCACTTTCCTTCAAAGTATTAAGAACAAGTTCATAAATATTTTCAGCTGTAGAAGTCTCTCTCATCTTTTTAATCCCAAGTAGATAGGAATGCCTAATATGGTCATTAACCATATAAATGCTCATGCAAATCCATGAAGTATTATCAATAGCTATAACCTCATCCAAAGACAATGCCAAAAACCTAGCATTTGCAATCTCCTGTTTCAAATCATCAATTTCTACTTGAGCTAGATATCTTGCCCATTCCCAACCACTAGTTATGGACCAATGAGAAGATGGAAAGTTTGGCACGTGAAGAAAAGATAGAAATTTCATCTGATCTGGATAATCTGTCATAGGAAGACCTTTACTTAAGATGTGAAATACAGTGCTCAATTGTATTGTCTTGGATAACAAACTTCTTTCCATCATCTTTTCAAATTGAGATATGATGGTTCCTCCACTTGCCTCAAGTTTCTTCTTATTTATTAAATATTTTTTGTATTCTTCCACACATTGGCTATGTCGGCATTCCTCCAAAGATTTCCATCTGACAATAGATTTCTCTTTACCATTTACAATTTTCTTTTCATAAACCTTTCCTGCATGCTTTTGTACTATATCTAGCTTCATCTGAAATTTCACTACCTTGCAACTTTTCCAACTACACGCAAGACATTTAACTTCTCGTAAATCCTCATTTGTAGAAGGTATTTCTTCAATAAATGGAAAACTTGAGAGCCAATCATCTTGGAATTTTCTCCCTATGGTCCACTGGCCTTTTTTCATTTTCCGTGAATGGTTTGTGTCACCTTCCAAGGAAATATCTTTAACATTTTCATCATTAATTTCTGTTGAAACTGCATTTATCTCACCCTGATCACTTGCGGAACCTATTATTTCATCCATCATATGGATATCAGATGCATTTTCACAAGAGTTAACATCTCTCTCAGTAATAGATTGTTCAAAGGAGCTTGAAGCATGAAGAGAATGTGTATTCTTGGATTGAGACTTTTAAAGTATGATAATACATCAATTTGCCTTGATAGTTTCTTCCCAGGATTATATTTTGACATCTCACTGAATATTCCAGAAGTAAAATTTCAAATCGATCTAGAAACCTGCATCAATAGTTTCCAAGAGTTGAGAATTACTAGATTTGTAAGTAGCTTTCAAAGTAAAATAAGTGTAATGTTCACAAAAACCATTATGCAATTTTTTATTAAAATCTTGTGCCAAGGCCCAAGCCCAAAAGCAAAAATAAATCATTATACACAAAACAATAACATCATGAGTCATCATCTATAAAACAAAGAACATCATTCAAATATAAAATATAAAAAAATTTTCCACTAAATTAAATCATATCTCCAAATCACCTAATGAACACTTGAAAGCTTTAAACAAAACAACAAAATATTACAATAACTTTAATCATCCTTTCCAAAACACCTCTCCCTTAATTTGTAAAGAATTGGTTATAAGAAGTTGAAACATATCCTCTATCATTTTCCATGATAAAAGTGAGGAAGGAAACTAGTCAGTTACTAGTGATTCTTTTACTTATCAATGGAAAGAAATCCCTTAAGACATTGTCCTCCCGTTGACCATAATTTCCTTTCCATAGTGAAGCACGTCTAGTATGTCCATGAAATAACCTAAAAAGACTCAAATGCTTTCCATGATTTGTAAACACACGGGTGCCATGTAAAGTTTCAGGCCCAAAAAAGCACGTTTGGGATCCTATAAAGCAAAATTAATTATTGTATCAAACATTTAAAACTACTAATTAGCACTTAGTGTTTGTTATTTAACCAAGTTCCATTGAAATAACAATCATGGGATGTTACCAAAGAGTTAACCAATAGATAAATGCACACCACAAATCATACATTCACTGGAACTTCCCCTCCCATGAATGACCATCTAAGGGAAAGGGGCAAAAAAGAAGAAAAGAAGTCAACGAATCACCACAGTCAACCAATGATTCTTAGTGTCAAATCATTGGAAACTACAAATCAAGTGAAAATTTAACCCATGCATCCATGGGTTGACAAAAAGAGTTTATAGCAGCCACAAGCTAATCATTCTACGAGTCTACCCAAATCTGACACAAACTCCTAAAACTTGTTGATTAGAAATTCCCTAAGAAATTTCACTTGGTTCATGAGAGAATGAAAGACAAGTGCAAATAAACTTCCATGAAAGACGAGTGCAAATATCCTTCCATGAATGGATATCACTCTCCAAAATCATTTTGGGCATATTCCAATATGTAGGAGCCAGGGAAACATGGTGCATAACAGCAGTCTATTGTGCCTGAATTTAAACTACATCAAGGGAACATTTTCACTCTTCACACATTGAACATTGAAGACAATTAATTAATGCCTGACATGACCATAGCAACAAAAGCATCAAGCAGAGACTATAACAAGATTATGTGAAAGTGAGAAAGAACACCCATCATGAAGCATCAAGTAATATCATCCACAACATCAACATCACTGTTGGGCAGATTTTGATCGCCTTCGCTTACTAGAAGTAACTTCTAGTGGTAAAGGTGGTTTTAAAGCTAATCTACGCGAACGACGGGGGGTAGGATTATGTTCTTCCATGATTGCTGATTAATTTTAACCAAAAATAAATAAACAAAAAGAGGGTAATGTTGGGCAAAAGGGTTTACCAGTAAACTGTGAACTGCAGAATACCTCCTGGCAAGCCAAGAAGTACGAGCAGGCAATCTCCCCGAATGTTGTGTTCGGTGTATCACAATTTAAAGGTGGCCGACTCGGTTCACTATGGATGGATAGCACCTAAAAGTTGTCCTCCCAAATATACCCGAAGGTATGTGGAGGCCCAAGTCCGTAATAGCGCTGTCTAATGCGAAACCGCACAGTGAGAGCACCACCTATATACTTATCGTACTGTAACGCCGCCCCAAGGGACGTGCTACGATATACTTACGCACGTGGGGTGAGATATCACACTCGGAATGTATCGCAGACAAGTTAACGACAGCTGCTATGTTTTACGACGCCGGAACACGTCTCTAGCCTAGACCTTCTAAATGTTATTGTTATGGTTCCAATGCATTTTTAGGTAAATTGAGATTAATTTTATGTTGATCTTGCTTAACAATTTGCCTTTCAATGGTACCGCGATGATGTATGTAGAAATTCCTAAATGCAAACTAAGAATGATAAGCAAACTTTTCACTTTTAGTTTTTCAATGAAAGACCTAGCTACAAAGGGAAGAGAGCAAATAACTTTGTGAGCAAGCAAATCAATGAACAAAATAAAACATTTAGCACAAAACTAAATGCAGATTTCCTAATGTTCCTTTTTTGCAAAAAAAACACAATCCTACATGCAAATGCAAGTTTTTCTTTTCAGTTCCTTTAATGTTATGAATGCAAAAAAGAAACTAAGTGCATCAAACAAATGCTTTTTACTTTTTGAGAAATGAAGAATATGAACGACAATTGTATAACTGCCATCATTGCCAGCGTATACATGCCATTTACAAAATGTTAAGGAACTAGATTAAGAAGAGATATCTCAAAGATCTAATTAAAAAGGAAAATAAAACAATCATCATGATACAAGAAACAAAAATATCAGATGTCTTAAATATCAGATTTTCTCTAACTGACAACAATTTGCTTTCTGTCTGCTCAATATTAGTTCTTATTTTTCTGTTATCCATTCTCATTTATTTAAAATTCTCATAAAATTTACATAAAAGGTCCTACAATTCCCTAATTTATTCTTCATTTTGAGGTTTTATTTGAATTCATCACATTTACTTTTCATTTATAAGGTCTACTTCCTTTTCTTCGTAATTGAATATTTCTCTGAGAAACATGTCCAAAGAAATTATAGCTTATTTTTCCAATGAATTTCCATAATCAGAATCAAGCTTAAAAAAACATCTATGAACCAGGTTCACTTATGAGAATTAACTACATTCTATTTTTTAATAAGAAAAAGGAGGCTTGTATCAAGATAAGACAATCTCTCCATGCAAGGAACAATTTCCAAAGGATAATATTAAATGAATTCCTCAATGTAAGCTATTAACTTCTCTATGGTAGTATCAAACTGGTGTTTCAAGTCAGGATGAAATCATGAGGAGGCTTTCATTGATATTTACTTTTCTGAAAGATATTTTCTAAAGGAATCTACCTCCAAATGTAAGGAATCTCTGTCATTTGCATTTTGAGCTGCTTGAAAATCCATTTCATGTGGCCCAAACATATCCTACCACCTAGAATCCATAATGTTTTACCTACCACTCAACATCTAGATCCCAATTTTTGCTCTATGCCTTAATGCCCTCTCTAGAGAATGACCAATACAGTAAATTTTTGCACAACTCATCAACCCAACCTTCATTGTTTTCCTTGAGTTCTCTTAACCTCTATCAAAACTTTTATAAGACTTTTGTTGCCAATTTTAAAATTATTTGTCAAAATTATTTCACATTACTTTGACAATTTTAAATTGTACTGATCTTTGGTTTTTTTTTATTTGGTTAGTGATTACTGCAGTCTGTTGGACAATATGTAGGAGAATTTGAAGAGCTGAATTTTCGCTGGGCACCCGATTCAACTGCATTGATTTGCTTCACATCAGGTATATTAACATGGCCCTCTTTTACTGCCATACTATTGTGGTTTGGCTCCTCTATGTACTTGGTATATGAATGCCCTCTAACTTGTATTGTCTAGGTACCATTGGGAAGCCAAAGGGAGTAGCCCTTAGCCATAGTGCACTCTAAACAAATTAAAATATTAGTTACTGCTGTCAAAGAAACAAATCATTTTAATTTGTATCTACATATCAGCAGAGTGCCTCTTGTCTATTCCACTACCTCCTAGTTCAAAGTTTCCTTCTTTCACCGTGATTGCTAGGAGTCTCCCTCAATCATACATACTGCCCCATATCATACAATCCAACTACTTGATGGTTCCAAAGGACTTCAAAAGTGAGATAGTGCACAATTTGACCTTGTTTCCCTCAGTAATTAGACTTAGGATACCTTGACATCATCAACCTTATCTACCAATCTCTCTCTCTCTCTCATCATATGCTCAAGTAGTCCACGTTTCTAATCTCAGACAACCTCATTTAGTATTTTGTAGAACCATACCTCTATCACAACTTTGTATCGTGTTCTGATGTCATACATAAGCAATTTTATTTCTTTAAATTATTTTGGGAATTTTCTAGGAGTTTCACTTGCACCCCTACTTGCATTCCCACAATTGTTGTAATATTCAATCCCATTGAAATTTTCTAGGAATTATTCATGTATATTATTATCTTATCTTATCTACATTCTATCTGCATGGAAATGACATCTCCTACAACCTCTTTCTAGAATATACATTGTTTACAGCTTCTTTGGCACATGTTCAATGCATATTTTTTCATGGGCTATACAAGTTTGAGCTAAATAAGCTTCTCACGTTATGATGTTCTTTGGAGGAAAAGTCACAATTGGTAATAGATTCTTGACATTAGCATTTTTAAATTACTTAATATATCGGTATATTTTGTTCTCTCTGAAAGAAAACTCATCTGGTGGATAGTGGGTTGATCTAAGTGAAGCATGTTTTGCTATGATATGATAGACATGATATTCTACTTTATGTAGGAAAATTCCATCTCAGTGTTAGAACCTATCAAGATTTATTGGTATAATAAGTTTTCATATTAATCGTTAAACTCCTGAAATATGCAAATTATTGGTTATCAATTGGTTTGCCAAATAATAAAACACCTTGGGACTTAAAATTGAAGTGACACACATCAATTAATAAAAAAATTTTAAATGATTAGTTCAACCTTATTTTGATATTCATACCTCCAATTTTATTCCTTTACTTAAAACATAATTTCAATCTTATGTTGTATAAAATAGTGTCATTTGACTAGTCATAAATATGAGGTTGGTTAAGCTTGCTTTTAAATGGATATGTTAGGGACATAGTAGTATGATAAGGATTATTAAGTGGGGTTTACCCTACATTCTTACAAGTTGTTTTACATTTAACATGACATTTCTGCATTCCGAGGTTTCTTTGCTCTTAGAAAAATTATGACTTTGGGGAAACATAAATAATTGAAAATGAGTACTGTTATTGATGGTACACTTACTTTTTTCAATTAAATTTTTTTCAATATTTGCATTTGGGAGTAGGTGCTCATTTTAACATAGATGGTTAAGGTACCAACATTTTTGGTTTTACTTCTTTAATATAAGGATGGAGATCAAATATTTGTGTAGACATAATTCATTTTGTGTTAGTATCCAAACAATAGGAGCTCTATGCGAAGGAAAGAAAATGAGAGTGAGAACCACCATAGAATATCCAAATGTGAAATAATTTTGACAAAGTTTTATGTTATGAATTCAAACCGAAATATGGAAACAATGCTTAGTCTGTGCCAGTATGGAGGTCCTACATATAAATTTGTACCTACACTATACAATGGTCTTGTTGTAAAAGCTAGCTAGTGTGGAAGCCTATGATCCTGCCAACAAGATGGATGAGTGAAAGAGTACAAAATTTCAGGTAATTCTGTTTGTGAACACGTACCCCTACTTATTTAAGCACCACATAAATATGCCGCATGCTTACTTGTCGTAAAATGAAAAATAATTAGGAGGAGGTATTAGAGAATGGATGTAAATGAGGAGGTATCCACAACAATATATGGTGAGGTATTAGAGAATGGATGTAAATGAATATACATTTGATATTCCTATGAAATTGTGTGTATGTACTCAATCTTGAGATCCCTTCTCGAACCTCATTTTACAAAGTCACCAAAACAAAAATTTTGGTTTACTTCTACAGAAACGACAGTCTGTTAAAGTTGAAACTCTCTCTTCTTTGGTAAAACCAACAAGTGTAACCTAAGGATATGGCCATGCAAGACTGATTTTTATGATAGAGGTTCATCTATGATTGCAAAGCCATTGTGTTTAGTATTTATCAAAATATGTACAATATTTCAAAATTTATCTATTCTTGGAAAGGTTATCAGTTGACCTGTAACATCATCACCAACATTTAGGTGTCCCACATACAATTCAGGATGACCTTCTACGAATGGATGCCCCTTTAAGTGCACAATTTAATTATACATGATGACATTGAAGCAACATGTTTTTGGCTTTGATATTATTAGGACCAACATTATAAAATGGAGCAATGACAATTTGTTTTTTAGCTTGAAAAGGATAGCAAAAAATGAAACTTTCATCCTCATTGAGCCTCCAAGGAAATAATTTGAACTCAGCAAAGCATAAAGCCCCTCATCGATTCTAGTGAAGGATATAAGCAGATCCCCAAAAGAATGACCATATGCAGGACCTATCAAAATAACAGGATTGAACAGACTTGATGGTAGCACGAGTCCATATGTGACGAGCCCCAATGCCAAAATAGTAACAAAGTAAAGCATGATTGATGATTGATGAAACTCCTTTCCTATGGCAGAGCTGAAGATATTTTAATAATACCATAATTTCATGAAAATCAAGCTTCACAAGTTCAGAATCTAACCCTATGGACAATGGGATCGCTTAAGTTTTCTTTTCTATTATGTTTGGATATTTCCTTCCATAGAACATTTCCCGGAGGATAAGGTGTGGAATTTTTCCCAAATAGGGAAGTCAAAAAATGAAATAATATGTCAATACGTAGGAAACGAGGAAAGAAGCTCATGGACATAGACTTCTCAGTATGGCAACATCCATCTATGGATTAAATCATGTGTAGATGGCAAAGCAAAACATGGTCTAAAGCGAAACCATCATTGTATATAAATATACATAGTAATTGATAAGGGCATAGAACCTGAAAATCTTGACAGGAAGGTAGTTATAGAAAACTCCCAATACCCCTCCAATAACTCCAAGTATCATCACAGGAAGCATATCAACAACCTGATATTTGATCGACACAACAATGACATCAAACACTATCAGGAAAAAAATTCCAAATATACCACAGTTTCCATTTTAAAAATAATTTATGAATCCCTTCACCACCATAGTAACCGCTATTGTGGTGAAAAATGTCCTCCAAAGAAGAGCACTTCACACCTCAAAAAGGATTCACAACCACCGCTTCTCACTAATTTATTTTGAAATCATGCTTTAACTGATATCAAACTACAAACTAAATGTGCACTATTTTTGTGCTATAAGCCAGAGTTATTTTCATCATATGTAGGCATAGTCAATGGTTTGAGACTAGCTAAATGCATGTCACATCCTTATCTGACATATGCAGAGGGTTAAACCCTGAAGTATTGTAACTTGTAACTGTAATAATGATAGTTATGCATACATGCAACAAAATTTTTAATGGAAAAGGAAATATTTATATACCATATTGTTATTTCAAGTATTGCAAATCTTAGTTACTAAGATAATCAGAGTTACTGTTGTCAAAGAAACAAATTAAAATGATTGCCAACCTTTCTCTCACAATCATTCTAGCGCCATCATCCATTTCTACATAATATTGCAATCTTGCTGTCTGATCTCATTTCCCTTCTGGTAACTTGTTGATGACTATAAAGGTATGACAGAGGCTTGCTCTTCAATGACTTTTATGGTTTCCTATGATCCAATGATCGGAGAAGACACGGCTAGAAACACACAGAAATTAACCATGGCATTACACAATACAGATGTTTCCAGAGATCATAGTGTAGGAGTTTGTGTGGAAAGCCAGCCCCTCATGTGGAAATTCAGATTGAACCAAGCAATACATTTTTATATGAGAATGAGGGATATAATGTGGGAAATATATTAACAAAGGGTCCTCATGTGATGCAAAAGTATTGGGGCCAAGAGGAAGCCACTGCAGCTGCATTTAGAGAATATCGATGGCTGAATACAGGGGATGCTGGTTGGATTGACAAAGAGGGGAGTTTACAATTTTGTCACAGGAGCACTGTCATCATAATGAGAATTATGTCACTGATAACAAGGAGTTGAGATTAACAACAAGTCCTTATAGACTAGAGTTATTTCCTTCATTAAAATGCAACAAGATCATCCTCAAAATTTTATTATCATATCAGAGATCATATTCTGTGTAACTGTTCAGTGATCTTAATATATTCTGTGTAACTGTTCAGCCAATGAGGAGGTATCCACAACAATATATGGTGAGGTATTAGAGAATGGATGTAAATGAATATACATTTGATATTCCTATGAACTTGTGTGTATGTACTCAATCTTGAGATCCCTTCTCGAACCTCATTTTACAAAGTCACCAAAACAAAAATTTTGGTTTACTTCTGCAGAAACGACAGTCTGTTAAAGTTGAAACTCTCTCTTCTTTGGTAAAACCAACAAGTGTAACCTAAGGATATGGCCATGCAAGACCGGTTTCAGATAGAGGGTCATCTATATCAAAGCCATTGTGTTTAAATACCAAAGTCATGTAAATAATATCAAAATCATCTATTCTTGGAAAGGTTATCATTGACCAGAACATCATCACCAACATTTAGGTGTCCCACATACAATTCAGGATGACCTTCTATGAATGGATGCCCCTTTAAGTGCACAATTTAATTATACATGCTGACATTTAAGCAACATGTTTTTGGCTTTGATATTATTAGGACCAACATTATAAAATGGAGCAATGACAATTTGTTTTTTAGCTTGAAAATGATAGCAAAAAATGAAACTTTCATCCTCATTGAGCCTCCAAGGAAATAATTTGAACTCAGCAAAGCATAAAGCCCCTCATCGATTCTAGTGAAGGATATAATAAGATCCCCAAAAGAATGACCATATGCAGGACCTATCAAAATAACAGGATTGAACAGACTTGATGGTAGCACGAGTCCATATGTGACCAGCCCCAATGCCAAAATAGTAACAAAGTAAAGCATTATTGATGATTGATGAAACTCATTTCCTATGGCAGAGCTGAAGATATTTTAATAATACCATAATTTCTGTTGAAAATCAAGCTTGCAAGTTCATTTTAGTAACCCTATGGACAATGGGATCGCTCGAAGTTTTCTTTTCTATTAGTGTTTAGACATCCTTCATAGAACATTTCCCCTGGAGGATAAGGTGTGAATTTTTTCCAGCTAGGGAAGTCAAAAAATGAAATAATATGTCAATACAGAGGAAACAGAGGAAAGAAGCATTTTGGATATAGACCCCTCTCTATATAAATAACATCGATCTATGGACAAAATCCATGTATTTTGCAAAAGCAAAACATGGTCTAAAGCGAAACCATCATTGTATATAAATATACATAGTAATTGATAAGGGCATAGAACCTGAAAATCTTGACAAGAAGGTAGTTATAGAAAACTCCCAATACCCCTCCAATAACTCCAAGTATCATCACACGAAGCATATCAACAACCTGATATGTGATCGACACAACAATGACATCAGACACTATCAGGAAAAAATTTCCAAATATACCACAGTTTCCATTTTCAAAATAATTTATGAATCCCTTCACCACCATAGTAACCGCTATTGTGGTGAAAAATGTCCTCCAAAGAAGAGCACTTCACACCTCAAAAAGGATTCACAACCACCACTTCTCTAATTTATTTTGAAATCATACGAACATATCAGTCTACAAACTAAATGTGCACTATTTTTGTGCTATAAGCCGTGTAGTTATTTTCATCATATGCAGGCATAGTCAATGGTTTGAGATCAGTTGAAACGTTGCATGTCACATCCTTATCTGACATATGCAGAGGGTTAAACCCTGAAGTATTGTAGCTCGTAACTGTAATAATGATAGTTATGCATACATGCAACAAAATTTTTAATGGAAAAGGAAATATTTATATACCATATTGTTATTTCAAGTATTGCAAATCTTAGTTACTAAGATAATCAGAGTTACTATTGTCAAAGAAACAAATTAAAATGATTGCCAACCTTTCTCTCGCAATCATTCTAGTGCCATCATCCATTTCTACATAATATTGCAATCTTGCCGTCTGATCTCATTTCCCTTCTGGTAACTTGTTGATGACTATAAAGGTATGACAGAGGCTTGCTCTTCAATGAATTTTATGGTCTCCTATGATCCAATGATCAGAGAAGACACGGCTAGAAACACACAGAAATTAACCATGGCATTACACAATCCAGATGTTTCCAGAGATCACAGTGTAGGAGTTTGTGTGGGAAAGCCAGCCCCTCAAGTGGAAATTTAGATTGAACCAAGCAATAAATTTTTATATGAGAATGAGGGATATAATGTGGGAAATATATTAACAAAGGGTCCTCCTGTGATGCAAAAGTATTGGGGCCAAGAGGAAGCCACTGCAGCTGCATTTAGAGAAAATCGATGGCTGAATACAGGGGATGCTGGTTGGATTGACAAAGAGGGGAGTTTACAAGTCTGTCACAGGAGCACTGTCATCATAATGAGAATTATGTCACTGATATCAAGGAGTTGAGATTAACAACAAGTCCTTATAGACTAGAGTTATTTCCTTCATTAAAATGCAACAAGATCATCCTCTCCTGGCTGCAAGAATTTGCATCATAAAAAATAAAACAAAACAAATCTTGATGTAGCAGCTATTAAATGGTTAGAAAATCTTGCATTAATTTCTCTAAAAGAAAATTTAAATCGTGTTTATATGGTTCTGTCTATCTAATATCATAGCAAGCTTAAGATTTTACAGATAGTTAAGGTGCTTAATTTGGTTTGTTCCTGGTAATTTTTTGTGTCAATAGGAAGGATAAGACCATTTAAGAGTCCAAGGAGTTAGCTCAACCAGATATCACCAATGATGATAGGTTTACTAGAGTTTCCAAAAATGTGAGGAAGCATGACATAGAGTGTTTCATCCTCTGTGAAACTATCACTGCCAGGAAAAACCTTCAGCAGCAGATGCTTTCTACCATTGTCATGCCAAAAAGTTAAAACCAAAGAAACTTGAGAGACATATTGATAAGTTATAACACTATAGTTGATTAACGGTGAGACCCAAACACATTGCATACAAACCACAGAGAATAGTTATAACACTATAGTTGATTAACGGTGAGACAAATAGCTGTGTGAGTAGTACACAGAAATTGCGAACTCTTCGTATTGTGCACACACTGACTCCCCTCTTCCATTGGGGTCATGGAGTTATTCTCCTTCTCATGAAATGCGTTTACATCAAGCAAAGTCTTTTGAACATGTCAGAAAACGTTATGTTACTTACAGCTACTGTCGTGACAACACCAGGTTTCAGAAACTCCTCCAGAGAATCGTATTCAATGTACAAATAGAACTGAAGGTGCATACCCTTGAACATACTGGCGAAAAGCGGCGTGCGCTTGAGGTCGAGCGAACTTGTAAATCCGGCGTGCGCTTGAGGTCGAGCGCGGCTCTGGCACACTGTTATCTCCCACAAGAACACCAATACCATATTTTTCGAACTGTATATCTCTGCTATATACCAACTGGAAGGGCCCTAACAACGAACGGACCAGAGAGGGTCGCCTTGGCTCAGCCAGCAAGAAGATCGGTGTCCAGCGGCCAGCCACCTCTCCTAACCATTGAAAAAATTGGGGCGAATCACTGTAACTCCCCATTTGAACCCTGTAAATCCAGGCGAATGCCATGGAAATTTGCTCCATAAGAAAAAAAATCGGGCGAATTCCATTTTTCCAGGGTTATGCGCCCCTCTTTTTGTGGGCTAATACTTAATTATTAATTATTTTTAAAATATTTATTGGGCTAACTTTTTAAACTATAGAAAATGGGTTTTATGTAAAAAATTAGCCCCATTAAAATTGAAAATCCCTTAAAATTCGCCTTTGGGCTAAAATTCGCCCCTAAAATTATCCCTGTTGGGCACTCAAAATCCTGAAATTTTACAGTTATAATCTAAAATTTCAAAGTTTTCTGCTAGAATTTTTCATATTCTTGCCAAAATTTCTAAATTATTTTGTGAGTTTTTTAGACTACAACTTTTTAAGCTTCATGAATCCTATTTCCCATAAAATGGGGGCGAACTTTGCACTCTTTAGAGCCCCTTGAAAGACTTACGATTCTCGAACTCTTTGGTTGGCCATTCCATCAAATTCCTCATCAATGGGCCTTTTAATTTGCAGAAAGGAGATAATTGTTGTATCTTTATAAAAACATATTGTAATTTGCACCCAAATAATAATTATAGTTGAATTGAAGTTTTTGGAAATGCTTAGAATGTAAGGCAAAATATGCATAGGGACAATGTGGTAAATATTGCAATTTTGAATTGAAGTTTTTAGAAATGCTTAGAATGTAAGGCAAAATATGTATAGGGACAATGTGGTAGGTGGTCAATGAAACACACGTTTTTACGTCATGGGTTCGATTCCTTTGCAAGTAATCATAAGGTTGGTGGACTTTTGAAATGTGTTATGTGATTGGTTTGAAAGTCTTAAAATAAAGAGCAAAGGTAAGACGAAACATTTTATTTTAAATTAAAGAAGATAATTTTTTCTACCAAAATATTGCAATTTAATAATGTGTTACGCTTTTTCTAACAAAAATGTTAAAAGTTGATAATGTGTATGGTACAAAAAGGTAGATATAAGTAGTAAGTAGAGTTCCATCATTCATTTTATATGATGTATTAATATAACTGAATTTTGATAATTTTGTGTTAAGTATTTATGTAATTGATATTTTTTTTAGGAAAAATCTATAATATTTAAGATTATTAGTTTAGTCTATATTGATATGATCTTAAAACTTTAATGTGTAACCATGTCATTGTGTGCATAGAATTTTTTTATGTAATTGTGTACCTAGAAAACAATTTATTAATGGTTTATAAGAGGTAGAATTTCACTCATATTAAATGCTTTATGATTTGGAGGTGTTGAATTATTTAATGAACACTTATTTAATTAAAAGTTGAACACTTATATAATTAAAAGTAATTTAAACTATATTTTAAAATAAAAAAAATGATTTCAACCCCATAACATGAAATTCAATATCCCGTATTAATCATGGAGGGTAATGCCAAATAAAAAGGTAGAAAATTTCATATAGTATTTAAACTTGATCCATACATATTTTGATTACAATTTATATTTTCAATACTTTTATTTTATATCAATAACTTTGTATTTTTCTTTTTAACAAAAATTTATCATATAAAATTCTTAATACATATTCTATTTCTTAATATTTTCTAAATTAATATAAAATTACAATAACAATTATCTTCTCTATTCATATGTTTCTTCTTTACTAATATTATAAAATTACGCAAGTTAGAGAATATGTGATTTTTTTAATACTGGTGAACGTGAAAGTATGATAATAATAATATTATTTTTTTAAGGTGAAAATTATCAGAATTTAGCTGTTAATGGGAAATGATGGTTTTTTAGTAGTTAATTAGCCATGACGACAATCATCATTGATTGTTATATGTAAATATAGTTGATTCATCACTATTATTGAAGGAAAACTATACAAATATAAAATAATTTGGTGATGGCTTGTAAAGGGGACATTTTCACTTTATTGTAAGCCTTTAACTATTGGGTTGTGAACTTGGTTCCTTATGTTCAAGGAAGACAAACTCTTAGCTAATCAAAAGAATTTTTAGGTCTTACTCCAAAACCAAAGTTGGTTTAACATAAAATAATATTTACAAGAATTCTAGTTTTTTTGTGGTCATTACTACAACTCCCTCCAATAAGGTCATATACTTTCTTGTAACAAGAAACCGAGTACTATTTATCCTACCTACTTGAGGTTCCCTAGTCCTACCTACTTGTCCACAAAAACAAAATGTCAAAAGAATAGTTAAATACTTGTAAATCATATAACTTGGAAAGATCCTTTGGTTGCTTACCCTCATGGACAAGACATTATTCAGAAACAAGAATCTTCTAGCTATACTCTAACTTGAGTTTAATTTCTACAACATAACTAGTAACATTCATCCATACTATTATTGATCTTCAATTAATTGTTTTGACCATAATACAAAATTTGGGAGAGATTTCAAACCATGCCTTGAAAAAATCTCGCACATAACTATTATTATCAAAACCTTCATCCCAAACATACACAAGTAAGTAGAGTTTTAGTTAAATGTTGAATGCTCGGTCCCTATAATACTAGTGTAGCCCCCATATTGTTAATGTTGTGCCCCATAGAAACCCTATATTGTTATTGTTGTGCCCCATAGAAACCCATTATTGTAATTGTTGAGCCCCTTACATTATTATTGTTATGTAGGCTCTAACTATATTTTGACCCTTTAATACTCCTATATACACCAAGGAGGTCTTGTCATTTGAATCATCCAAGAATTGTTCATTTATGTGACAGAAAAGGAGGTTACCCCCTCGAAGAGGATTATTTTCAAGTCGTTGATCTATCTTTTCTTCTGTTTTTGTGATATGGTTACATAAAATTTGGTATTAGACTACACAAAAGCATTTATTGTGGAATGTGATGCCTCAGGAAATAACATTGGTGTTGTTTTAATGCAAGAAGGAAGACCCATTGCTTTTGAAAGTCATCTAATCAAGGGAAAGTATTTACACAAACCTATTTACAAGAAGGAAATGTTGGAAATACTACATGCTCTGAAGAAATGGCATGCTTACCTAATTGGAAGGTACTTCAATGTATAAACAGATCATGATAGTCTTTAATACTTCTTGGAACAAATATTATCTTCAGAAGAGCTGCAAAAATGGGTCACAAAGATGTTGGGTTATGACTTTGAAATCATCTACAGAAAAGGGAAGAAAAATATTGTTGCAGATGCACTCTCAAGAAGGGATGACGATGTGGAAACATTGCTCTGTACCATATCTATTATCCAACCTGATTGGATAACTAAAGCAAGGGATGAATGAAAGAATGCCAAAGAGGTTTAGACACTCGTTCAAAATTTGCAGCAAGATCCTAGTGCATTTGATATATTTATCTAGAAAAATGATTCATTATTGTACAAAGATAACTTATATCTATGTAAGAACTCCCAAT
Organism: Pinus albicaulis; assembly: GCA_034641835.2. Taxonomy (NCBI): domain Eukaryota; kingdom Viridiplantae; phylum Streptophyta; class Pinopsida; order Pinales; family Pinaceae; genus Pinus; species Pinus albicaulis. The sequence goes on from CM076584.1 coordinate 1,523,936,348, forward strand.
TCAAACAAAAATTTCTTTTAGAATTGCACACATCTCCTATAGGGGGGTACTCATTAGTTTTAAAAACTTACCACATGGTCAAGAAGGATTTTTTTTGGGATGACCTTAAATATGATATTTATAAGTTTGTGGCAGAATGTTTGGTTTGCCAACAATATAAAGTTGAGATAATTAAGACCCTGAGTATTTTACACTCATTATCCATTCTAAGTCGACATTGGGAGGAAGTATCAATGGATTTTAACATAGGTTTACCCAAGTCCGAAGAAAAGAGTGTCATCATGGCGGTAGTTGATAGACTTACCAAATATACACAATTTTGTGAACTATCTCATTCTTTCAAAGCAAGTGCAGTCTCTACTAGATTTTTGAAACAATTCAAAAGCTACATGGAAACCTAAAGATTATTGTAAGTGATGAAGATCCCATTTTCACTGGAAATTTTTGGACAAAATTTATTTCTTTTCTTGTTACTCAATTGGCTCATAGCTCATGTTATCATCCTCAATCTAATGGGAAAACTGAGATAGTGAACACATGTTTGGAAGTATATCTTTGTTTCTTTGTATATGATAAAAAAACACAATGGGCCAAGTGGTTACCTCTGGAAGAATGGTGGTATAACACTTCCTTCCATACCACAAAAAAAATGAGCACATTTATGACACTTTATGGATATCATCCACCATCCATCACATCTTCTTTAAGAGAATTCTTAGCTTCAAGTAGTGGAAGATCACATCAAGCATCAAAAAAAAGTTCTCCAACTCTTAAAGGATAACACAAATCTAACACAAAATTGATTGAAACAACATGCATATCAACACGACAATGAAAGAATTTTTGATGCGGGAAATTTGGTATTTTTACGACTACAACCATTCAAACAAATGTCCCTCAAGTAAGCTAAGAAGGATAATAAATTATCACCCGAGTATTGTTGCCCTTACAAGTTATTGCAAATGATTGATACTGTGGCATGCAAATTGGAGTTGCCTGCATCTTCGCGAGTACACCCAATTTTCCATGTTTCATGATTAAAGAAGATTATAGGTGACAAGCTCCCACTTCAAATTACATTGCCAGAACTTGAAGAGGAAGGAAAAATCATATTGGAACTTGAAGCAGTCACAGAATCAAGAATTCGACAACTATGAAATTGATCAATTTTAGAGTATCTCATTAAGTTGAAGAACTTACCTATTGAAGATTCCACATAGGAGTATGAGTATTTCATACAAAAACATCCAAAACTACTCAAGCATTGAGGACAACCCTTTTTTGAAGGAGAGGGGCACGTTAGGTTTCTATAATACTAGTGTAGCCCCCATATTGTTAATGTTGTGCCCCATAGAAACCCACTATTGTTATTGTTGAACCCTTACATTATTATTGTTATGTAGGCCCTAATTATGTTTTGACCCTTTAAGACTCCTATATATACCAAACATGTCTTGTCATTTGAATCATCCAAGAATTGTTCTTTTATATAATGTAAAAGAAGGTTACCCCCTCAAAGAGGATTATTTTCAAGTCATTGATCTATCTTTTCTTCTCATTTTATGATCTCGTTACATAACATTGAATAACTCTTTCATCAAACACTATGGATGCATCCTTCAATGCCATCAATAAAACACTATCCCATTGAAGACCAATGCTTGAAAACCCAATCGACCTTCCGCTCATGAGAACCTTGCCTAACATAAATGCATAAAATTATCCTAGACCAACCAGATGTATAAAATTGTCTTAGTAGGGACCTTCATTTTCCATAATTTTCGGAACCAACTTATGTTATTTAGAGAGAGTTTGGAGCACATAATATACTTGTAAGTTTCAGTGGCTGCCACCGTTCCCTTGTGAAAATTCCCAGCCCATGTAATACGATCACTGGGCCTCTTTGATCTTCACAAGGCCGTCCTTCTGAGTTCCATTATGTGGCTATCCCAAACCTCAGCACAATGCCCATCAATCTGGTATCATTTGTAGTCTTTCAAACTGGAAACCTCCCATTCCAGTGATGTATAACATGTTCCAAATAGAAGTATCCCCTGGCATGTAATCTATCTATGATGTCCACCAAGAGTCTAGTGGTAGAATTGACACCCAAAATGTTATATAAACATATGAGTATGAAATTACCAGTACCAAAAGACCAACAAAGTCACTGGAGAAACCAAAATTTATTTTATGGAAACTCAACCAGATAGAAGAGCCAATTTTTTTACCTATGGAGCCATCCCTAATACATGCTGATGCATTTCTTTGTTTGAGATACTTTTCCCAAATGATGTCCCTCCAGGTACCTTTTCTAAAAAGAGCACACCATAAGGACTTAATCAACATGTCCCATCCAAAAAATTTCACATCCAGAATCCCCCATCCTCCATATTCTTTTGGGATAGTGATCTTCTCCCACTTGATTAGATGGAGTTTTCTTCCCTCCCCTGTGCCTGCCCAAATGAAATGTGCCATTATACTCTGGATTTTGGACATAATAGATGAGGGAATAATATATAGGCATGCCCAGTAAACCGAGATATGTTGGAGTACCGAATGTGCAAGAGTGAATCTCCCCCCCCCCCCCCGCCAGGGAGAGCCATCTACGGGACTAACCAAATAATTTCTAACGAAATTTATCCAGTATCCATAGCCAATCGATAGATCTGTAATTTTTGGGCTTCAGTCTGTATCCCAAATATGTGAAACCTTCACACAGGGGCTTTCTAGCCACCCCAAAAATACTACCAATAAATTCAGTCAACTCTCGTTCTCTGCTAGAGTAAAGGAGAAGTGATTTGCCTCCATTCACCATTAATCCAGATGTCTCGCAAAATCTCATAAAGATATGATGCAGTGTCAACCATTGTGCTTTGGATACCATCTCGAAAGTGAGGATATCGTCAACAAAGAACCTATGGGATATGTTGACTTGCCTACCCAGATTTATACCATAGAAAATCGGTAGATCGAGCCTCACTGATCTTGTGACTGAGTCCAACCATAACAAGAACAAATAGAAGGGGCGACTATGAGAATCCCTGTCGTAAATCCCTTCTAGCTTGGAAAAAATGGGAAGGATATAATCAACACAATAAACTGTACCAAAGTAACACATGCCATAATCCATTCAACATTGTATATTGCCAGACCAATCTTTGTCAATATGAGATGCAAAAAGGTCCAATCCACGCAATCATGTGCTTTATGCAAACCCACCTTCATGGCTAATATATATGAATATATGTTTGATTTTTATAGATTTATAATTACAAATAATTTAATAAGTCTAGAATATAAAAGTTTAAATTGATTATATTTTTTTCTAGATCACATGATTTTGCTAGGACATGATTCTTGTATCACGTAAATGGTGGAGACATAATTTAATAGTTTCCTTCACATTACTTCTTTTAATTACAATCTACACTAGTTTGTGGTTCACCATGACATTGCCTGGGGGTTCAGAGGTAATTAAAAAAATATGACAAAGAGCTTATTTCAAGGTACATAGGGTGAGGGAGATTGCATTTATAATGGCTATGGTATCAAATTTGTTACTGAGTCTAGTAATTTTAGGCGGACAAAGGAAGAAGTGATGATGAAAGAAGTATTAAGGACTCTCTTTAACCTGAGGCACTCTTGTGGCTTCACTACTTAGCAGTCCTACGTTTGTGCTCTTGGGATTCTAGTTTGTTGGACAACAATGGATAGTCACTCTTTATGTTTCATCAATCTTCCTTTTCACCACTAGTATTAGTTTGAGGTTTACCTACATATTTTTCTTTACTTTTGGTGGGTTTTTTCCATCCCTCCTTTTTCCCATCCATTGCAACAAGTATGGGGGATGTGGAATTATCCATTTTCCTTGGGGAGAAAGGAAAAGTAGTTTGGATTTGCATACACTAAGGCCTATCAAACTTTCCTTGTCGTGTTTTTGGCTCCAGGTGAGGGCCTTGCTTGACTAAACATTTGACACAATAAGGCCTTGGTGGTGGTGTCTCACAAGGGGTTTTAGTTATAGTGCTAGCTTTAAGTGTGGTGATGGTGGTTACTTTGATTTTGGTGGTGATGTTGGAGTCGATTGTAGCTCTAGTGCTGCATTCAATACTTATAGGGGTGCGTAGCTTCTAATGTAATGAGGTTCAAAATTTGGTGTTTGTATCAATGATAGAGGGCTAGTGCCATGATTGATGTAGTTAATTATGTGTTGGGTATGTGTTATATTCTTTCCATGACTAGCCCCACACGTTGCACGTTGCGTCGGGCGCAGCAGGGGGGTCACAAGGGGGGAGGCAACCCCCATTGTTGGGGAGGCACCCCGACGAATTTTTTTTTGGTGTGCGGACCCACTCATAGGCGGACCCACCCATGTTTTGTGCATGAGTTTGCACATGGTTTTGAAGTCTGAGTAGTTTAAAGCCCTAATGTACATAGATCCGATCAAAGGGGCTATGGTATGTTCTAATCAGGAGTTGTGGTTGTTAAAAATGTGTCTTCGGCATGTATATATATGTGTTGTAACACTAAAAGTAATATAATGAAAAATCAAAATTTGGTTGTCCGTTTTGGATGGGGAAAATCTCTTAGTGTTTATAATTTTCTGGCATTTTACTCCCAACTATTCATTTATTTTCTGTTATAAGATTCGTATGTAGATAATTTCTGTTCGGGGTTAAAACCTACATTTGTGCTGCTGGGCTGTTTCTAAACTCTGAGGTATGCTGTGTATATACTGAGGTTTCTTCGGCCTGAGGTAGACCCTGTTCAGTGGGAGATTTGCGGGATCAATTCTTGCGGTGAAAGAAGATGGCGAGCAGCGGAAAGATAGAGATCGAGAAATTTAATGGTCAGAGTTTTGAGTTGTGGAAGCTCAAGATGGAGGATCTGCTGGTGGATAAAGATCAGTGGATCGCGGTAGATCCAGGTACTAAACCAACAGAAATTTCAGATGAAGACTGGAAGAAACTGGATCGGAAAGCTAAAAGCACAATACGGTTGTGTGTCTTAGATTCAGTATTGTTGAATGTATCTGGGGAAGCTACGACGAGGAATTTGTGGGAAAAACTTGGGACTTTGTACCAATCTAAGTCTCTGGTGAATAAGGCATTCTGAAAGAACATAACTTGAGATGGATGAGCTCGGTGATGACATCTGAAACAGCCTTCAATACTCTGTATTGTTATTTATGTCTGTTGATATTAAAATCTGGGAGTGAATGAGGTACATATCGGTTGTTTTTCTGAACGCGTGGGGTCCGTCCAGTTGTGTCATTAACAAGTAACCACCTTGAATTTTGATGACAATACATTGTCTATTTTTTAATGGAAGCTCTGAGGCCAGGAAATATGGAGGGCGAATGGAGATACTATCATGCGAGTCCAAAACGTGAAATAAAAGGGTTTAATTGGAGATCCAAATCTAGAGGGAGATCTAAATCTCCTGGAAAGTTTGTAAAGGTATGCTGGAAATGCGGAAAGGAAGGGCACTACAAAAAGGAATGCAGATCTAAAGCTCCTGAGAAAGGAAAGGGATCTGATGATGCTCCTTATGTAGAGGCAAAAACGACCTCGGATGAAGGTGGGGATGTGTATTTGGCTTCTTCTTCAAATGCACATGTAGATCATGAGTCATGGTTGATTGACTCAGGTGCATCCTTTCACTCCACTCCCCATAGGGAGTGGTTCTGTGAGTATGAGAAATATGATGGTGATGTCTTCCTAGGGGATGATAGGAAGGCCAAAATCATCGGAAGTGGAAAGGTCAAGCTGAAGCTGCAAGGTGGAAGGATTAGAACACTTCCTGGTGTTCTGCATATTCCTGCATTGGCCAGAAATCTGATTTTAGTAAGCAAGATGGATGATGCAGGTGTAAAAACAGTGTTCGAGAAAGATGCCTGCAATATGGTTCGGGGAGCACTGGTATTAATGCGGGGAGTTCGAACTGGAACTCTGTACAAGCTACAAGGTAGCACTGTTATTGATGGGTGTAATAGTTATGTCGTTCCTGGAAGTGGAGCGGAAAGCCTAGCTGTCTCTGGAGAAAAGACCATGCTATGGCATCAAAGGCTTGGACATATTGGAGAGAAGGGCCTTCGGATACTACATAGAAATGGTATGGTAGAAGGTATGTCTAATTGCTCTCTGGATTTCGATTTCTGTGAAAATTGTGTATATGGGAAGCAGAATCGGGTGAGTTTTCCTTCTGGTGCTAAGAAGGCGAACAAGATATTAGAACTTGTGCACAGTGATGTGTTTGGACCTGTGTCAGTTCCATCACTGGGAAAGTCTGTGTACTATGTTTCATTCATAGATGACTTCTCAAAGAATACATGGATATATTTCTTGAGGAAGAAATCTGAAGTCTTTGACAAATTTAAAGAATTTAAGGCTCTGGTGGAAAACCAGACAGAGAAGAAGATAAAGGCATTGAGGACAGATAATGGTGGGGAGTTCTGCAAGAAGGAATTTGAAGAGTTCTGTAAGAAGTGTGTTATAGCACGGCAGAAGACTACTCCATACACACCTCAGCAAAATGGAGTTGCAGAAAGAATGAATAGAACACTGATGGAAAAGGCAAGAAGCATGCTCAGTGGTATTGGGTTAGGACAAGAATTCTGGGCAGAGGCAGTGGAGACTGCATGTTACTTAGTTAACAGATCACCTTCATCAGCGTTGGAGGATAAGACTCCACATGAGGTATGGACTGGTAAGAAACCCTCTCTTTCACATCTCAGGGTATTTGGATGTGATGCATATGTACATGTTCCAAAGGAGAAAAGGACCAAGTTGGATAATAAATCTGAAAGGTGCATCTTTATTGGGTATAAGGATGGTTTAAAAGGTTATAAGCTTTGGAACCCGGAAACAAGGAAGGTTGTGTACAACCGAGATGTGGTGTTTAGAGAGGTGAAAGATATTGTTACACATGAAATCATACCAAAGGAACCTGAGAAGATAGAGTTTGAGCTAAAGGAGGATGAATCAGACTCTACAGCAGAAGAATATTCAGAAGAGGAAGAGCCACAAACTCCAGCTTTGAGAAGATCAGTTCAAGAAAGAAGGCAACCAGAAAGGTATAGTCCATCTTCTTTCTGTTCAAGTTTTGCCTTAACTATAACTGATGATGATCCCAGAACTAGCAGGGAGGCAGTAGATTCCGAGGATGGAAAACTCTGGAAGGAGGCCATGGTTGATGAAATGGCATCCTTGCACAAAAATGAGGCATGGGATCTGGTGGAGTTGCCGGCTGGAAGGAAGCCCATTGGGAGAAAATCGGTGTTTAAGAAGAAGATGAATGTAGAAGGCGAGGTGGAGAAATACAAAGCTCGGTTGGTCGCAAAAGGTTATTCCCAAGTGCCGGGAATTGATTTTGGTGATATTTTTTCTCCTATTGCCAAAGTTACTTCTATTAGATTACCTTTATCTGTTGCTGCTGCATTTGATTTTGAGATAGAACAGATGGATGTGAAGACAACATTTCTACACGGGGATCTAGAAGAGGAGATCTGCATGAAGAAAACTGAAGGCTTTATGGTGAAGGGTAAGAAATAATTGGTATGCAGGTTGAAGAAATCTCTGTATGGGTTAAAACAATCACCAAGGATGTGGTATCAGAAATTTGATACCTATATACGAGGACTTGGCTTCACCAGAAGCAAGGAGGATCAATGTGTTTATTTTAAATTAATTGGTGACTGTGTTATTTATTTGGTCTTGTATGTGGATGATATGTTGTTGATTGGAAATGACAAAGAAATTATCCAAGATTTGAAGACCCAACTATTCTCCAAATTCGACATGAAGGATCTTGGTACTGCAAACTATATTTTGGGCATGGAAATTAAGAGAGATCGGGCAAAGAGGAAGCTCTGGTTAAACCAGAGGAAGTATGTCGAGACTATATTGCAGAGGTTCAATATGCAGGATAGTAAACCGGTGAATGTTCCTATTCTTGTAGGTGTAAAGCTATCTGCTGAACAGTGTCCCAAGACACAAGAAGAAGAGGAGTATATGTCCCGTGTTCCATATGCAAGTGCAGTGGGTAGCCTGATGTATGCAATGGTTTGTACTAGACCAGACATTGCACATGCAGTGGGAGTATTGAGCAGGTTTAAGTCAAACCCAGGGAAGGAGCATTGGACAGTAGTGAAGCGGGTTTTCAGATATTTACGTGGCACTAGTGATTATGGCTTGTGCTACCGGGGAAGACCAGGATTGGAAAGAATGTTGGACATTCGTGGTTTTGTTGATGCAGACTGGGCTGGAGATCTGGACCAAAGAAGATCTACAAGTGGGTATGTGTTTAGCCTATTTGGAGGCGCAGTCAGTTGGATGAGTAAAAGACAGTCTGTAGTGGCTCTTTCAACTACAGAGGCAGAATACATAGCAGCCACTCATGCAAGCAAAGAAGCAGTTTGGTTGCAGAGATTGTGTTCAAGTATGGGGTTGGTACAGCAAGCTATAAGGATAGACTGTGATAGCCAAAGTGCAATTTTCTTGGCTAAGAACCCTGCTTCTCATTCAAAGACAAAGCACATTGATGTTCAATATCACTTTGTTAGAGATATGGTTGAGGCTAAAGGGTGTTGTTGGTAAAGGTGGACACTTTGAAGAATGTTGCAGATGCATTGACGAAGTCTGTGAACTCCAAGTTCTCTTGGGTAGAGAAAAATGGGTGTTGAAGGAATGGCCCACGATGACTAGGCGGCTCCTGGCCCCATGTGGAAAGAAAACCATGAGTGGGAGAGATGTTGGGTATGTGTTATATTATTTCACTTATTTAGCCCCACGCGTTCGTAGCGTCGGGCGCAACGAGAGTCCCCTCCTTGGGAAAATCGACCCCACTTGTTGGGGTCGGGCGGCGCCCGGCAGTCCCACAGTTGTGCGGACCTCATGGCGGACCCACCCATGTTTTGTGCATGAGTTTGCACATGGTTTTGGGGTACGATGGTTTTCGACCCCTGGTATTTTGTAGATCAGGTCAAGGGAACTACGGTTATGTTCTAATCCAGGGTTAATGGATTGGGGTTTATGTATGCTTCGGCATGTATATATATGTGTTGTAACACTAAAAGGAATATAATGAAAAATCAAGCTGGTCATCCCGATTTGGGATCTAGGGGAAAATCTCTGTGTTTATTTGTTTTATGTTTTATGCTCTCGCTATTGTTTATTTTCTGTTATAAGATTCGTGTGTAGATAATTTCTGTTCAGGGTTAAAACCTACATTATGATGCTCTTGAGTTAAGTAAAAAAGAAACAACATGAAAAAGAAATGTAACAACCTCAACAAAAACACAAGAAATAGGTCATTTGCGGGGCATAGGGGTGGAATATGTGACCAAACAATCCCAACAATGGTTCACCCAACAAACGTATCAAAAAATATAGAGAAAAGTCAACGATTTGGTTGATTTGGTCTAGTATCAACAAAGTTACTTTCCCAACAAGGATGAGTTCCAAGCTTAGGTCCAAGACTCTAGATTCTCCAAGCCCAAGAACACCAAATTATTTAGGGGCATGGAATTCTATTAGATGGCCAAAAACTTGGTGGACATCACTCTGAAAAAGTAGGGACATCTAGAACCTAACATTGTGGATAGATTGAGAAGACTATATGTTAAATTCATTATATTATGTAGAGTGGATTTTGAAATTATGTGGGAAATGGACAAAGCAAAGAGCATTTTAGAGGTCATTGGCACATCAGATTCTAATTACACCATCTCCAATTTGATTCTTTTTGAAGATGAGTCTCAAAAAAAGCTTTCGGGAAAACAAAAGAGCCCAAGATGTCCTCTCATCCAAGCCCCTTTGGACCCACCCATCCATGATGTTCTTTGTTGCAAGATTCCTTATGCTCGTAGTTGTTTACATGCCATATTTCATGTATTGGTTCATTGTTCATATGTAAGTACTTAATTATACTTTGAACAAGTTGGTTAAGTGTAATATGGATCATATATAGAGACATTTTCCAAGTTGGTGGAGACCTAGTTTTCTTTTTGGAAAAGCCCAACCATATATGGATCTACTTCTTTTTCTATGATATCAATATATAAAAACATAACCTTTTTAGTACATAGAAAAAAAGAATATAACTTTAAAAAAAAATAAAAAAATTTGATTGTAAAAATTATTTAAAATGAATTCTTTTTATAATATTATTTTCTCAATCACGAAGTATTAAAATGTGCTTATCCACTTCAACAAATAATTGATATTTTCTTGATTAGTTTCAAATTTATGGACCTTCAACTGGGTATTCCAAGCCATACATTTCTCTTTGGTGAAGGTTATGGTATTCTTCATGTGAGTTTCATTGAGCATACCTTCACACAACTATGAATATCACTAACATCTCCCACAATTTTATAGCAACAAACACATTGTTCTATACCACTAAAAAGATTCTATCAAATTCCCTTAAATAGATTCTATCAAATTCATCTATATTATGAAAAAAAATTCATATTTTTTAATCATATTTTTTAAAAATAGAATGAAGATCTCAAAATCCAAACCCTTTATACATTAAAATTATATTGAATGCACATATCCACCGAGAGGATGACCATTCGATCAAGAGTGAGGAAAAGGAATCAATACTCACTCTTCATGTGTGAGTACATATTCTTACAACTTTAATAGATTTTACATTTACTCTCGTAAATGTGTTAGTTCAAGTGATGCTTAATTTAATTCTAATGTGCCAATAAACATATCAAAAACCTTTTCTTCTATTTTATTTTGAGAAGTCACACGTGCCTTGAACCCCATGGATAAGACATTATTCGGAAACAAGAATCTTCTAGCTATACTCTAACTTGAGTTTAATTTCTACAACATAACTAGTAACATTCATCCATACTATTATTGATCTTCAATTAATTGTTTTGACCATGATATAAAATTTGGAAGAGATTTCAAACCATGCCTTGCAAAAATCTTGCACATAACTATTATTAACAAAAACTTCATCCCAAACATACACAAGTAAGTAGAGTTGTAGTTAAATGTTGAATGTTAGGTCCCTATAATACTAGTGTAGCCCCCATATTGTTATGTTGTGCCCCATAGAAACCCTATATTGTTATTGTTGTGCCCCATAGAAACCCACTATTGTAATTATTGAGTCCCTTTCATTATTATTGTTATGTAGGCCCTAATTATATTTTGACCCTTTAATACTCAGACTATATACACCAAGGAGGTCTTGTCATTTGAATCATCCAAGAATTTTTCATTTATGTGATGTAAAAGGAGGTTACCCCCTCGAAGAGGATTATTTTCAAGTCGTTGATCTATATTTTCTTCTGTTTTTGTGATATGGTTACATAACATTTGGTATCATACTTCACAAAAGCATTTATTGTGGAATGTGATGCCTCAGGAAATAACATTAGTGTTGTTTTAACGCAAGAAGGAAGACCCATTGCTTTTGAAAGTCATCTGATCAAGGGAAAGTATTTACAAAAACCTATTTACGAGAAGGAAATGTTGACAATACTAAATGCTTTGAAGAAATTGCATGCCTACCTAATTGGAAGGTACTTCAAGGTATAAACATATCATGATAGTATTTAGTACTTCTTGGAAAAAATATTATCTTCAGAAGAGATGCAAAAATGGGTCACAAAGATGTTGGGTTATGACTTTGAAATCATCTATAAAAAAGGGAAGAAAAATGTTGTTACAGATGCACTCTCAAGAAGGGACGAGGATGTGGAAACATTGCTCTGTGCCGTTTCTATTATACAACCTGATTGGATAACTGAAGCAAGGGATGAATGGAAGAATGCTAAAGAGGTTTAGACACTCTTTCAAAAGTTGCAGCAAGATCCTAGTGCATTTGATACATTTATCTGGAAAAATGATTCATTATAGTACAAAGATAACTTATATCTATGTAAGAACTCCCAATTCAAACAAAATTTTCTTTTAGAATTGCACACATCTCCTATAGGGGGGTACTCAATAGTTTTAAAAACTTACCACATGGTCAAGAAGGATTATTTGGGATGACCTTAAATATGATATTCATAAGTTTTTGGCAGAATTTTTGGTTTTCCAACAATATAAAGTTGAGACAATTAAGACCCCGGGTATTTTACACTCATTATCCATTCTAAGTCAACATTGGGAGGAAGTGTCAATGGATTTTATCACAAGTTTACCCAAGTCCGAAGAAAAGAGTGTCATCATGGTGGTAGTTGATAGACTTACCAAATATACACAATTTTGTGCACTATCTCATCCTTTCAAAGCAAGTACAGTCTCTACTACAATTGTGGAAACAATTCAAAAGCTACATGGAAACCTAAAGATTATTGTAAGTGACGAAGATCCCATTTTCACTGGAAATTTTTGGACAAAATGGTTTTCTTTTCTTATTACTCAATTGACTCATAGCTCATATTATCATCCTCAAGCTAATGGGAAAACTGAGATAGTGAACACATGTTTGGAATTATATCTTTGTTTCTTTGTATATGATAAAAAAAACATAATGGACCAAGTGGTTAACTCTGGCAGAATGGTGGTATAACACTTCCTTCCATACCACAACAAAAAATGAGCCCATTTATGACACTTTATGGATATCATCCACCATCCATCACATCATATTTAAGCGAATTTTAAGCTTCAAGCAGTGGAAGATCACATCAAGCATAAAAAACAAGTTCTTCAACTCTTAAAGGATAACACAAATCTAATACAAAATTGATTGAAACAACATGCATATCAAAACGACAATGAAAGAATTTTTGATGCGGGCGATTTGGTATTTTTACGACTACAACCATACAAACAAATGTCCCTCAAGTAAGCTAAGAAGGATAATAAATTATCACTCGAGTATTGCTGCCCTTACAAGGTATTGCAAATGATTGATACTGTGGCATGTAAATTGGATTTGCTTGCATCTTCGCGAGTACACCCAATTTTTCATGTTTCATGATTAAAGACGATTATAGGTGACAAGCTCCCAGTTCAAATTACATTGCCAGAACTTGAAAAGGAAGGAAAAATCATATTGGAACTTGAAGCAATCATAGAATCAATAATCCGACAACTACGAAATTGATCAATTTTAGAGTATCTCATTAAGTTGAATAACTTACCTACTGAAGATTCCACATGGGAGTATGAGTATTTCATACAAATACATCCAAAACTACTCAAGTATTGAGGACAACCCTTTTTTGAAGGAGAGGGGCATGTTAGGTTTCTATAATACTAGTGTAGCCCCCATATTGTTAATGTTGTGCCCCATAGAAACCCACTATTGTTATTGTTGAACCTTTACATTATTATTTTTATGTAGGCCCTAATTATGTTTTGACCCTTTAAGACTCATATATATATCAAACATGTCTTGTCATTTGAATCATCCAAGAGTTGTTCATTTATATGATGTAAAAGGAGGTTACCCCCTCGAAGAGGATTATTTTCAAGTCATTGATCTATATTTTCTTCTCATTTTATGATCTAGTTACATAGCATTGAATAACTCTTTCATAAAACACTATGGATGCATCCTTCAATGCCATCAATAAAACACTATCCCATTGAAGACCAATGCTTGAAAACCCAATCAGCCTTCCGTTCATGAGCACCTTGCCTAACATAAATGAATAAAGCCACAAAAATTAGTAACCTCGACTTGGAATTTTTTTTTAAAAACCCCATGGAGTCTACTTGCACCAAAAACATCTTATCAAACAATTATCGTTCAATGTTAATATGAAAAGAACCCTTCCATATTTAGAATATTAACCCAGGTTGGACTTAGAGCAATACAAAGTGATGCACGTTGTAAGTTGGCACTACACTTTTCCATCAAACCCTCAAATATAAACAAAAAAAGAATAACGTCAAAAATTCAAACTCCTTGGAAAATAAAAAACAAACTTAATCCTAGACAAAACTTAATCCTTATTTAATTTCATAACAATGAGAATTACAAAACCATTCTTCTACTCTATAATCCTAATAATCCATATTTGATCCAGATTTGATCCATGTGCTTGCAATGCTATATCCGACTATGTTATACTCTCTATCAATGATTTCATATTTCAAATATTATTCACATTAATATATTTAAAATTTTCCCTTTTGAAAAATATTTCCACACTTTAAACAAACATATATAAATATTGTAAATACAATTTATAATTAATATTAAATATAAAAATATAAAGATACTAATAAAGAGAAAAAAATATCATTTTCCTATTTACAATTTTATGTTATATACTTATATAAATTAAACCTATAATTTAAAAATAAATATATTATATATTTTTAAAAAAAATTTATAAACAAATTTAAAATTATAAATATGATTTTGGATATATTAATATTTTATAATTTAAATATAATAAAATTAGTTATATAAATAAATAAATTTTACATATATTAAATAATAATATTAAGCAAAATAATATGCGCAAAGTAATTAAATGACTCCACAATACATCAAAGAAGCAAGCACTTGTTCGTGTATACAACATATAAAACATTCTTGTTTTTCATATTGGAGTGTAGGACACTTCTTGTTTAAAAATACATATATATTTTTTATATTGTATTTTAATTAATGGGGCACACATAATGTACTTGTACTTCGAAGCATTTTATCAAGAAAAATTTGTAAATTTTATTGTTAAATTATTAATATTAATATTGTATTTTTTAGAAAGAAAATAATATTGGTTTAAATATAGTATTAGTACATTTTCTAAAATATAGTTCATACATCTTGTTTTCAACCAATCATTTGTGTAAAGGTATTTTTATGTCCAAAAACTATGAGGCATAAATCATCTTAGCAAAAAGGTTCACATGAGTACCAAAAATTTGACATACTAACCATAAAGTGTATATTCTAAGTAAGGAGCCAAAAATTATTCAAATATACAACTAATTAAACAAACTTAGACATAAATAAATAAATACTACGGGAGAAATATAGATCCATCTTCTGCAAGAGTGTTGTCCGCCAAGTATTGTAAGTGCATTGAGCCGGAGGCCCTGTAAAGCAACACATAATCTCTCTTCTAAGGTTATTTTTTTTTTTTTTGGTGTGATATAATATATATTTTTTCCTCAAATAATAATTAATAATTCTATATATTCAAAGAGGAGAAATTTCCCTCATTATTGGGTCTATATGTTTCATTTATTTTGTCATTTTGAGAATATACATTGTTTCTGTATTCTCAAAGCCTGGATACATCCCATATACATGCTTAATGTTGCTTCATCAAAATACCCAACAGGGGAATGAATGCGTGGATGTATGTATCAATAACTCAGATCTTTATCCTTTTGCAAGCTTATGTTGAGTGTGTCCATACAAGTCGCAACATTGGTACAAATCCTGTGAGTGTTGGTGGAGATACATTCAAATATGTATCCATTCCTTGCTTTCCACAATTCCCAGAAAATGTATATTGGAATAGGATGGTGTGTACCCCCTCTCACTCCACTAGTGAAGGCATAGTTCAATAGAAATGTAAATTCTAGTGGGAAGATGAAAAAAAAGAGAAGTCCAGCGCCATACCTATGATGCAATCGAGCACTCCAGTAGTAGATGTAGATTTGTCTCAGGTGAGTTATGTCATAAAGCGCATCGTCCAGGTCCATGCATACCCCTCTGACTAAATTTTTCCCTAGTAAATGTTTGTCTTTCTAGACCATCCAGATGTTTAAAATTATCTTAGTAGGGATCTTCATTTTCCATATTTTGTGGAACCAACTTATGTTATTTAGAGATATTTTGGAGCACATAATATACTTGTAAGTTTCTATGATTGCCACTATTCCTTTGTGAAAATTCCCAGCCCATGTAATATGATCACCCCTCTCTGATCTTCACAAGCTCGCCCTTCTGAGTTCCATTATGTGGTTATCCCAAACCTCAGCACAATGCCCATCAGTCTGGTATCATTTTTAGTCTTTCAAATTGCAAACCTCCCATTCCAATGATGTATAACATGTTCCAAATAGAAGTATACCCTAGCATGTAATCTATCTATGATGTCCACCAAGATTCCAGTGGTAGAATTGACACCCAAAATGTTAAATAAACGTATGAGTATGCAATTACTAGTACCAAAAGACCAACAAAGTCACTGGAGAAACCAAAATTTATTTTATGGAAACTCAACTGGATATAAGAGCCATTTTTTTACCTATGGAGCCATCCCTAATACATGCCGGCGCATTTCTGTGTTTGAGATAATTTTGCGAAATGATGTCCCTCTAGGTACCTTCTCTAAAAAGAGCACGCCATAAGGACTTAATCAACATGTCCCATCCAAAAACTTTCACATCCAGAATCCCCCATCTTCCATATTCTTTTGGGATAGTGATCTTCTCCCAGTTGATTAGATGGAATTTTCTTCGCTCCCCTGTGCCTGCCCAAATGAAATGTGCCATTATACTCTGGATTTTGGATCAATAGATAAGGGAATAATATATAGGGGTGCCTAGAAAACTGAGATATGTTATAGTACCGACTGTGCAAGAGTGAATCTCCGCTCCCCCCCTCCCCCCATGGAGAGCCATCTATGGGACAAAACAAATAATTTATGACAAAATCTATCCAGTATCCATGGCCAATCGATAGATATGTAATTGTTGGGCTTCAGTCTGTATCCCAAATATATGAAACCCTCACACAGGGGCTTTGTATCCACCCCAAAAATACTACCAATAAATTCAGTCGCCTCCCAGTCTTCGCCAGAGTAAAGGAGAAGTTATTTGCCTCCATTTACCATTAATACAGATGTCTCGCAAAATATCATAAAGATATAATGCAGAGCCAACCACTGTGATCTGGATACCATCCTGAAAGTGAGGATATCGTCAACAAAGAAGCTATGGCATATGTTCACTTGCCCACCTAGATTTATACCATAGAAAATACCGGTAGATCGAGCCTCACTGATCTTGTGACTGAGTCCAACCATAACAAGAACAAATAGCAGGGGCGACAATGAGCATCCCTGTCATAAACCCCTTCTAACTTGGAAAAAATGGGAAGGATATAATCAACACAATAAACTGTACCAAAGTAACAAATGCCATAATCCATTCAACATTGTATATTTCCAAACCAATCTTTGTCAATATGAGATGCAAAAACGTCCAATCCACGCAATCATGTGCTTTCTGCAAACCCACCTTCATGACTAATATATATGAATCTATGTTTGATTTTTATAGATTTATAATTACAAATAATTTAATAAGTGTATAATATAAAAGTTTAAATTGATTATATTTTTTTTTTCTGGATCACATGATTGTGTTAGGACATGATTCTTGTATTGCGTAAAGGGTGGAGACATAATTTAATTTTTTCCTTCACATTACTTCTTTAAATTACTCTCTACACTGGTTTGTGGTTCACCACGACATTTCCGGGGGGTCAAGAGGTAATTAAAAATTATGACGAAGAGCTTATTTCAAGGTACATAGGGTGAGGGAGATTGCATTGATAACGTCTATGGTATCAAATTTGTTACCGTGTCTGGTAATTTTAGGTGGACAAAGGAAGAAGTGATGATGAAAGAAGTACTGAGGACTCTCTTTAACCTGAGGCACTCTTGTGGCTTCACTACTTGGAAGTCCTACGTTTGCGCTCTTGGGATTCTAGTTTGTTGGACAATAATGGGTAATATCTCTTTATGTTTCATCAATCTTCCTTTTCATCACTATTATTAGTTTGAGGTTTACCTAAATATTTTTCTTTATTTTTTGTGAGTTTTTTCCACCCCTCCTTTTTCCCATCCATTGAAACAAGTATGGGGGATGTGGAATTATTCATTTTCCTTGGGGAGAAAAGAAAAGTAATTTGGATTTGCATACGCTAAGGCCTATCAAACTTTCCTTGTCGTGTTTTTGCTCCAGGTGAGGGGCTTGCTTGACTAAACATTTGACACAATAAGGCCTTGGTGGTGGTGTCTCACAAGGGGTTTTAGTTCTAGTGCTAGCTTTAAGTGTGGTGATGGTGGTTACTTTGATTTTGGTGGTGGTGTTGGAGCCGATTGTAGCTCTAGTGCTACATTCAATACTTATAGGGGTGGGTAGCTTCTAATGTAACGAGGCTCAAAATTTGGTGTTTGTATCAATGAAAGAGGGCTAGTGCCATTATTGATGTAGGGAATTATGATGCTCTTGAGTTAGGTAAAAAAGAAACAACATGAAAAATAAATGTAACAACCTCAACAAAAAGACAAGAAATAGGTCATGTGTGGGCGATAAAAGTGGAATATGTGACCAAACAATCCCAACAATGGTTCACCCAACAAACGTATCAACAAATCTAGAGAAAAGTCAACGACTTGGTTGATTTGGTCTAGTATCAACAAAGTTACTTTCCAAACAAGGATGAGTTCCAAGCTTAGGTCCAAGACTATAGATTCTCCAAGCCCAAGAACATCAAATTATTTAGGCATGCCTAGTAAACCGAGATAGGATGGAGTACCGACTGTGCAAGAGTGAATCTGCCCCCCTGCCCAGGGAGAGGCATCTATGGGACCAACCAAATATTTTCTAATGAATTTTATCCCGTATTTAAAGCCAAACGATAGATCTATAATTGTTGGGCTTCAGTCTGTATCCCAAATATTTGAAACCCTCACACAGGGGCTTTGTATCCACCCCAAAAATACTACCAATAAATTTAGTCACCTCTCGGTCTCTGCCAAAGTAAAGGAGAAGTGATTTGCCTCCATTTACCATTAATCCAGATGTTTCGTAAAATATCATAAATATGTAATGTAGAGCCAACCACTATGCTTTGGATACCATCCTGAAAGTGAGGATATCGTCAACAAAGAAGCTATGGGATATGTTGACTTGCCTACCCAAATTTATACCATAGAAAATATCGATAGATTGAGCTTCACTGATCTTGTGACTGAGTCCAACCATAACAAGAAAAAATAGCAGGGGTGACAATGAGCATCCCTGTCGTAAACCCCTTCTAGCTTGGAAAAAATGGGAAGGATATAATCAACACAATAAACTATACCAAAGTAACACATGCCATAATCCATTCAACATTGTATATTTCCAGACCAATCTTTGTCAATATGAGATGAAAAAACTTCCAATCCACACAATCAATGATTTCTTGATCCAGATTTATGCAGGAACGCAACAGAATACACATGTAACCATAAATACAACTATGCAGCGGAAATAACACTTCATTTCATTAATATAAAAGAACTGAAATTTTCTTATAGACATAATAGAAATAAACTGGCTAGGGCGCTGGTAGATGATCTCTGAGAAAATATGTGGCAGCTACAGGCCTTTGAATTGAATTACAATGAGGCTCGAGGGCCTATTTATTATTTAGAAACAATGGAAAACCCTAAAAATCCAAAGCCCTAACCCTAGGAGATGAAGCACCAAAACTATGGGCCCTGTTTGGGTAAATTGGTATTTCAACTTGCCGGGGACGTAACTTTGGCATACAATCTCCGTTTAACACGCTCTCGGTTTTCCCAAAAAACGTCGTTTAGGGCCTCAAAACGGCTCCGGAAGTTCTGGACCTGAAAAACTGTCAAAAATAGTAAGTTGTGTTGAAACTAAAAAACTGAAAGAGACAATGGTAGGGCCCCAAGTGGAATAGGTGGGTGGGCACAAATATCCATCTGCATCATTTTTGCAAACCACCTTCATGACTAATATATATGAATATATGTTTGATTTTTATAGATTTATAATTACGAATAATTTAATAAGTGTAGAATATAAAAGTTTAAATTGATTATATTTTTTTCTGGATCACATTATTGTGTTAGGACATGATTCTTGTATCACGTAAATGGTGGAGACAATATTTAATAGTTTCCTTCACATTACTTCTTTCAATTACTATCTACACTGGTTTGTGGTTCAGCATGACATTGCCGGGGGGTTCAGAGGTAATTAAAAAAATATGACAAAGAGCTTATTTCAAGGTACATTGGGTGAGGGAGATTGATTTATAATGGCTATGGTATCAAATTTGTTACTGAGTCTGGTAATTTTAGGCGGACAAAGGAAGAAGTGATGATGAAAGAATTATTAAGGACTCTCTTTAACCTGAGGCACTCTTGTGGCTTCACTACTTGGCAGTGCTACGTTTGTGCTCTTTGGATTCTAGTTTGTTGGACAACAATGGATAGTCACTCTTTATGTTTCATCAATCTTCCTTTTCACCACTAGTATTAGTTTGAGGTTTACCTACATATTTTTCTTTATTTTTGGTGGGGTTTTTCCATCCCTCTTTTTTCCCATCCATTGCAACAAGTATGGGGGATGTGGAATTATCCATTTTCCTCGGGGAGAAAGGAAAATTAGTTTGGATTTGCATACAATAAGGCCTATCAACCTTTCCTTGTCGTGTTTTTGGCTCCAGGAGAGAGCCTTGCTTGAATAAACATTTGACACAATAAGGCCTTGGTAGTGGTGTCTCACAAGGGGTTTTAGTTATAGTGATAGCTTTAAGTGTGGTGATGGTGGTTACTTTGATTTTGGTGGTGGTGTTGGAGTCGATTGTAGCTCTAGTGCTGCATTCAATATTATAGGGGTGCGTAGCTTCTAATGTAATGAGGCTCAAAATTTGGTGTTTGTATCAATGATAGAGGGCTAGTGCCATGATTGATGTAGGGAATTATGATGCTCTTGAGTTAAGTAAAAAGAAACAACATGAAAAAGAAATGTAACAACCTCAACAAAAACACAAGAAATAGGTCATTTGTGAGGCATAGGGGTGGAATATGTGACCAAACAATCCCAACAATGGTTCACCCAACAAACGTATCAAAAAATCTAGAGAAAATTCAATGATTTGGTTGATTTGGTCTAGTATCAACAAAGTTACTTTCCCAACAAGGATGAGTTCCAAGCTTAGGTCCAAGACTCTAGATTCTCCAAGCCCAAGAACAACAAATTATTTAGGGGCATGGAATTTTATTAGATGGCCAAAAACTTGGTGGACATCACTTTGAAAAAGCAGGGACATCTAGAACCTAAAATTGTGGATAGATTGAGAAGACTAGAAGTTAAATTCATTATATTATGTAGAGTGGATTTTGAAATGATGTGGGAAATGGACAAAGAAAAGAGCATTTTTGAGGTCATTGGCACATTAGATTCCAATTACACCATCTCCAATTTGATTATTTTTGAATATGAGTCTCAGAAAAAGCTTTTGGGAAAACCAAAGAGCCCAAGATGACCTCTCAGCCAAGCCCCTTTGGACCCACCCATCCATGATGTTCTTTGTTGCAAGATTCCTTATGCTCGTAGTTGTTTACATGCCATATTTCATGTATTGGTTCATTGTTCATATGTAAGTTCTTAATTATACTTTGAACAGATTGGTTATGTGTAATCTGGATCATATATAGAGACATTTTCCAAGTTGGTGGAGACCTAGTTTTCTTTTTGAAAAAGCCCAACCATATATGGATCTACTTCTTTTTTCTATGATATCAATATATAAAAACATAACTTTTTTAGTACATAGAAAAAAAGAATATAACTTAAAAAAATAAAAAAAATAAAATTAATTGATTGTAAAAATTATTTAAAATGAATTCTTTTTATAATATTATTTTCTCAATCACGAAGTATTAAAATGTGCTTATCCACTTTAACAAATAATTGATATTTACTTGATTAGTTTCAAATTTATAGACCTTCAACTGGGTATTCCAAGCCTTACATTTCTCTTTGGTAAAGGTTATGGTATTCTTCATGTGAGTTTCATTTAGCATACCTTCACACAACTATGAATGTCACTGGCATCTCCCACAATTGTATAGCAACAAACACATTGCTCTATACCACTAAACAAATTCTATCAAATTCCCTTAAATAAATTCTATCAAATTCATCTATATTATGAAAAAAAATTCATATTTTTTAAAAATAGAATGAAGATCTTAAAATCCAAACCCTTTATACATTAAAATTATATTGAATGCACATATCCACTGAGAGGATGACCATTCGATCAAGAGTGAGGAAAAGGAATCAGTACTCACTCTTCATGTGAGTACATATTCTTACAACTTTAATAGATTTGACATTTACTCTCGTAAATGTGTTAGCTCAAGTGATACTTAATTTAATTCTAATGTGCCAATAAACATATCAAAAACCTTTGCTTCTATTTTATTTTGAGAAGTGACATGTGCCTTGAACCCCTTTAGACCACGCGACCTTGGAGAATTCGATAGAATAGGGTGAACTTGGCAATGTCCAAAGCCTCTTTCCACACCTTTATGACTAGTGATTCTCTGGTAAATACTAGTTAGTCCAAGAAAGCAAGGAGATGCACAAATCGAAGCACCCAAAGATTGATTGTAGTTGAATTGAAGTTTTTTGAAATGCTTAGAAATGGATCATACGTAGATACAATGTGGTACAAGGTCTTTTCTCAAATTGCGGTTAACAAAAGGCGTGCTTTTAAGTCATTTTCAAGTAATTATAAAGAAAAGTGAGTTGAAATGTGTTGATCATAGGGTTGGTTTGAGAGTGGAAAAGGAGTTCAGGGAGATTGTATATTTCAAAAGATTTAGCGATTTTGCTTACTTTAGATGTTAAAGGAGGATGTTTTATATTCATCTAAATAATTTCATAATGTTATAAAGCATAATTAGTCTCAAAATGTCATATGATAATATGAGAATTTGATGTGGGTCGATATTTCAAATTGATATTTTGAATATTGTTTAATGGATATGCTAATACTGTAATTACACTGGTTTAGTTTTGATAATTTTACTTGAATTTTAAAGTTTTGATATTTGAATTTTGATGTTTGTTGTTAAATAATAACTAATGTGTTTGTTGTAAGTAATATGTTTCATTGTACTAAGACATTGTTAGACGATTTTAAGATACTTTTGTCAAGTAATCGACAAATTTCATTGTGTCAGGGTATTGTTGTACAACCTTGAAGTATGCACTTTTGTTGCAAATATAGTTGAGAACAATGCCAATGTGTTGTTGTGGATGGATAGCTCAACTTAACTTATTCAAAACATGTAACAAAAACTTGAAGAAGAAAAGAAATTGACAATGAGTTTGGCATGTCAACTCTTGGGCAATAAACAAGGAGTTGTTAAGGAGTATAGTTCGACAAATGATCAATTAACCAAACAATTTTCCTCACCTTTACAACCATGGCTTGTGCACTTTTGTCACAAACACAAACAATACAATCATAATGTGTTGACGTGGATGGATAGATCAACATAACTAATTTGTAAAGAATCTAACTAAAACTTGGAGATAAAAATAAAGTGGCAATTATTTTGGCATGATCAATATTGAAACATTGACAAAGATTTGTTAAGAAGACATTATACTAACGAACAATTAATTAACTAAACAACATTCCTCAGTGAGATTAAGTGATAGAAAAAAGAAGGAAAAAGGAAGGAGAAATTCAAAATGAGCCATTTGAGAACAAAAGCTTTTCTTTAAGATGAAAAATCAAATATTGATTAAATATATTTTAGAAACCCAAACAAGGACAACATAATCATTAGGGTTTATCGATTTTGTATTATATATCTATGTTATTGGAATTCAACCATTTTGTGTTTATTTTTCAAAAGAAAAAAATGTCCTATAACTCTCAAGGATACTAACCTAGCCTCTATTGATACAACCTTAAGATCAGTGATGTGCGACATCATCATTGTGTATACATAAAAATTGACCGCCTGAAATGATCCACTAGTGGTACATAAAGGGGTAGCCTTCTACTCATGCTAAATATATTTTGGTCTTGGATTGTTAATCTATTTCCTAATGTTTGAAGAAGCCGAGTCTTAGCGAATCATAGATAGTTTTAGGTCATATGAAAATATTGTTTCATTTTAGATAAAATTCGCAAACAAATCACAATCCCATGTTAGTAATTTCTATTTCATCATTTAGTACATATTCTATTAGTATGGATGTGAAACAATATAAAGCACACTAGTGATTATCTTCCTATATATTTTTTTTCTTTTGTAATTTTTTATATAATTATGTACCTTCAAGAGTAATAGTATCATAATAATACTGAATATGAAAACACATTAGTATCATTTTTCGTATTCTTTCTTTTTCTTTTAAAGTGAGAAACATTATCATAATTTAATTGTTAGTTAGCAAATAATAACAATCATTATTGGCTTTGATTCACGAATGCAGATTGACTCATCATTATTATTTAAGGAAAATCACAACACCTAAAATAATCTCTTGGTAGTCCATACGAGGGAAAAATTTCACCATTTCTAGATGCTTTCGAGTCTTGGATTGTTAATTTGTTTCCTTACATCCAAGGAAGACAAGTTCTTAGCCGCAATCATAAGAAATTTAGGCCTTACTCAAATTAAAAGATGGTTTCAACTTAAATTATATTTGCAAGAAAACTAATAACCCTTGTGATCATTGCTAAGGTGACTCTCAAAAGGGTCATGTGATTTCTAGTAGCTTATAACATTAATTTCATACTTGAAACTAGATACTACCTCGGTTACAATTTAACCTCTTTCCCCAAAAAGTTAATAATATCATCTTTATTTACATAATATTAAAAAAATACCAATGATATATATATATATATATATATATATAATTTTCTGATATAATGTCCATTTGTTTGTTGTTAGTAAACTTTATTTGACTTTAAAATATATTGATAAAACATGTATATGTATAAGTTAAATTTTGATTTAAAATATTATTTTCGATTAAAAATAATTATCTAACATGTAATTAATTAATTTAGTAGAGATTACAATAATTTTTAGTTTTTATATTTAGATAGATTAAGATAATAAAAATGGTCATAAAATTTATGAATCATATCCCTATACATTATTTAATTGTGTGTTGGAATGGTTTCACTTATTATAGCGCCGCGAGGCGCTCTACAAACCAATATGGGGTAGATGTGTGGGTGTTATATGTTAGATGTGTATAGGGTAGATGTGTAGGCATGAGATGTGAGATGTTAGATAATTTTCAACTTCAATTTTATTAAATCTAAAAGAATTAAGGTTATAATTACTTTCGAGGTATATCTAAACCCTCCATCCTTGAGACTACTAAAAATATTCCCATAGAGATTAAGTTGAGGTTTTAATAAATTAAAAATGAGAATACTTTTATATATACATATGTGAATTTATATAATATAAATAATATTATAAACAACCGGGATAGATACATCTTAACCAAGTATCCAAGCGAAGAGATAAAGAAAAGTGACTAACAATGATAGAGGAAAGATAGTGCATGATTCTTTTAAGTTTTTTATTATTGTATTTTCTTTGAGATGATTGATCCAAAATATAGGTTTAATATTTTACAACCAATTATGTTTTCTTTTGTTTTTTGTTGTTGTTATTGTTTTTTTTTTTTAAAACACTTTATTAAATACAATACAATGGGATCATACCTAAGAGAGAGAGAGAGAGTGAGATGGAGGGGGAACAGAGTGGGGCAGTGAGACATAGAGGTGGGAGAGATAGGGAGAGAGAGGAAGAAAGAGAGAGAGGAGGGGGGATAGAGGAGGAGAGAGCGAGGGGGAGGGAGAGGGAGATGGATTTGGAGGGGGGAAGATAGGGAGGGAAGAACAAAAAAATTGAGAGATAGAGGCAGAGAGAGAGGGGATGACAAGGGAGAGATGAAGATGGAATGAGTGAGAGAGGAGACGAGGTAAGAGAGATAGAAGGGGAAGAGAGAGATAGGGAGACATAGATATGGAGGGGGAGAGAGGGGGAAAGCGAGAAGGAGAGATGGAGGGAGATAGTGACAAAGTTGGAGGGTGGAGAGAGAGTGTGTGTGTGTGATGGGGAGAGAGATAGTGGGAGGTGGGAGAGAAAGGGAGAGAGAGAGGACTTCATAGAGATGAGAGAGAGAGGGAAAGATAGAGATGGAGTTGTAAGGGGAAGAAAGACACAGATAAAGAAAGGTGGAGAGGGAGTGAAAACGAAGAGAGAGAGAGAGAGAGAGAGAGAGAGAGAGAGAGAGAGAGAGAGAGAGAGAGAGAAGGGGAAGAGAGAGAGGGAGAGTAAGAGGGAGGGAGAGAGATATAGATAGATATGGAGAGAGTGTGTGTATGTTTTGGGGGTGGGAAGGAGAGACAAGGGGAGATAGTGATATATGGAAGGGGGAGAAAGGGTTGATGAGAGAGAGGAGGAAGATATATATATATATATATATATATATATATATATATATGAGAGAGAGAGAGAGAGAGAGAGAGAGAGAGAGAGAGAGAGAGAGAGAGAGAGAGTCGACCCTATTCTCATTTACCTGTAGTTGAAAAGGGAGGGAGGCCACGATGGAGGTACGGAAGGAGGAGCGGTGTGAGGAATAGAACGGACCGTCATTTTTGTATAACCAAAGTGCACATGGAGGAGGACGCTGGAAAATTAATTCGTATGAATAACTATATGATAAATATCTGCAGGTTGTTAGAAGGAACATATAATTTAACAGAGTCTGAGTGCACAGTCTGAGGGGCGTTGAATGCACAGTCTGAGGGGCGTTATCAACAGCACCAAGCCATGATGGCTCATGCAACAATAGGCATGGCAAATATGGTGCAAAGAAGAGCATATCTTAACCAAGGAATGAGTATGCTAAGAAATGAAAAACGACCAAGTGCACAAATCTTTCATCCTTTTGATGGACTTCTTTGGACAAGACCAAACCAACGCTATTCAAGGCAAACCAAAGCAGCTTTGATAAGATTGGAATGAAATGGAAGCATGCCATTATTATTGTTGTTATTATACCTAACACATAAGGGCACATTGAGGGAGAAGAATACCACACAAATTGGCTTTGATACCATGTCAAACACATGCATGGTGAACATATATACAAGAAGATAAGATAAGTGTGAGATATCATATTATTCACAATGATATACATTTACAGTGCATTAGGTGTGACTCTTGGATTCCACATTTCAAGGTCTCTTGGACTCTCTATTCATTGTTTTCCTTCCACACTAACCCAGGAGGATTAGGTTTCGAACAATATTTTATGCCTTCGAGGTCTCAATGTACCCAAAAAAGTACCCCCTCTCTATAGTCTAATCCAACTAGAACGTGTCTCCCCTGGAATGTGACAATAAGACAAGCTGCCAGATATTCTGAAGTCGCTGATATCTTGTTTCTTCCCTATAAATGCTTCCTATGGTGTCATATTTCCCAATGCCTTAGGCAAGACCCTATTATGAATATATACTACAATACTGCATGCCTTTGTCCACAAGTATCCTAGCATATCCTAGTCATACAACACAAACCTTATTGCCTCTAATATGGAACGGTTATTTTATCATCAACCCATTTTGTTGTGGGTTGTAAGGAACTATCCACTCTCTCTTATTCCCATTCTTGGTATAGAACCCCTGAAATTCTTTCCTCGTGTACTCACCTACATTGTGTGACTGAAGAACCTTCACCTTCCTACCTGTCAAATTATCCACAAGAGCTTTGAACTTTTGGAAGTGACTAAAGACCTCATCCTTGGCCCTCAAGAAGTAAATCCAGGTTTTCGTGTAGTAATCATCAATAAAGGTAACAAAGTACTCATACCCTTTGAGATACTATGTCAACTTCAGACCACGTATATTAGAATCAACTATAATAAGAACTCCTTTGGATTTGGTGTCACTCCTTGGACAAGTTTCCTTAGCAAACTTCCCCAATACACATCCCTTACACACATCATTGTGCTCCACGCTCACCTGTGGAACTCCTGTCATTGTCTCCGAAGAAACTTATGTGCCCCGTGGTGGATATGGCCCATCCTACTATGCCAAATATCTCCTTGATCTCTTGGATAGTTGTTTCTTACTAGTGCCTTTGGAGTTTCAATCTACAACTTATAAAGTTTTTCGCTCTTAAATATAATTACTATGGGTTAATTAAACTCTTGGTACTTTATCAACACGTTTTGTCTTGTAAAGAGAACATTGTAACCCTTATCCTATATGATAGAAACAAAAATCAAGCTCATTCACGTTCCTAGCACATGAAACACATCATGGATGGTAACCGGCTTGCCAGACTCCCTATGAAATAGGATTGTCCCCCTCCTAACTGTATTACACTTGGAATTTTTCCCCATCTCAATATGGAATCTTATATCTAGATAAATACTCCCTAAATCTTGTCATATGGAATTACACCCCACTATTTATATACCAAACACCCTATGAAGTTGAGCTAGTCTGGAAAGCTATGAGTGTGAACTCCTATTCCATTTCGCTAGAAAGATTGTCTACATTTGTTGAAGCTTATGTCTACTTCTTGCCCTTATTTTCACTTTTCTTCCTCTGCGGGAAATTTCTGACATAATGGCCAAATTTGTGATAGTCATAACACTTGATATTTCATAAGTCCTCTTCTTGTCCCCCTTTGAGTTGGAGAATTTTTTGGATCCCTTATTTTCTTTGTTCTTCCCTACAAGAGTCATATTTTCCTATTCTCTCTCACCCTTCTGTCTGGTGCTGCTGGTGCCACTGGTAAGACTCCTCCTAAGTTATTCCTAGGTAAAATCTGACCAAATTCTCTCCTACTATAGAAGTTATACACTTCCTGTAATGACTTCTGTGTGGACATACCACTCCTTAGTAAACCCATTAAGTTTTTTCTTGTTGAGCTCATCATCTTCAATCTCCTCAACAACACCTGCCAATTCTTTCTTGACATGTTTCACCTTGGTAAGGTAAGATACAACGGTTTCACCCTTATTCAATTTCATTCTTCCAAGTTTCTCCCTCGGGATCAAGTTCATGTTCACACTAGAATCTTTATAAAGTTTATAGTCTACATCCCGCATCTTATTTCTTGTATCCTCTTCTACTATGTGTGGTACGATGTGGTCCTTGACCCCATCCAGAATAAGGTGTTTTGTCTTGGCATCTTACTTCTTGTAAGCTAGGAGTTACACTACATCTGTTGGCATGGCTACAACACTGGTCACACATTCGTTGAGACATTCATTGAGACAATTCTCCTCCAATATCTCCAAGATTGTGGATTTCCATATGCCGAAGCTAGATGCTACCTCTAATCTATCCTGATCTCATAAACCAACTGAAGATATTTTTCTAAAACCCTCGAATAATAAGAAAACCTAAAGTAAATATGGAACAAAAGGATCTAGATTTTACAAACCTTTGATCTTCTCTCATGAGAATTGCATTGAAATTCTCAAACTATATGTCGTTCCTTATATCCGCTCTGATACCATGTGAAAATTATATTTCAATTAATATGGTAATCATCTTCCTATCTTTTACAGATTATTTGTCCCAACAAATTAATTTACTACAAATATTGAATGAAAACACGACTGCAAATTCACCAATTAATAAACCATAGGAACTGCGAAAATCACACACATAAAATAGACAAAAATATTTTTGGACAAATTATTCCTGGAAAAACCCCAATGAGGGGAAAATTATTTTTGCATATGAGGGTTTTATTATTATTCAACAAATTCGTAATTGAAAATTGCATAAACTAATTTCTATAAATTGGAAAAGCATCAACAAATTATTTTCTTCACTTCTGCAAGCTAATTCAACCTCGTGGAATCAAGTTGACCCCTCATAATCAAATCATCCCTCCTATATGTCCTCAACTCAGACCACACATGCATCCTAGAGAAAACTCGGCCTCCACTAGCAACTCACACCTCCTGGAGAATAATTTGGCCTCCTATGGAAAATCGATCTTCACTAGAAAACTCAGCTTTCCTCCTGCAAATCGACCTCTCTAGAAAACTCATCCTCTCTTTGGAAAATCAACCTTCTTCTGGTAATTCATACCACTAGATAAATTCAACCCCAGTAGAATAATTCGACCTCCCTCTATCATTGAGAAACTGGAAATCACTATGAATAAATATATCTGGCAATTATTCTTATCAATCACCGTTGAACCCTTGCCGGTGTCCCAAGCTATCACTGCACATCAACTAAATCGAATTGTATCTCCAATATTCTCATCGAATTTCTCTTATAATCTCTTGTTGAGTAATCAATGACTAATATCTAAACACAGTCGATGGCTAATATCATCTTGATTGTATTGAATCACATTTCTAGAAGTCACTAGAGAGAAATAAACTTGTCTCAATTAAAATTGATTAATTAATTATTTTCCCTTAATTAAACTTAGGAAAATAATTAAAAACTAGTTGATAATCTAATTAAGACATTTTCACTTAGAAAAATAATTTGGACATGGAGATAATTATTCTTCCTATGCTCTTAACCTTATTAACAACTCCTGATAGTAGAATACCTATTCGAGCTGCATAAACTAACATTTGATAGTCTTGTATAGTTTTCTTTATATCGGGAAATATCCATTTTCCGTTGTTATCCTTTAAAAAGAAACTTTCTTAAATTCACATAATTTGAACCATTGTGCCTTTAGAATCTCCCTTGAATAAAAACTTGTTTTGTTATTAGCATAATGCAAACCATTTTTTTTAGATCAACTCCTATTTTGTTAATTAGCTATGAATTACATGGATTTCGTATTTTAATGTGATGTCTTAACATCTGAATTTTCGATACTTTATGGTATTTAATATCCATATTAAATTGTTACATACACCTTTTCCCTTTACCATTCTCTAATAAGTTGCTCTACTATGGAGAATATATGTTGGCCTTTCCCTTAAGAATCACTTTTTAAAACATAGATGTTATATGAGTTGCAGATC
This sequence comes from Pinus albicaulis, assembly GCA_034641835.2. NCBI lineage: Eukaryota > Viridiplantae > Streptophyta > Pinopsida > Pinales > Pinaceae > Pinus > Pinus albicaulis. Next base: position 1,523,967,145 of record CM076584.1, read on the forward strand.
TTTATGACTATTAAAAGGTCATTTCTCCAACCTCTATGCTTTAAAGCTATAGGCTTGTGGGAAGTGGGTGCTTGTTATAGTCATGACCACGATACTAAAAGCCAAGGATAAGTTTGAATTGGTCCCATTCATAAATTAAATATTTTTATAATTTATTAAATGCACACAAGAAATAAGATATTTTCACACCAATTTTTTTTTAAAGATGATCAATTATAATATTGAAAATAATAGTGTCAAGAAATGTTGGTTAAATTGAAAAACATATATGTATTTTTTGATAAATGTATATATCATCTTAGATCCATATTAATTTTGAATCTATCAAATGTTGATAGGGATCAAATATCTCGAGCTTTAAACCTCTTTTTTGAGTGTAAAACTTGAGGAAATGTTTGCACCTCGAGAGATTTTATCCCTCTTGGTGCTTGACAATTCCGAGGTTATGATGGATCTAGGTTGGTTTCAGTCATGTGTGGTCATATAAAATTTGTTGAACATCTAATTATTTTGATCATTTTAAATATGCTAAATATTTCTAAGATTAATTTGGTCAATTTAATTTTAAATTTTCTTAGTTACCTCAGTTTGTTGAGATGAGAGAGACTGTTAGTAAATTGAATGATGAAAAATGATGAAATAAAAATTCTGAGTGCAAAGTCCCAATGTAACAATGTTGAATGATAGAAATTGTGAATAATAAGAATATAGCCAATTGCAAATAATCTTCAATGCGATCAATCCGAAACTATTTATTCTACTGTTCTTATTTTCACACCTATTAGTTTTTCCATTTTCTCATATCGATCATATGAAAAGGGAAGTTGAAATCATAGACCATTCAAATATTTAACTCGAGCTACTATAGTAAACATGATACATTGTCTCTGTTTCTCTATAATAATAATAATAGTTTTCTCCAAATTCAATCATTGTGACTTATGGAGTGTTAAACCCCAAATAATTTTCAATGGTAGTTATTTTCTATTACCACGTTTGAATTCAAAGTGATTAACAATGTTGAATGATGGAAAATGGGAATAATAAGAATGTAGCAAATTACAAATAGTTTATAGTTTCAGGAAGCAAACATTTCGGGTAAGGGAACATTTTATTTAGGATGAAAATTCAAGTATTGTATTTGTGATTGAATTACTGTAACATGGAAGTCAATGCATGTCATGAATAATTTTTATGTGCTTACACTAAGAGAGAGTGTGTATGTTTTGGGGGTGAGAAGTAGAGACAAGGGGAGATAGGGATATAAATGGATGGGGGGAGAAAGGGAAGAAGAGAGAGGCAACGACAGGGAGGGAGGAAGAGAGAAGTGTTAGAAAAAGAGGGAAGGGGAAGAGGGAGAGAGAGGGAGGGGAAACGGGAGAGAGAGAGAGAGAGAGAGAGAGAGAGAGATACATGTGTAGAGAGATTGTGTATGTTTGGGGGGTGATATAGAGAGATAAATAATGAGAGACAATGGGAGATAGAGACATATATGGAGGGGGTAGAGATGTGCTTACACTAAAATCAATGCACACTATTAATCCAATTACTTTGAAATTAATGTACATCATACATATAGTTGCATCAAATAAGAAATCAACATCTACACTGAAATAAATGGATCTAGTGCAAATAATCAAATAGGATTAGAAATCAACATCTACATTGAAATCAATGCATGTAGTGCAAGCAATAAAATAGGAATAGAAATCAATATCTACAATGAAACCAATGCATCAATTGCACGCAATCAAATAGGAGCATAAATCAACATCTACATTGAAATCAATGCATCTAGTGTAAGGTATTAAGTAGGATTAGAACTCAACATCTACACTAAAATAAATGCATCGAGTGTAAGGTATTTAATAGGATTAGAAATCGACATCTACACTGAAATAAATGCATCTAGTGCAAGCGATCAAATAGGATTAGAAATCAATATATACACAGAAACCAATGCATCTAGTGCAAGCAATCAAATAGGAGTAGAAATAAAAAACTACATTGAAATTAATGCATCTATTGTAAGGTATTAAATAGGATTAGAAATCAACATGTACAATGAAATCTATGCATCTAGTGCAAGCGATCAAATAGGATTAGAAAGCAACAACTACACTGAAATCAATACATCTATTTTAGTGAAAACCAAAAATATTAATGGCTTTCTATATCTAACTTCTATGTCTGTATTTGTCTCGTGTGCCTCTTTATTCTTCCCTCCCTCTCCATCTTCCATTCTGTGTCTTTCTCCCTCCCTCTCTCCTTCTCTCTCTCCTCCTCCTTCTCTCCCCCATCTCTCTTTCTCTCTGCCTCTCCCCCCCTTTCTCTTTCTCTTCTTCTCTCTCTCTCTCCCTACCATCTATATCTAAACCTCCCTCCATACATTCTTATTTGTCTCTCTATCTCAACCCCCTAAACACATCTCTCTCTCTCTCCATCTACATCTCTATCTACCATTGTCACTCTATCTCAACCCCCAAACATACACACTCCCTCTCCAGATCTCTCTATCTCTCTCTCTCTTCCACTTCTCTCTATTCCTCCCCCGTCTCTTTGCCTCTCTCTTTTGCCCTCTCTCCCCCATCCATCTATATTTCTATCTCCCCTTGTCTCTCCTTCTCATCCCCAAAACATACACACCCTCTCTCCATATCTCTCTCTACCTCCCTCTTCCTATCCCCACCTCTCTTCCCCTTCTCTCTATCTTCCCTCTTGCTCTCCTCTCTCCCTAATTGTCTCTCCATCTCTCCCTTTTCACTCCCTCTCCTTCTCCACCTTTCTCTCTCCATGTATTTCTTCCCCTTCCAACTCCATCTATCTCTCCCCTATCTATCTCCTCTCTCTCAAGTCCTCTCTCTCACTTTATCTCCCACCTTCATCTGTCTCTCCCCCCCATCACACACAAAATCTCTCCCCACCCTCCAACAATGTCACTATCTTCCTCCCTCTCTCCTTCTCGCTCTCCCTCTCTCTCCCCCCTCCATATCTATGTCTCCATGTCTTTCTCTTCCACTTCTTTCCCCATATATAAACTCTCCTTTTCTCTGTCTTCCCACATCTCCTCTCTCCCTCATTCCATATTCATCTCTCCCTTGTCACTCCATCTCTCTCTCTCCACCTCTATCTCTCAATGTATTTGTTCTTCCCTCCCTCTCTCTCTCTCCACCTCTATCTCTCAATAACTTTGTTCTTCCCTCCTTCTCTCTCTCTCTCCACCTATATCTCTCAATATCTTTGTTCTTCCTTCCCTCTCTTTCCCCCTCCAAATCCATCTCTCTCCTCCTCTCTCCCCCCTCCTCTCTCTCTTCCTTTCTCTCTCTCCTTGCCTCTCCCACCTCTATGTATCTCTCCCCCACTCTATTCCCCCTCCATCTCAATATCTCTTAAATATGATCCCATCGTATTTTTTTGAGGAGAGTATATATATATATATATATATATATATATATATATACACATACATACATACATACATACATACATATATATATATATATACATATATATACATACACACACACACACACACACACACACACACACACACACACACACACACACACACACACACACATATATATATATAAAATTATTGAGCATGTTGCTGACATTAAGCATAGAAGATATTGGTCCTTAGCCTTAGCTGAACATGCAGAAAAGACTAACCATCACATCTACATTGAAGAGGCTAAAGTTATTGACATGATTGACCATTTTCATCACTGTAAGTTAAGGGAGGCGTTAGAAATCAAAAAAATACTTGTCAATCTCAATAGGGATGATGGCTGGAATATTAACAAGTGTTGGATCCCCGCCCTTTATTCCTAGTTGTTAGGTCAACCTTGTTTTTTTTTTAAAATGAATTATAAATGAATAAATAGATTATTTAAATAAATAAATAAATAAATAAATTTATTAAAAATATTTAAACAAAATTATTTATTATAATTAAATCTTTAACAAAATAAAATTTAAAATATTAAATTTAAAATTTAAAATTTCACAAATTCTGGCTTAGTCAAAACTAGCTGTTATTCCAATTGACTATTTTGGGTTGCTTTAAAAAATATTTAATATTAAAATTTACACCTTATATATATATATATATATATATATATATGAAAAATTTAATTGATATTATATAAACCCTTAACAAATTAAAAAATAAAAATAATTCATTAAACTATTTTTAAATATATAAATTGTTATTAAATTTTGTTATATTTATTTATTTGACCTTTAATATGATGATGATGATGATGGTTAACGTCCACTGAGACCAATATTTGATCTATCGGACCTAAAGAAAAGAGTTATTTAGTTTGATTTAAGATTTTATTCCTATGCTCAAAAAGCTTGGAGAGAAGCCTCCCGAGCTCACTATAATTTTGACATCTTAAAAGGCTAGGATGGTTAGTATTGCAACAAAGATTATGAAATTGAGCTCTAATGTGGTTGTATGCAGGGCAATCTAAGAGGAAGTGATTTTCATCCTTGATGTTCATATTCTCAGAGAGATGGCAGATCCTTTCCATCCATGGTGTTTTAGGAACTGTCTAATGACCAATTTCACTATGGAGCTCATGAGAGCTCGTTCTAATCTTGGCTATATTAATTTTATTCTTTGAGATAGTTAAAACAGAGAGATACTTTTGATCTTCTAGGGTGGGGTTGATGACCTCCTTATAATATCTTAATTTTTTTTTAGCTGCTAGATCTTTCTCACACCACATTTTTTCTTTGAACTTAGAAGTAACAATTTTTTTAATGTTATTAATTTTCTGCAATGCAACATTCTCGTCGATCTCCCAATGGTTTAACCAGGCCTTGGTGTCTTTATACCAACCTCGTTTAAGCGTTAGGTGGTTTTGGCTGGAATTTAAAGCTAGCTTAGGAAGTCTATGGTCTCCTATGCTATTGAGCTTGTGCTCGTACAATAGAAGCCTAGTCATAGCTAGGCTCTCGATAGGGGAAAGACCCACTTTTATAAGGAGAATAGGATAGGGTGTATTTCTTTTAATTTTAAGGTTATACGTTATAAAATGCTTATAGATTTGCTCAATCTTTCTCCAGGATTCTCTAGAGATGCTGCAACCCCAAACCTCACATCCATATAAGATAAAAGGAGTGATTAAAGTTTCAAAGAGGAACTTGTTTCTATCCCACATTACGAGGTTTGTCGTCTTACAATTATTTTAAAGACCAAAATAAGCTTTCCACCCCCCATTAATCCTTTTCTGAATGCTATAGTTCCAGTTGAGCTTGTACCGAATATCAATTCCTAGGTACTTGTAAGAAGACACTTCCTCCAAGTTACTATTGTCATACATAAAATTAACGTAAGTGTCCTTCTTGGATTTGATAATAATAATTTTTGTTTTGTCAGTGTTAACATACATACCCATGGTAGAGCATAAATCCTTAAGAATTCTAAGTTGCTTATCAAGATCAGAAAGGCACCTTGTGAGAAGAAAAATATCGTCAACATAGAGAAGAAGGATGATGACTATCCCAGCTAAGATCGTGCCAACACATCCTGCTTCCTCTAAACAACCTTCTAGCTTGTCGATGTAAATGCTAAATAGGGTAGGGGAGAGGGGGAAACCTTGTTTAACTTCAATATTACACTTGATATCTTTAGACCACCCCTCATTGCTCTTTACTTGGGCAATTACATTCTCGTATAACCTTATAGCGATCGCTCTTAGCTCGAAAGGAACATTTAGCTCTTCTAATCTATTCCATAGGTTGTTTCTAGGAATCGTATCGAAAGCCTTTCTAAAGTCCACAAAGCAACAAAAGAGATTGGATTTATCATTGTGGCATTCCTCCACAATGATCCTAAGCATAGCGAGGTGGTCCGTTGTTGAGTGCCACCTTCTAAAACCCGCTTGGCCTTTAGCCCTCTTACCTTCACTTTGAAGCTAAATTCTCAACTTATTTTCCAAAATAATACCTTATAACTTGGCTAAGAGAGCGCTGATCATAATTTTCCGATAATTAGAGGGGTTATTTTTATCCCCACTTTTAAAAATAGGCATAGTGAGGCTCTGAGTCGAAGGTTTAGGGAACCCTTGCTTGACTGCTTGGTTGAAAAGCTTGTGGATGCGGGGGATGAGGACAAGACCTCCAATTTTTAAGATTTCTACCTGGTAACCTTCAATGTCTTTAGCTTTCCCATTTACCAGGCGTTTAACCCCAAAATCAATGTCTTCTAATGAGAAAACTTCTTTCGTTGTGAGCAGGGTTTCAAAGTTATCCCTGGCATTTGGAGATTCATAAATATTTTTAAGATAGTAATTTCAGTCGTGTAAAGCAATTTTATTATTATCTTTAGTTTTCCTAGTTAGAATCTGCCTCCTGAATTTATTAGGAGCCACCTTAGAGAAGTGTAAGAGATTCTCTTGTCTTTTACGTATATATTTCCTTTTTGTCCTTTTAGTTAGGCCTTTGTAGATTTTTATCTTGTCAATTTTGAGAGATTCATCAACAAATTCCTTAATTGCTCTCCTCACACTTTTACAATCTTTGTCATACCATGGGTTGGTCTTGTTATTTCTTTTATTACTTGAGACTTCAATTGAGAACTTGTTAATAGAATATGAGAGGGTTGTAGTAAAATTATGATAGAGGTCATCTATGTTGTCTATACTAGATAAAGGAAGCAAATTAGTTTTTAATTCATTTCCCTCGGTGAAAACCCACCTAGTCTAGGCCTTCAAAGCTAATGACTATTCATCTTAATTGATCAATAAGTATTTCAAGGCTATCTATAATTCCAAACCCATCAACCCTCCTTGATCTCCTTTGTAGGCTCAAGATTATCTCGTATACAAAAAAGGGACTACTTACATTATTGTAAAAATCCTGAAAAAAAAAAACATTCAGAGTGTTTTCAAGCGTCATAAAAATTTGAAGCAAATATTCCATTTCAGCCAAAGACAAGTCTGCCCCATGTTGAATTCAGGGGTTTACTAGATCCCTTGTTCATGTGGAAAATCATACATTGTCCAGACTGGGCATCCCTTCAAAGCTTGAGTTAAAGAATATATTGCTCACATCGATCATATTTTTCTATAAAAGTATGCATTAAATGAGAACTCTTTCATTTTAAAACATCTAGTATGCTTTAATCAAACCAAAATACTTTCCCGTGTTCCATTTAACAACTCCAAAATCAATATAGATTCCTTTGAAATTAAGAAGCACTTGAATAACTTTAATCGAGAAAATGAAAATAAATTAAGTCATTGTGGGAAAATAATTATCCATTATCTTACTGATTAGTTTAATTATCTTTATTTTAAATTATCATATATCTAATTTATTCATTAATATTTATAATTCAGAAAAGAAAAATAAATAAATAAATAAGAACGAACACTTAAATTTTATAACTTTAAATGTTTTCTCTCCTTCTTGGATCATTCTCCTTCATTTTCAAACATCCTTGTTTTGAAATCATCTCATGCTCTTATTATTATTCTAATTTTTTTTCTCAAATTCCTCCACTTTAATTAAATAATCATCTTCCTTTTTTAGTTCAACCCTTGGTTTTTTTCCTATTTATTCTCTCTATCTCCATATAGTAAGGCTTTCATTTTGATTATCTATTTTTCCTTTAATTATTTAATTTGTATTAATATTTTAATATTATTCTCTAAAGTCTAGTTTATTATTTTATTAGTATTTGTCAATGTCTAGTTCATAAATTCTTTCTATAAAATAATACATAACACTAGTTTTTCATCATTCAATTCTCAAGTTCCTGAAGGGGTGGAATGTCCACCTGAAACATTGCACACGAATAAAAATCATTCATAGTGTTCCAACACTCAAAAAAAAAATTCTTTCAATATTTTACAAATTTATTTCAATCCAGATTGGGATGGGATTGTCTATTGGTGCTATAAAATATTATGATTGTGAAATACAGTAAAAAAACAAATTTAAATAACAGAAATCAAGATTTCACCTCAAACTTTTCCGCGATAAACTCCAAAAAGTCTCTCTAAAGATAACTCCATTGTTAAATGATAGATAATTTTCTAGTGTGTGGTATTAATGTGCCATAGTATTGGACCACTGTATTGTGACAAGGCCTCTTTACAAGTTAGTAATATCCAAGGCAAACTAAGGTGAATATCTATGGTATTAATGTCCTATAATATTGGACCATGGTATTTCGACAAGGCCTATTTACAAGTTAATAACATGGATGGTAAAATCTGGTGAATATTCATGGTTAAAAATATTATTATATGGTAAGCATTAAGTTTTTGTGCTTCGTAATCAAACTTATATGGTTACAAAATTATTATTTTAATTTATATGGTAAAATGTATCATAATTTATAACTACTATTTATATGTTATATATTCAATTGTAATAGAGGATTTAGATATATTTGAAAAGAAATTATAATTTTTTTCTTTTAGATTTAATTAAAACATGTTATAAAATAAATTTAAAATAAATTATTTATAAAATATTTTAGTTGTGAAATTAGCAATGGATTTTTGGTCATGTGGTATTAATAAAACATGGTATTGGTCTATGGTATTGTAGCAAATCCAATTTAAAAATGTAAATTGGGCCCAATATTGTTATATTCTGATTATATATATATTTATAAAATTAAATTTATTATAATAGTTTATTTATTTATTTATATTTTTTTAATTTAAATTTTTTTTATGAAATTTAAATATAATTTTTTTTCTAATATGACTTGGTCAAACTAGCCATTTTTTCTAAACAGCTAGTTTGAGACCTCTCTTCATCTATTTAAGCTTAACTTTTAGATCTGTTTTCTCATCTTGTTCTGAAGATGAACCAAACTTGTTGGTTAAATTTTCTGAAAATTCAATCTAACATAATTGTTGTAAAATATTAAACCTATATTTTGGATCAATCATGTCAAAGAAAATTGAGTAATAAAAAACTTAAAAGAATCATGCAGTATCTTTCCTTTATCATTGTTAGTCACTTTTCTTTCTCTCTTCGCTTGGATCCTCGGTTAAGATGTATATATCCTCATTCTTTATAATATTATTTATATTATATAAATTTCACATATGTATATAAAAGTATTCTCATTTTTAACTTATTAAAACCTTGATTTAATCTCTATGGGAATATTTAGAGTAGTCTTGAGGATGGAGGGTTTAGATATAACTCAAAAGTAATTATAACCTTTTGCTTTTAGATTTTATTAAAAAATGTTATAAAATTAAATTAAAATAAAGTATTTGTAAAATATTTTGATTTTGAAATAAGTTATGGTTTGTGGGCATGTGGTATTGATAACTCATGGTATTGGCCCATGGTATTGTAACAAAATAATTAATAGCCTATATCCATAACGTAATAATCAAAAGCCTAGATGTCCCATGGTATTGATAGACCATGGTATTATCCCATGGCATTATGATTTTTTTCCCTCCTCTCTCCCTCTCCCTCCCTCTCCCTTGGTATTGTAAAAAAATCCTGTTTGGAAGTTAAAAATATCCATGGTAAATATTCATGATTAAAAATATTATTATATTCTAAATATAAAAAATTTCATGCACTTATTAATTAAATTTAAAGATGGTTGTGAAATCATTATTTTATTTTATATGGTAAAATGCATCTTAATTTATAAGTAATATATATATATTTGTAAGTTTGGTAGTGTCTTTCATTTTTCTCTTTTTTTTTTTCATTTTTTACTCCATCTTCATAATATGTCTAGAGGAAGGGAATTGAACCTGTGATGAGTGCTATAACAGCCCACCTCATCACCCTGTAACCAAGACCCCACAGACTTTATGTTATATATTTTAATGCGATATGTATATTATATTTTCTTTTATCTAAAAAATTGTTAGTAATTTTATTAATAAAATTACAATATATAAAAAAAATTGAATTTAAAAAATATATAAAATCTCAAGCCTGCACATCTACCCTATACACATATAACATCTATCATCTTACAACATATAAGATATTACATCTAACACAACACATCTACCCTATACTGAGCACCTCTCGACACAATAGACGCAATAAACTCCTGGAAGACAACATGAAAAAACTATTACATGAACATAGTATAGAAAGATCTGATTTACATTAAGTCAAACATATCTAATCCATATTATTATCAAAATTAGAAACTATATGGGTAAAATAAGCTTTGTATTCCAACCTTTATCAATGCATACATACATATGCACAACTAAGTCTTACAAGTAAATCTTTATCAATGCACATAACCATCTATCCATTTGACTCTAACAAAATATGTTGGAAATATTGTTTTCATTGATGTAAAATATAGGGGGATACTACTTATGCCCAAGGTAAAGATTTAAAGATGAAAATTGTTGGAAATATTGTTTGGATACCCAAGTTTTTCTTGATGCCTAGTTTGGATTAGTTTGGATACCCTATATTAGATGAAATTTTACTCTAAATATCTAGCTCAAATGGGAGCATAATAGATATGGTTGAATAGATTATTTAAAGACCTTTCCAACAATATATGACACTACCTAACTCCATAGAAATGAGGATATATGAAATATTCTATTAGGTCAGTCTAGCCAAAAGGTACAGGTTGGCCCAACCAAAATGTATAGGTCACAACAACCAATTTTACAAGTCAACCCCATAAGTGAACATCGAAACACTATAAATAAATAATTGATAAGTGCACTTGAAAATAATCCAAGAAACAAGAGATATGAATTGTGCAATAGAAGTCGGGGAAGAATCTCGAGGTCTTAAAGGTGGAGTAAAAATGTGAATAGTGGAGTGAACGATTCAATTTGAATTTTTCACTATAATTTTTTTTTTGGGATGGTTCATACTTTGAAAGTTGGAGCAGATAGAGGGGAGATATTTTTAAATTGTCGTAGAAATTTCAAACTCTAGTTCATTGTAATTTGGGAGATATTATATGAGGAAGTTAGGGTTCTTAAACCCTCTTGAATTTTGATTCAAACATGCCTTCTTGGCATTTTCAATTTAAGTTTTCTTATGGGTTGTTTCAAATCCTAAAAATTGGAGGATATAAATGGAAGATCTTCATGTACATGTGATCGAAGTTTCAGCCTTTTTTTTTCTAATTTTGGAGATATGATCTAAGTAAGTTAGGTTTCATGAATGCTCCTGAAGCATGCTTCAAATATGCCAGCTTTATACTTTTGCTATAACATTTTTCTGAGATGTTTTAGATTGTGAAATATGGATAATGTAGAGGAAATATCTCTTTATACCCATGCTACAAATTTTAGACCTTTATTCTCTATAGTTTTGGAGATATTATTTGAGAAATTTATGGTTCCTGAATGCTCCTTATTACCGCTCAAACTAGTAGGGGAACTAGAGGGGTTCTCGATAGAGAAACTACTAGACTAAGGGCAACAATAAAGGCTTAGCCCATTGTCATCACAACTAAGACTCCCTGCTCTTTATGGACTTTCACTGATGGGAGGAGTCACGGTAGTGTAGGAATCAATTATAAAGTAAATGTCAATGGATAGGTTGAAAGTGACGCTGAAAACCATTTCCCTAGGATGGATTGAAGAATGGAGCTTGATTTCTCTTCAAGCAAGGGGATTGGTCCACTAAGGGTAAGGGATGATGATTGGAGGGTTGAGGTGTAAGGAGAAGGCTAAAAAATGAGGTTCTCAATCCCTATAATCCTTAGGAAGCTTGGATTCTGAAATGGTCATTGACAAATAATCTTTGATAAGAAGCGGGACCACATGGGGCCAAGTGGACCTAGTCTAGGTCCGAGGATGGAATATAGAAACCAACAATGTTCATATCCTGGAAAAGGTGAGGAGAAAGGACCATAAAATAATATTAACTTAAAAAGGTTAAAGTGATCCTATTGAGGTCTACCCTTGGGGATGCATAGACGAATTTCAATCCTAGAGCTAGGGCTCAGGATTCCCAGAGATCCCACCATCAAAATTGCTTGAAACTTTGTGGAGAGGGAGGGGACCCACTAGCGCAATGCCTCCTAGGAGATAAATTTTTTTCCCTATCTCAATTCCCAGGAAATTGATGCCCTAGGTGACCCTTGAGTGCTAAACCTTGGAAAAAGTGAAAAGGGGGAAAAATTATGAATAAAATGATCACCTTTATATGGGTCGGTGCCTTAATTCACTTGGCGATATGGATTCAAGGATGATTAATGAGTAAGAACTTGGTTCCTTGGTCAAGGAGGCTTGAAAAATCAACTTCGTCCAATATTTGTGTAGAGAGAAGAATAAGAGACTTTCAAGAATTTATACTTCAAGAAAAGAGTGCAATATTGTTGAGGAAAAATATCTCTAGGACATTTCATTCATATGACATTGCCCTATACATTAAAATTTGCTAAAACATGCTCAATTCAACATTACTTTCATGCCGCAACTAGCCCTAGTTATACTGTAAAACATTAGTATGCAACAACAAGAATAATAACATCAAAAATTACTTACAATGCAACATATTATATCCAACCAGCACCTTGTTTGCAATAATAAAGCTCCAAGAGAAGAAAAATAGCCCAAATCCATACATCAAAATTCATCCATCTCCAAAAAACTCCTCCAATGAAAAAGTATGAAATTATCTATGAGAGAGATCTCCAATAAAAAATGTGATGTTGAAAATGAATTGATATAACATCAATATATAGGATCCTAAGGAGCTTGAATTATCCTAAAAACCCTAATAGCTCTAATAATAATATAATGTGAAAATAACACCCCTATTGGTGACAACCCACTAATTTAGCTCATAGGTGTAAAAATAAGCCATAGAAGGGCCAAATAATGATGTGTAGATGTCGTATGGCCCTCCAAGTGGCCTAGTAACATCTTGAAGTGCCATAATGAGGAATAAATCCCTCAGAATATGATGGAGAAGGGGGTGGCCCCTTTTTCTCCAAGTAGTAGACCTTTGGTTCTCGCAGTGGCTGTGGGGGCACATAAATGATTTCATGGGTCTCCTAATGGATCAGAGATGCCTGTAGATGCTATGTGAAGCCTCAGATGTTGTAATAAATATCATTGAGTCCTCATACAAGCCCTGGGGCACCCTCCAAGTGTGCGTTGCACATGTGGGGCTAGTTGGGCATGATGCATCTTCCTAGTACAAGAGTGGATCTCTAGTAATACGTGAATATATGAAGGGGTCCATGAAACGTTGTTTGATGTTGTGGAGGCCCATACCTCTCGATACACATCATATGTGTGCCAATGTAGCCCTTGAGGGTCAGGATCCCATATAGGGAGACCAAACCCAAATGGAAACCACTTGTAATCCTGCATAATTTCCAATGTGCTCCCTAAGTTTCCAGTACAACAAACCATAAAAATAATCATGTAATAGAGTTTAAAAACCATGGATGAAAAAATGGGCACTTGATAATGGCATGCCCTTCCGTAGTGGGCTTTGGCGTGTTCTAGTGTCTCGAGGCTCCAAAGGGGTTAACCAAGTACCTTATTAGGTGGTTTCAATCTTTAAAGGTGATAATATGTTCAAGGTACATCCCTATAATGGGGGTGGAAAGTGATAAATAAGTGGAATGGAATAGGGAGTGAGAGGGGAAATATTGGGTCAAATATTTGGGCATAGGGGTAGTTAGATGAAGGGAATCCCACACCAGGGTATATAATGTGTAGGAGGGAGAAATCGTGGTACATGAGGTGCCCGACCTTGAATTTTCCACCCTTCCTTATATTCCTTTTGCCTTTTATTAATTTTCTTTAACTAACTGCTCGGGGCTCAAAGAGATAAGAGCATGATGCGTAAGATGTAGCAGGTTACCCCCTTTCAGGTATGGCAGTTCATTGCCCTCCAGGGGTTGGGACAATCATGGGTTCCTGAATGATAAAGGAGGCTCATCTAGGGCCTATGGAACCAGGGTGATGGCCATGATTGGGGTAGAGCTCATGTATTTTCTTTTTCCCACGTGCTAATTATTTTTTCCAAGGCCATCTTTTGCATTTTGTGGTACAATTTCTTGTTAAATGTGGCCAATTATGCTTTTTTTTCTTTTCTTTTAGTTGCATCAACCTTTGGGGCATCATTCTAGACCTAACCCAAGGTGAGGGCAAGGGGATAGAGAGGCTGCCCTATGTGGACCCAAAATGGAAATGTGGACCCAGGTGGGATAAATGATGAATAGGGATATAGTGAGTGGAAAGGGAGAAATACACACGGATAGGGGAGCGAGACCACGCACCCAAATTCAGGATTTTGGATGAAGAACCACCCTAAAACCAAATGGTCAATAAAGGAGATCCCATTGGATTAAGATCCAGAGGTAACTCCCAAAATAGATCAAGGGGACAAGATCACAAACTAAGGCCACTCTTTATGCCAAAAGCCCCCACCAATCCATACCCATAGGTATCCATGATAAGTAATACTCAATTTCCAAACAAAAGGACATACCTTTAGATTCAGGAGGTCTAATTTCAAATATACGATCAATATAGGTGGGTGAGGGACCACATGGCTCGCTCAGGTGGCAGAGAGATGACACAATGAGCTAGTAGGAGGCTGCAAGGGGATGCTGGCTATTGACTTAGTTCCATTATGGAGAAAAATTTCTCCTGGGGATATCACCCACCAAGTGGTGGGTAAAATCTGGGTCCAACTAGGACGTGATCTCTCGAAGAAGTGGATGAGGATACTCAAATGGGAGGTCACGAGAACTCCAACAATGTCTTGGTTACTGTAGACATGTTATATGCACATGTTAAAGATCATAGCCATGGGGGAGCATGTTTTCATGGTGTCTAATTATCACCCATGCTTAATGTTAGCTCATAAAGTTGACAAGAAATAAAACATGCACATTTGATCTATGCAATCTAATCTATCATGAGAAATATCACATGCGATTAGTTCTAATGCAAAAATCATCATGCAATGCATCCTACCCTAACATGCATACAACGAAGCCAATATCAAGTGTAATCAAACAACAAGTGAAACCAACATATCATCAAATCAATATAAATGTGCATGCCTATATGTTTACTCATGAAGAAAATCCCAAAGTGAACGCTAACCAAAACACATGGAGGACGATGTGGGCGGGAGGTGGGAAAATATAGCTTCCATGTTAGGTAAGGGAAATCCATAAGAGAAGGAAAACGAGTCACTTTAGATATGTGGGTCCTTCCCTTTAAGTACACAATGGTGGAATGAATGCTTATCTTTAAAAAAACCCTTATGACAATCATTGTTTATGATATTATGATTTTTAGATGCCACAATGTCGTGATGAGAGGGGGAGGAAATGTGAGGGAGATAAGGAGTGCAAAAACTAGGTTGCTCAAGATAATGGTCACATTGGATAGGGGAGGTTAAAAGGTGATCAAAACCCTAAGGGTGCATCCAAGGAGGTAAAGTATAGTCAATGAGGGGTTTTGATCCGGAAGGACCTTCACACATGAAAAGAGCTTTGTGCCATGTTGTTTTGAAGTTGGTGACAAGTATTTAAGTGGGTGAAATTATGCTTATGCATTTATTTATTCATTTTATTAAACCCATGCATTATTTAATAATTGTGAGAGAAATTTGTCTCACATTATTCGTTAATGTAATTAGGGAAATTGGTTTTATGTGAGAAGCCACCTCACACCAATTCTCTATTTTTCTCAATTATAGGTTGAGAGAATCAAGGGCATGGTTGGAAAGTCTTTAGGTGGTTTTGAGACTTTTCCCAATTATGGGCCTGAGATAGTTGGAGGTCGTACTTTCATGGAATTTGTTTTTCCTTCCTTATAGTTAGGCCCTACAATTGTGGGTCTTATAATTAATGCTATTTTTTGGAGAGTGGGTGAGGAAAACTATATATATACCTTATGTAAGCCTTGAGAAGGGGGAGCAACAAGAGATAATACTTAGCCATTGAGAGCCATAGTTCTTGGCTAATGCTCGACCAGAGAGCTTGAATGTAAGAAGCTTACTTTGATGAAGGAATATAGAAGATCTACATTCCAATTGAAGCAGATCCGGAGATGTAGCCCCAGAGAGATGGAGGGTGAACTTCGTTACCAATTGATTGTCTCTCTCTTATGTGTTTGCTGCTTCTTGATTAAGTGCATTTAATTTAATTAGGTTTATGTGGACTAACATGCTCATTTAAGCCTGTATAAGCTTGGGTAGTACTCGACCCATGATCGGATCAAGTGGTATTGGAGAAGGTGACTTCTTTGCAGTATGGGAAAACGAGCGAAGCACGCTGAAAGACTCCAAGAGTTACAAGAGATAAATGAAAGCCTTAAAGCCGAAAATGCAGAATTGTGAAGATTATTGCTCGATAAGCAGGAGCTTCAGGAGATGCTACAAGCCAATGAGGATACATTGTCTAAATTGCAGAAGGCTAAGATGACGGAGGATGCAACTTAAACCGAGGTATATGATGTCACTTCATGTTATGTTCTCTCTCAATATGAAACTAATGTTGGCATGAAAATCCTCACGAATATGGGGTATCGCGGAGGTGGACTTGGCATAAATGGCCAAGGAATCACCCAACCATTGGAGGTTGTACCAAGACAACCATTTGTAGGTTTGGGTTATGGACATGAAGAAGGAGAAAACTCGAAGGTAGCTGAAGCAAAAGCCATCTCTTCATCACTTGATTCCAAGAAGGGAATTAAGCCACCTAGTCCTCATCAGTTCAAGGACAAGTCAAGAAGGTATGAAAACCATTCAAATTATGCTTTTTCAAATAAGAGAAGTGATTTCTTCCATAGATCTGTTAACCGTGATGTAGTTAAGCATGATACAAAGAAAGTGTGGGTTAAGAAGAAAGATGTGTCCACGAGAAGTGAGACCAAGAAGAATGGAAACCTTCTAAATCCTCCCATCATAAAGACACAGTTGAATGGGAAACGAAATAATTTCTACTGTTTTTGCAAAATCAACAGCCATTGGGAGAAGTGATGGAAGTTACACCCCGAAATTTGCCACAAGTCAAGAAGACATATGGTGAAAGAGCTCATGAAGAAGGCTCCATCCACCATTTGAAACACATGCTTACAAGAAGAAAGTGCTTGGTTCCGGTTTGGTAAAAATTTCATGATGTTTCTGCAAGTTATATTTATGCTCTTTTGCAAAATTTCGAGTTTTATGGGGGTATGTATCCGTCTTTTGATGGAAAATGCTCAAAATTTGTCTGACTCAGAATCAAAAAATAATGACACCATCGCAAAGAGCTCGACAAGAGGAATCCGACGACGATTGAATCATGTAAAACGACCTCCAGATGGAAAGTTTATTACTTTTATTTTTGTCAAAACATGAAATAACGGGCAATGAATTATTTGCAATAAGAAAGGCATATGGATATATCACCACATACAACAACTGTCAAAGTGACGAATCGCCTATGTAATGTGTTACAGACAAGAGGGCATCGAAAATTACTCTAGGAAATCTACAACAACCCGGGCTTAGAATATTTTGGACTAGGCCCTTGCACCCACTGTAGACAAGAAATTGGCTGAGGTAGTAAGACAACAATCTTGTACCGTGCAGAAACCGAGCTCCACGAGGCACCTATCTGGGTTGAACATCAATTGGTGGTGAGTTGGTATGCCCAAGAATCAATGTACCACTTCTTGTAGAAGCATGCACTAGAGTTAAAGCATTATTCTTACTTGCTAGTACTAATGTGCAAAAGAGGAAATGGCCAGAATTTCTCGCCATCTTGGCTCTTTGCCCCTTCTTGTAAAGCACCAGATAAGTTGCATCCAAATGCAAGGAATATTTGAAAATTTTGTAGCTGAACATGAATCCCTTTCTCCCACACATATTCAAAGAATCCATCAGGAAATATGGGGGCGCCCTCCTCATGGATGTTGTGAGGACCCCTGAGAGGATGATGACCGAGGGATTGAGGGCCACCATTGCCAATAGGGGCAAAGTGCTTGAGAGACACAAAGAGCATACAACAAGCTGCCAAATTCTGCGAGTAATCGAATGGTTATACTGAGAATTGTAGGTCCTAGTTCACTTGTTGCTTCATCCATAAACGATCCTGATTAAAAATCAAATAGATTGAAAGTGAAAAGGCTATCTCTAGGATCAGTTGAATTGATATCTCGCGAGCAGCACAGAACATCCCTAATGTCCTTTGAGTCCTCCATCAATTCACTAGGATGTAATGATATGTGGATGTGGCCTCTTCCCTCACTGAATAGTTCACATCATAAATCAAAGGGTTCTGATGAAATTTTGAGGGAAACCTTGCGTTATGTTGCACATAAGGAAGAATCTTTCAAATTGATAAAGGCATGAGCTGCAGCGGCAACATTTGTCAAGGTCCAATTTTAACTAGAGAGGAAATTTGGCAGTGACATGTTCAATTCGGATACATCGCCTGAGTGGAGAATAAATCCATCTTTTGAAAGGTTACAGTTCGAAATGATAACAAAGCTTGAGGGAGACAAATTGTTACCTTTGAATCTACAACAGCTTGAGACAGTTAAACCTGTCGAATCATACTCAATGAGATGCTCAGCAGCACGAAGATGCATGCACCAAATAGGGACTTGTATGTGACGCAGAGGAGCTGATTTGGATGGAAATGTTGCTAACTTTGTGGAATTCTTGGAGTATTTGTACATGATAGTAGAAGTTGTATGCGACCATTGGAGCATATGAATGAATCAGACATGGATTCGTATGCCGTTGATCGTTATGGATTTATGGATTTGAAGCCAGAAAATGGGCATTCGGGTGATAAAATCATGGGACGATTCCACCAAATATGCTGCACAATATTCACCGCATCGATTATGACCCAGAGCAGAGCTGATGTGGAAATTTTCTTTATGTTCCTTCTTTTGATGAATACGTTTTAAAAGATCCAAAGGTGAATACAATTATGTGTGATATTTATTCGTACAAGGAGATGAAACAACTCTGTTTCGATCAACCAAAATTCCAGCAGCTATATCAAATACTGAGATTGCTGGAAGCCCCGCTACCATTCTTCCTCCATTGAGAGCACCTCCTGAAATATGAAACCTTGCATCCAAAAAAGCTGCTGTACATGCAAATTTTTTTTTGGGTCCTGGTTTTGTCTAAACAATGACTATTGTGGCCTCGCGGGAGAGAAGATCTCGAAAGCCTTCCTTTCTTGCAGAAAATTCATAACCAACGATTGGGTTGTGACACCTCCAAACAAGAAGCCATGGCATGTTCTGTTCCATGACTTGCAGTCGTTGAATTTTATGGTTTATTTAGAAACCAGACACCTGCTACCTGAGAAGGACCAGGATGGCGAAGATGGTGTGCATGAAGGATTCAATGGTGCCCCTTCTCCGGTGCGGTTTTCAATTTTTCGACTACGGTGGTGGAGCGGGGATTATGTATCTGCATGCTAATATGAAGGTATTGGATTTGATTCTCGATAGTCTCCTCATTACCTTCATTTTCATGTTGACGAATGCTTCAATTGAAATTCTCTTTTCAGTTATTAATAATTTTGCCACCACCTTTTGATTCATGCCCCAAATCTTTAGAGGATTTGGGTACACATACCTTCACGAGCCACACACTAAAAAACATTCCAAGATTAAGGTGTCCTTACATGATTTCAAGGGGCTTCAAGCTTATCTATTTTTTTGGGAGGTTGCACCTGGTTATCTTCCCTTGGTCAAATCCATCTGTTCAAATTTGTGTTGGCGAAGAAATAGGTCTCACAGGCAAGACCCAGGTTCAGAGATTGGGGCCAACAAGGGAATCCGCTGTAGTCTAGAACCACGCCGGCATTTTCACCCTACTCCCAAGAGCAGAGAGTCTCACTCGAGGTGCGCCGCGACCACATGCAGAAGGGGAATAGATCGATAGTGGTGGAAAGATCCGCAATTCATGATTAATATAGAATTGATTGCACAAATATCATCATATACGCAAGAACATTCAGAAGATTGAGCAGATACTAAGCAAATAAAATTTTAAGACATCAAAGACATCATGCATGCATGTAACTCATATAATAAGACAACAACCTGCAAGTATATTAATAACTTTCAGCCGGATCCACAGTTACATCGCTTCCAC
Source organism: Pinus albicaulis (assembly GCA_034641835.2). Taxonomy (NCBI): domain Eukaryota; kingdom Viridiplantae; phylum Streptophyta; class Pinopsida; order Pinales; family Pinaceae; genus Pinus; species Pinus albicaulis. The sequence goes on from CM076584.1 coordinate 1,523,987,233, forward strand.
AGGAAGAGCTTACAATTCTGTTACAGACGTCTCATAGGACAGAAAGATAGATAATAGAAGCCTAGGAACTACATGGATATCATGCTCGGGAAAGATCTCTTCTCCAACATCTGCTCGATCCTCTTCAATCGCTCTACATCCGTCTCCCTTCTTTTGGCTGGGTGACAGCTATTTATTCACCTGCCATCGCAACTGCTAGTTCCTCTTGCGTTCTTCTTCAACTGCTTTCGGCTTCTCGCTTGTTGTCTATGAGTTCCACTCTTTATCCTCTGCTGTATCTTCTCTTTGTCTGCACTTATCTGCATCAGCTTCTTCAGCTATCTCTTGTTCCCCCGTAACCTCGGTAGCTCCGCTACTCACCGTAGTTGTGGCTTGGTTGCGGCTGCCATGTGTCGATCCGCAAACCAAAAATCTGTTCTTTATTCAAAATTCAAAACAAGGGCCCCAACAGGCCCCGACCACAGTTTCTTGACTCGTCCCGAGTCAATCACAAATCACTGTCTCTATTTCCATCACCCCACTAGACCCCGTGCCCTGTTCTTGCTGTGCACCCTCAGTCTGCTGCCCAAACAAGGGCCCCAACTCCGGGACCTTACTGAACGCTGAAGCCTTAAGCTCATTGAAGGTTGTCACAACTTTCTGCCACCCCTGTAACAATGCATCTGTCTCTACGACGATCTTGGTGACAACTGCTTCCCCGACGGGCACCAGTATAATTCCGAACACCGTGCTGATTTGGGTTTCAGCTTCGGCGGCTAACTGTTGCATTGTCCGGGCACTGAGTTGGAGGGGCTGGAGAAGCTCTCGAATTGCTTGTTTGGCCATTGCCAAGCTGGCCTCTGTTTGCTGGATCTGGACCTGCATCCGCCTGAGCGTATAACTGGTCCAACTGCAAGGGGTCCGTGGCATCTTGAATCTCTTTCGAAATTTGTTGCAGCTGCACTGAAATGGGCTGAGTCTTTACCGTAAGGGCTGTAGAGCATTCTTGGAGACCTTTTAGGAGGTCATTAGCATTGCGTGCTGCAGAATTGAGAGTTTCCTGCATCTGGGTGACCTGGCCCTGTTTCTCTATAATTTGTGCTATATAGACTGCCTCTGGATCGGGCAGCGCTGGCCGTGCTGCTAATGCCGCTTGGAGCTTTGCATTTTCCTTGTGGAGGTCAATGAATGCGACCCTGAGGTGGATGGCCCACTCCAATATATTTGTTTCTGGCACATCTGCATGCATCTGAGTGTAGTGAGCCTCTACGATCGGCCATAGTCCTGTAAACACCCTGGCCACTTCGTTTATCTGACCCTGGAGCTGCCCGTGTGCTACTGTGAGCTGTTCGCGCTGTTCAGTAAGCTCAGTGATCTACTGTTGTTGCTCTTCACACCTCTGTTGCAGTTCGGAATGAAGCCTTTCTGCCTGCTGGGCTGCCCTCTGAATAAAGTGGTATAGCTGAGCCGTACCCCACGCCTCCAAGTTGGTGACCCCCGAGGTACTTTGATCTGGACATCATTCCTGCAGGGGTTGCCCATTGGCAACTGATCAGGTGGAGTGCTCTTGAGGGGACGACAGTGGGGTTTGATGAGGTGCCGAGTCTGCCATATTCAGGTCCGGGTGCTCCTGCTGATCTGTGTGGAGGGTTTGTGGAAATAGAGTAGGCTCAGGCTGTGCCTCAGCCGTGTTTGTAACAATTTGCGCCATCTGTGTAATTATATCAGAAAAAGAGACTTGGGGGTCGCCAGCGAGGTTGACCGGTGGCATTGATGCAGTACTTGAGTCAACCTTGGCCCCGTGGTCCCCATTAATTAGATCTTGGATTATTGGGTCTGACACAGTGGCAGATGAGTTGGATGGTGCGAATGAAGTGGTAGGTGGAGGTGGAGGTGGAACGGTACGTGGTGGTGGAAGCCGAATGTTGATGAAGTCGGAGGGTCAATGGGAGGTAGAGGTTGGATCCCTCCTATTGCCCCTGTGTCAACGACTGGTTCTTCCTGTATAGGCACCCCTGGACTCGGTGGTTGGGGCGGGTCCTCCTTAGTGAGGTCCACCACTGGACTCGACTCTATGGTTCGGGCCCTCTTGGCCTGAGGAGCATCTAAGGGGTTTGTGGGCTTGCTCTTTTCGCTTATTGGGGTAGTCATCATAATTGGTGAAGTAAATACAACATTAGGGGTGGGGGAGGTGATGGAAGTCGTGTGGAGAAGTGGGGTGGAATGAGAAAGCTGGAACTTAGAGAAAATAGGAAAAGGAATGGCACCGCCTGAGACAACCTGGACCACTTCATTGAAACTGCGTACTTGAGTGTTTAGGTGGCGAATGAGGGGTCCGAGTTGCATGGTGGAGACCTGTTGTGCCGCCTCCACTTCCGTTTCGCTAGGCCGTTGCTGCAGTAACATATGATCAAAATTGTATGTGGGTACCCCGCGTCGGATTTCCATCGCGACCCTCGGCCACGAACAAACTTCATTGTGAAAGGCTGTGTCTTCGAGCTGGAACTTCAACGGCCGCATGTGAAATGTCTCCTCCAACACTCAAGTAGGTCGGAGGAAGGTATTCCTGTGGCTGACCCCGAACCATACTTGCTCGCTGTACTCGTCTAGCAGGTTCCTGGGCATCCTCTGTTGGCCTGCTACCACATGTGTCATTAAACCATACCAACTATGAAATTCCTCTGCATTGACCTCTTTGATGCTGGGGTCACCCGACACCTTCCATGGGACGAACCTCATTGCCAGAGGCTGACCCTCTACTATTTTCGCCGGTGTCTTGATGAGGGGAGTATGCCACTTCCACATGGAAAATTCAACTATCAAATACCCATAAATAAAAATTGTGGCCCTCTTGTAGTTGTCTTCGCATGCGTCACACAGCTCCTTCAGCAGGAAGGAGCACTAGTTCAACTTCGCCCCCTGGACGCAGTGCTCTGCAATGGAAATAGTATCTAGGGTACATTCTCCCTTTGTGTAGTACCTCATTGTCTTTCTGGCAATGAGGTAGCATGCAAACTTGATTTCAGGCTTGTTGATAAGTTCCATCTTCGCTCCCTTTCCTCCCCGATGTGTGCCATATTTTTCATAATAGTCCGCATCTCCCAACTTATTTGCTCGTTTGGAAGTGGTCTGACATGAAAACGATACATCCAAGTCGTTCTATGAAAGCGCTGTGAGCCGGTGGATATCCTCGGCATGGATTGGAATATCCTTATTCAACCATAATGACCCGTTCTGGATGCGGCTGAGTAAGAAATTAGTGCACTGCATGGCTGGTACTGTTGTCCCGAATACCGGGAGAAAACTTAAATTCAAAATGGAGGATTGCTGTAGGCCTCGAAACTCTGGGAAAATCCCGTTTGCTGCACGCCTTGCTTCTGTGGTATAATATTCCATATAAACCGAGCGCTTGAGTGCTGGGAACTCGAAAGAGTCCGTGAGGTCTGCATCTATGAGGGCAGCACTGTCGTATTTCCCAATGAGGGACTCTGTTTTATGAATTCTGCTGTCGAGCTGCGGTTCTACGACTGCTGGGTTGGCTCTTGTCATATTCGCTCGGCGTTGATACACTTGCAGAATTGGTCTTGGCATTTTCTCTTGGCTTTGTGATTTTGGATACTTCTGCTGCTTTGGTTCTGCTCCAATTTCTAATTCTAACTTCTCCGACATTCTCATGATTTTTACCATGCAGGTTATGTAATTAATTGGCACGAGTGAGGCTGATGAGACCCCATAATGAGTTAATTCCTGCTGGCATTCTCCACGGCGATAATCGTGCAATCAATCGCCTGCTGAGGTGTATTCTGACATCTGCTGATGGTGGCATGGAGAAATGGGCGGATACGATGGCTAAGTTTACTTCGAATTATGGCAAAATGATTATTGCAAGGTTACTTCTAATTATTGCAATTTATTCTGCAAATCTAGACGATCCTACGGACTGACACAAGTACTAATTGAAATGATATGGACTGACACCTAACACGTTTGCATATCCTACAAGGATGACACGCTGGACGCGCCCCTCCCCGACCACAATCGGTTGAGGTGCGGTCCCCACAACATAGCAGTTATTGACGACCTATGCATGGACAATGAACACTACCTATGCTCATCCCGGTTGCGGGAGAGTTATTCAACTACGCTACTCTACGACTTCTCTCGGGTGCGAGAGTTATGAATGAAAGGTGAAAGAAACTTAGTCCTGGTAGGGCTTCAGGCGTGTGCCATTCACCCACCCAGGTAAAACAGTACTGTCTAGCTGAGCCAACCGAATGGCTCCAGAATCCCTAATCTCGATGACGAAGTAAGGTACCAACTAGTGCATCTGCAGTTTTCCTGAAAACTTATGAAACCTGCTATCATAGAGGAGAACCTTTCCTCCAACCTGGAACATTTTTCTCTTGATGTGGCAGTCATGCCATGCCTTCTGCCTGTCCTTCTGAACCTTTTGGTGAAACTCGGCCAGGAACCGGGCCTCGTCCAATTCTTGCAATTCGTGTAGGCGCTCCTGTAGTGATTCCTCTTCCGAGAACTTGAGGGATGTGGCAATTAGAAGACTCAGTATGGTGAATTTGGCGGGAATCATAGCTTCACGGCTATACACCAGCTGGAATGGTGTTTGATTGGTCAAGCACTTCACCGTAGTCTGGTAGGCCCATAGTGCAGTTGGCAACCGCTCATCCCAATCATCCCGCTTGACATTGCAGATCTTCGTCAAGCCCTTTTCGAGGATTTTGTTGAACGCTTCAAAATTACCATTGGCCTGCAGGTGATATGGGCTGCTTTTGTGGTGTTGAATCATGAAGGTATCCAACATCGATTTGACCATTTCATTAATGAAGTGCGTACCTTGATCACTGGTTAAGCTCCATGGGTAGCCAAACCTACTGATGATGTGTTCAAAGATGAAATGAGCTGCTGTATCAGCCATACAGTCTCATACCGTTGTTGCCTCAGCCCACCAAGTGAGGTAGTCGATGGCGGTAATGATGTACCGGGCCTTAGAATGCCTGACTACTGGGGCTATGGGACCTATGAAGTCGACAACCCACTTCTCAAACAGCTGCAACACATGCACCGGGTGTAGCGGGAGCTCGTCTATGTGAGAGGGCCTCCTTGTTCGCTGGCAGACATCGCATTTTTTAACAAACGTCTTACAATCGGCATGGACCATCGGCCACCATAGTCCATCTTGGAGTACTTTCCTGGTAGTGGGTTTCTCCCCCACATGCCCGCCCGCAACTCCGTTATGGCACTCCCACAGCACAGCATCACACTCGTGATCGATTACATATCTGCGCAGAATCTCATCGAGGTCCAATTTATACAACTGCTCCGCAATCAGTTGGTATTCAACGGCGCGAACGACCAAGTGCCGTTTCTGGAGCGGAATGTAGTGCTGAGGGCACTGCCCCGTGGTCAACTAAGTTGCGATATCGGCTAAATAATCTGGTATGGCTTCGACTTGGAAAAGATCAGAATCTGACAGCTGATCATTGAGAGAGCCATCCTTCTCCCCCGTTTCCAACTTGGATAAATGATCGGGCTTGACGTTCAACCTCCCGGGCTTGATGATCACTTCGAAGGTGAATTCTTGGAAGAGTAGAAGCCATCGATAGATCTGTCCTTCCAAAACGGGATTATTGACCAGGTACTTTAACACGGAATGATCCATAAAGAACTTGAACTTACCTCCGAGAAGATAGCGGCGAAACTTCTGGAGCGAGTACACCATTGCGAGGGCCTCCCTCTCTGTGGTGGTGTAATTCCGCTCTGCATTAGATAGTTTGCGGCTGGCGAAGTAGACTGGGTGGTCAAATGTCGTCTCCCCTGGTTGCGCCAAGACAGCCCCAAGTGCAATACTGGAAGCGTCGATATGCACGTGGAACTTCTTATCCCAATCTGGGTGAACCAGAATGGGCGCCGTTTCTAGTTTCTCCTTCAAAGTGTTAAGGGCCATCCGGCACTCATCCGTCCACTGGAACACTTCTGACTTCCGTAGTAGCTTTTCCAGGGGAGCAGTGATCTTCGCGTAATTTCTGATGAACCGTCTGTAATAACCCATGTGCCCAAGCAGTGCCCGCAACTGCTTCAATGTTTTTAGGGCTTCCATATGGACGATCATAGCTACCTTGGCGGGGTCGACGCAAACCCCTTGCTTGCATACCACATGTCCTAATAGCGTTCCGAAGGGAACTGTGAAGATGCATTTCTTCAAGTTCAAGGAAATCTGCAACTGTCGACACCGATGAAACATGATGCGTAGCAAGGTGGCGTGGTCTTTCAGCAAACTGTAGACAGTCCAATCGTCCATGTAGACTTCCAGGAACTTATGAATGTACTACCGGAAATCAGCGATGACGATCCGGGAAAACACAGCGGGGGCGTTCTTCAACCCGAATGGCATCACGTGGTATGCAAAAGACCCCCACTTGGTGGTGAACGTTGTCTTCGTTTTTTCTTCTTCCGCAATGCGCACCTGATGATAGCCCGAAAATCTATCAGTGAAGGAGTAGGCCTCATTCCCCGCAACATGGTCCAATACTTTGTCGCTGAATGGAGTGGGAAATGGGTCATGGATGCAAGTGTTGTTCAGACTTCGGTAGTCGACACAGACGTGGGTTTTCTGACTTGTCCTGCTTATTTTGAATGACGGTAAGACTCACCCACTCTGCTTCTTCCACAGGAAAGATTAGACTTGCTGTCAGAATCTTATCGATCTCCAACTTGACCTTTTCTTTGATCCGTGGGTTCAACCGATAAGGACGATGCTTCACGGGCCTGGTGTCCGGTTTCAGCACAATACACATTTCTCCGAGGTCCCCTTTGATGCCCTTCAAGTCTGCAATCGATGAAGGGAATAGATCTTCATATTCCTGGAGGAGGCTGAAAATTTCCTTTATCGTCTACTCATCCCAGTAGTCCCCAACTGTAGCCAATTTTGGTTTTTCCTCCGTGCAGAGGTTTAGCTTCTTTGTCTTCAGCGGGAGTAGATGGACGCCTTCAGTGGTCGGCTCTTCGTTGATGTTCTTCTCGCCTTCCTTCTCGTCAAAATATAGGTGCGTTAGGTCGTCCAGACTATCCTCGTCTGGCTCGCCGTCGACCCATTGGCAAGCCAAATCATGCCTGCCCTCCTAATTTAGTGCTAATGTGCTCCCGTCTGTCCCCGGATCATGGAGAAACAGTACCCCCTTGATGGTCTGCAATGCCTGGGACACCAACTCTGTCTCTCCTTCGAAGGAAAAGCACTGAAAAAATTTGTTCGTGACTTCCTGCCAGGAGCTGGTCCCTCTTTTTGTCTCTTCCTCTAAGTACCAGGCATGAGGGATGGTATCTAAGGAGTGGACGAACCGATGTACCCACAGCTCGTCCGGGTACCCTATACTTTGCCACTGCTCCTCACAGGTTTTCAGGTGGTCCCTCGGATTGGAAGTCCCTTGATACCTGTGCCTGCTTGAAGGGCCTTCGTCTTCTTTGAACCGTGCCCTCAAAGCCTTCGCCACACAACTCCACCGCGACAGGGTGTTGCGGTGATTTTTCCACCACATAACTGAAGTGGACTGTAGTGCTACATCCAAAAGTGGTATCCTGCTTCCTTCTGGTACCGTGTATTCTAACTTTGCAATGAAGGTAATTACGGCGTGCATGTTGGACAGGGTGGGGTACTCCCTGATCTCAATGCCAATCCAATGGACTCTGGAAATGTTGGCACATCTCCGCGTGCTGGTCTCATACCCACCTTGCTACCAGTCTTCCCAGGCTAGTTCCGATCCCATCTCTGAGCTCTAAACACTGCACCAACTGATAGAGCTGGTTGCGATCGGGTTAATATAGTCTTTCCGCTTCCCTGCTTTCATCTAATAAAGGTTGTCCAACATCTGAGCATCCTCCCGGTTATCCACAGTTTCTGTATATCTCGGGCCTTGATACGGGTCGAGAGGCTGAGTGAATCAGACTTCTCCGTCTTCAAAAATCATCAGCTCCTTCTTGAGGTCGATGATGGCATAATTCTCAAAAGCCAAATGAATTCCTAGCAGTGTAGGGTAAGGATCCTTGTCTCCCATAATATTAATGACCTCAAAGTCCATGTAAGTCTTCACCCCTGCAATGTCGACCTCGACGCCTTCGAGTCAACCGATTGGTACAATGCAGTACTGGTTCGCCATCCTAAGCTGGATTGGAGAGTAGGTCAGGCGTGGCTGCCCAAGAGCCTCCCACGTCTTCCGCGGCAGGATATTGACGTCAGATCCTAGGTTGAGCATGGTGTCGCTGATATGAAATCCCGCAACCTGCGTGTTGAGCCGAAACTCTTTTCCCGTTCCTCGCTTGTTCCGCTTGACTCGCTGTACGTACTGGGGTGCTGTTCAAAGTTTACCTCGGCCTTGTATTCCCCTGCAGTACGTCCTCCAAGGTATGGTTGAGCTGTTCCCGCATCAAAGTATTGTCAACAATCTTGAGGAATAATTGGAGCCATTCCTCAATCAGGGCCCCCGTGGTGCTTTATTCTCTGGTATCGGTCGTCATGGGTAACTCAAGGCCTTTGGCTGCCCCCAGCTGAGCAAATGTCTCCACCGCCTCCTGGAAGTTCTTCTTCTGTATGTCCAGCCAGATCATTTGTTTCGGGGAGGCAGGCTGGATCCCGCGTACTGGCTCCTTCTCGCGAGCATCCTCCCTCGTCTTCTTTCCTCCTCGCGTCAAAATAGCTACGTTTTGCATGGCTGGAGTTGCGGTTCCCCGAGGTTCAGAGTTTACCAGATTCATGCCCCTCTTCCGTGCTCGTTCCTCCCACTTTTTGATAAGTTCAGGGTAGTCCTTTGTCGCATGGGTGTTCACGCGGCACTGGGAACACCATGGGCGCCTAGGAAGGGGGCATTCCTCGACCACATGACCCTCTTGGTCACAGTTGTAGCATTTCAGTGAACCCCATCGCCCTGTACGGCCTCTGCGCATCCCGCCTCCTCTGGCCCTGAAATCTTCATTCACTCTATAGGAGGGTCGGTCCAATCGGTCCGACAATGCATCGAGAGCTCTGCATTGTTCGGTGTTGTGAATCGTGGAAGCACAAAACTCACAGTATACGTTGTTTGGGACATTGGAATACTTCTACAATATTGGACACGTCCGAGGCTGATGACAATTTGTTGAACATTGGAGGCTATTGTGTGTTTGAATTCGAAGTAGGAGACTGGACAAGCTGACTGGCATCATAATTCCCTGTGATAAGTTGATGAGTGAAGTACTTCCTCCTTGTCACTGTTTCCTTTTCTAAGTTTCATGCATTCATTTTATGTTTGCTCTGTCTGAATGTGTAACTAGGAGTATTAATACAATATTAGTCAAGTGCTCCCTGTCTTTAACTAGTTTCCATTTTAATGTTTTCTTTTGATTTCCGGTGCAAGGAACCCTTAATTGCTCTTTCTCCCGTTTGAACTTTGCCTTCTACTTCCATTTTCCGGATCAAAGGATCCTGAAGTGCCCTTTATCCCGATCATACCACCTCACAAAAAACCACTTTCCCAAATCTCTGAGGGTTATCTATCTTGCCCTAAATATATTTGTACCTTTTTGGCCTTGATTTCTAGTGCTTCTAGCTTGATTTAGACCCCATAGCCCAATGGACAAGTATATTTCTCTCTATCTTACCTCCAAGTGATTTTTTCCCACCAAACCATTTAAACCAAAACCAAATTGTACTTTCATAACTAGCCTAATATTATAAATCAAAACAAAGTTAAACTCTAAAGAGAGAGCCCTCTTTGAACCCTAGGAAGGCTAGATCCTAGAGTTTGAAGTAGGTTTGTGGTTACCTCGGACTATTTATCTTGAACCTAGAGAAATTACTGAGGGATAACACAGGTCACTCGGCACTACACGACTCCTTGGTATCATACTACAGACCTGACACTACCCGACTCCTCATACCACCTTCCATCCTCAACTGTGTTCCCACAGAGCCATGAAGGGTGGTATACACTTGCACAACCTCGATGGTTTCTCCTTATGACTGTCATCTCCTTCCGACTGTCATCTCAGATCCAGTTTATAGTGGCTCCGGTTTACAGTGGTGATATCGGTCCCCTTGTGGTTCGGCTCCAAGTAATTACCACCAGTTCCATAGTTTATACCACTGGTTTCTCCTCTAGTGATTCCATCACTCACCCCCCTTGAACACATGCTGCAGAGTCGATCACTCGTGCCACATCGAGGGCGTTTGGTATTGTTCTCTAATTTGGCATCGCTCTCTAATTCGGGTGCCCTGTTTTACAGAAAAGTACGCACAAAGGTAATATTAAACCACCTGTACCATGTTGACTATTCAATCCATGGGAAAAACAGTCTGTCATGGCAACTAACTAATGTGGAATTTTTTGCTCGATTTCTTTCAACTTGAATTTTATGGTATTATAGCACCAATTTGATCTCAACTTGAATTTTTTGATATTATAGCATCGATAGTAGCAGGAGCCAAACAGTGATAGTCGACTGTTTATGCATCTCCAGAGATCCGTGATTTATTTTGAGTAATTATCGGTGTGCGAGTGGTTCATGGTATGTGTGTTGAATGGTGAAATTCACATATGCAAATTTAGATGTTTGGAAAATGTATGTTGTATAGGTTGCCCATAATACAACCCTTACCAACCATCGTCTAACGTTGCTGGATTATATGCATTAATTTATTTGTGCGATTAATCATAGTAGAAGCGGCTGCCATTGTCTATAAATTTGTGGGTTTGAGTTGTGGTGTATTCCTGCAATTTCCTCTTGGTTCTATCATCTCTTAAATATTTTATACCCTAGAGAATCTGCTAGGATTTCCATGGATTTCTTAAATTTGGTGTTTTGTTCAAAGTAGTGAGTTTTTATCTGATTTTTCTACAAGACAAATATTTTTTTCCTCGACAAATATTGTTTTCCTTTCTCTACCGCGAGTTTGTTACCAAGATATTGACATCAGTAATATTCTAAAATGGACTGAACCAGTTTGGATTTTTCTTGGTTTGGGAGACCCGCTTATCCGAAGCTTGAATAGCACAAATCGTTGCTGTAAATAATTGAGATAAACAAAAAGTATGTCTACACATCATCGTAGAGCTCAAATAGTAGAGCATTGAGCAATTTTAGATTATTGAAGACTGCTTTCTTCGATTAGGATAATAACTTTGGCAAATAAATTTGGCCTCTAACCAGGTTTTAATCAAAATTTCCTAGCTGCTAGTAGTTGAAAATAATAACTCTCTCAAATACTTGAGTACACATATCTATTTTCCCTTGTGGTTGATTTTTTTCATTGGAAATAAGCACCAATATTGTTTGTGCATTAATTACAGCCAGAAGGTTGCTTGTGCTCAACTTAAGTTGGTTGAAAAATAAAATTAAAAAAATGGTTCCAATTGGTGGAATGATAGAATTAGTGAACAATCTGATACTCTCTATTATGGATAATACAGTCAAAATCAACAAGGAGTTTCTCACTGACATTCAGAGTTGTTTACAAGATTCACAAGGTAACATTGAATTTTTGGAGATTGAATTTGAGCTTCAACGAGCTGAATTAAAACAATGGAGTAATAATTTTGAACCTATTTTTGTTTAAAACATTAATTCAAACTCCTATTAGCAGCAAGAAATTGTAGATGATAGAAAAAACTCAGCAATTTATCTCTTGCAATACACTATTTCAATAGAGAATAAAACCTTCTCTCATCCTTAAACTAGGATTTAAAATACTTGCTAGAATATTGATCTATGCTCCTCTATAAATCTTATGCACAAGCTTCTCTTGTACACTCTTACTCTCACAATATCCATGCACAAACTTGTGCTTCCTATTGCTTGGTATCACCAACTCATTCTCACCAAAACAATGATCAAACTTGGACCTTCATTCCTCCTTTTAAAGGCAATTCGAATGGTTAGTGAGTTTTCTAATTAACGAACGATTTTGTGATTGATTGGGTTAGCACAATTTAACTACTCATGCAACTCATCCTATCTCTTGAGTCTCAACCATGAATTATTTTTCTTAATTAACTTGCACTAGAAGACTGATAACTTGGTCTTTCACTTTGACACATTAGTTAACTACTTCATTAATACTTCCTAAATTTTAGGAATTTACCCTAAATTTTAGGAACTCATCCTACTTTTTAGAAATTAGCTCCCAACTCATAGGAACTCATCCTACTTTTTATAATTTAGCTCCTAACTCATAGGAATTTGTGCATGCCTAAGGACAAACTCGTTGAGGCTACTTGATTTAGGGCAAAAAACAAGGAACTCATTCTCGCTACAATTTTCAACAATAAGTTCACCAATACATAATCTATAATAAGTATTATTTCATAAAAATAAACATCATAATGATAACCATCTAACAAGAATAAACATCATATAAGATACACATTCAAATTCACTACTATCATCTAATTATATACACCTATAGCACATATAAACGTCATTAGCTAGCACACAAATCTAATAATCGAACAAGGCATCATCATCGTGATCAAATCTAACAAAACACAAATGTTGTAATCTAACATCGTCACCACATACATCCTCAAATTAATATAAATATCTTGTCAAATAAATTCTATCACATACACATCTATTTGCAAGAACATTAAATGAACATATCTAACATGACCTAACAATATACACATCAACACCAACACACACACACACACACACACACACACACACACACACACACATATAAACAAGTCAAATAAGAGCAATCAAATATCTGATACAAAAAATGTAGTAGTGCCAACCTGGTCTGAAGTAGAGTACGATGGATGGTCAACTAGTACCTCAACGCTTATCAAACTTAACTGAGGTGGAGGAGGAGGTGGCTGGTCTACAATAAATGTCGATGGATGGTCAAATACTGCCTCAACATGGTCTGTCAAACTCTAAGGTGGAGGAGGAGGTGGCTAGTCTTCTTTGTCAGCAGAAAAATAAGGCACATCCTCTTGCTTTGGCATCTCATCATCAAGAGGATAACTAGGAGATGTATTACTAGAGGGATCACCGACACCGTGACATCCATGATCCGATGGGGTATTATTACTACCAGAAGCATCATGATCACCACCCTCATAATCATGATCATGATTACCACCCTCATCATCATCATTAACACCCTGCATCCCTCATTGTTTCCAGTACCCTACTAGCTCTGATGATATGCCGCATAAGAGACATAATCTCACATGGAAATTCCTTGTACATATCCAAAAGCCTAGGATCTGCGCTGATATCTCGAGCCTTGAAAGGGCAGACTCCCTCATCAACCAAAATCTTGCCAATATTTCGTAGTAGTCCATCTGAAATGGAAGACCAACCCTACAAACCTGACCACCCATACCCCCATGAGGATGTGCCTCACCCTCTTGGGCCTTACTCGTCTCCTCATCTCCTCCATCTAGTGGGGGGGAGGCATGTCTCCATCGAATTTGTTGATTTATACAAAATATATATTACACAAAATTAATTAAAAAAATTCATTAAACAATTTAATAAAACAAGTTAAAGGACCTACTAGAATACATTTTATTCTAATTAATTAAAGCAATAAAATGAAACTATATTAATTTAAATAAAACACTAATATTACCTCTATCATCTGGAGGCTCAGATGCTGTGAAGAGGATGTTTGGACACTGTATCCAATCAATCCCCATGTATAGAAATTCCAATGCGACAAACACATAGCCATCCTCACTTGATGAGTGTCGCGAGGAGGGTTTTCATTGATGGAATACAAAACAAGGTGGTGGTTTGGTCCCCCATAACGCTTCGAGGTTACCATTATCTATCACTGATTCTCCCACGCTCCTAGTGAGATGAGGTATGCTCATTTTGAAAAGGGATTCCTACCCTCATCTATCCCTTCCTCCCATGGCTTCCACCAAAGTTTTGCTTTTGACGATGTTCTTTGCTGGGGTTTCTATAGTTGGTGCACCTTTTTCAGTTTCATCCCTTCCTTTCTTCGGGCCTTCCTTCTTACTCGATAACACCGTTGTTGGCCATTTTTTCGCTTCCCCTTTTAGTTATGGTTGTACCCTATTTGGTTGGGGTTTTCCCCTTGTCTCCCCCATCAGTTTTGGTTCCTATAAGTGGCGTCAAGGGTTCCCAATTAACCTTTCTTCCATAGGTGGTTTATCTTGCTGGAAAATTTGTTTCTACCTTCACCTCGATGCTGAAAAATGCACATACAATCACCTCTAGTGTTTCTACTCTTAGAATTGAATATTTTTTCAAACAAATGTCAATTTCTCAACCTTTAGGACACAAAAGACATCCATTCGTCAAAGAGAAGAAGGGGCAACTCTATATGGTGCTTGGTGACTATATTGAGATGCATCAGGTCATACATATGCATGAGATTGCATTGGCGGGTTTTACAAAAGGACAACACTTCAGTGGTAATATGATAAATGAGTGGATGTCTAGGGAATTGGGGGATCACATAAATCCTTTGTCATATTTCAAGGCCTTAGTAAGAGGATTGTTTATTTTTTTCTTCAACTCTACTATAGAGGTTCAATGGGTTATGCACAAGCTTTGAAGTTTAGACACCTATCTTATTATTCTCAAGCACTAGACCCATCTATTCGATCCCGTGCATGAAAAGAGGGATAAATCCCTTATTTGGGTTTGCCTTCTAAGACTAAAAGTACAGTTCTTTTCACATAGGCACTGGCGAAGATAGAAAAAAAACCTGGGGAATGCTTTGAGGTGGAATTATCACTCATTGACTCTAATGGGATGAAAGTGAGATGCTAATTTTTCAAAATGGCACTAATTCTTTATAGACACTAGACTACGAAGGCATACATTTCTATTGTTGATGATGGCATATGCACGACCACAATACAATGGAATACAAGATAGGTGTTCATGGAAATATTGGGTTGTTTAAGTTCATTCGACATAAGAAATAAGGGGGGGAGCATACAAAAATAGGGGCAATTGAAATATCCTCGTCAGTCAAGCTTGCAAATATATCACCTGTTGTTTCTTCAGACATATGCAACTCCTCTTTAGGGATGACAATGAAACATACATCCATATAACCAATGGTGGAGTCTATGGAGTTACATAGGGATATACTCAAAAATTTTATGGACCTTCTTGAGTTGTCATTGGATACATAGAACACGATTTTTCTTTTTCCTAATCCCTATTTTTCATCTATTGTTAGCAATTTCTTAGAATTAGGGAAGGAATGGTATATTTCGAGACATATTTATATAGTGCACACTGATGGGAACCCTTCTCCTTACTTTAAATCGCTTCCAAGTATTTCCTTGTATCCTCCATTGATTGGATTGACCCTTCTACTATCATATAATCCCTTGAAGGCAATTCCTCGGAATATGAAAATAATGAACCCAAATACTAATTTAGGACTAAAACCACCTCATCCTCTACCTCCAGTGTCAATAGGGGTTTATGTCTCAGTCCAACATATGAGAGTGTAGTCAAGTGTCGTGGGCTAAAGTCAAACCCTTCCAAAGCACAAAACTAAGTAGTTGCGGAACAAGCTTATGGGAAAAATACACAATATATGGGGTTATTAGAGCACTGTGTACCATAAAACAAGTTCCCCCATGATCTATCTCTCTTTTAATAGTTGGGGTTTGGAAAACCCATATAAATGACATGCCATCTGTATAATTGTTGCTTCAAATCATGTTTCGATGCTCCTCCTGTAAGAAAATTTGAGGGGTGGGGAAAATATTCGGGCTTGTTTACTCAAACTGTTTATGAGATGGGAATTCATATGTTTGGATGTGATTGGTAGATCAGGTGGTCTAGAAATCAGGTGGAATATTTTATTTATAAAGGAACTTAACTCCTATGACATCCTTCGATTATGGGGCTCTCCTTTTGCTCTGTCAAATTGGTAAAAGATTTGCTGGTCATTAATGTCTATGGTCCCCAATAAGACATGCTCCTATTTTGGGAAGCACTTGCAAAGACATCTTTCTTCTCCACTAACAACTTAATTCTGGGGGGAGATTTAAACTTTTCCATTTTTCTACTTGAAATTTGGGGGTCAAGGTCACAAGCTAATTCTAATATATCTTTTCTATTTTCTTATTTGAGGGATTATCAACTTATAGATGTTGATACCGTGAAACGAAATTATACTTGGAGGAATAATATAACTATACTACAAAGTATTTTCAAAAGATTAGAATGATTTCCCTTGGTGGAGTAGCTCGTGGATAAAATTCCACTTATTATAAAATGGATCAAGGAGGGCGGTTGCTCCGATCACTATCCTATATTTTTGGAGATAAAAGGTCATGGTATGAAACCCCCTAGCTCA
Organism: Pinus albicaulis; assembly: GCA_034641835.2. Classification (NCBI taxonomy): domain Eukaryota; kingdom Viridiplantae; phylum Streptophyta; class Pinopsida; order Pinales; family Pinaceae; genus Pinus; species Pinus albicaulis. The sequence continues at coordinate 1,524,003,560 of CM076584.1, forward strand.
TTCAAGTTAAATGAAATATGGATCAAGGATGAGTGTTTTTTCATAATACCTAGAGGCCTTTCTTTCCTTAAGCTGGATGTTTAACAACTGCTTAGTTCACCGATAATTTAAAATATGTCAAAAAAATACTATTTATTGTTTGGTTGCTAAGAGTCTACAAGATACTCACTGGTTTGAGCTATTGAGGAGGATCGTAGACCTATCTCTAAAGAGGATTTTGAAGGTTTTGAATGTGAGGCCTAAAATAAATATTAGTTGGACTAGAAGGCAAGAAGAGAAGATTCCTAGATGACCAAGAAGAAACCTAACATCTAAAGATTTGAGATGTATGGCTCAAGGCAAGGGACAATAATACTAATTTATTTCAAAATTACACCAAAGGGAAAAAATGAGAAACATTATCTAGAAACTAAAAGATAATGATGGTAATAATGTATCTTCTTTTGATGATTTGGTTTCTCTTGGATGTAGACAGTTTAGTGGACACATCAAGGCCCCTCTAAGAGTATCTATTACTAAAGTGGTTCACATTGATTTGATATTTCCTTGTTTTTCTCATGATGCAGACAACAAGCGCTTGATGGAAGAGGTTACCAAGGAGGAACTAGTGGGGATTTTGTCCAGTATCTAGAAGGACAAGAGTCGAGGTATAGATGGTTGGTCAATAGAATTTTTTATGGGCCTATTTGATATTATTTGTGAATATCTGATTTGAGTGGTCAAGGAGTCATGAAACATAAGATGTATTTATGCTACTTTCAACTCAATTTTTATTGCGTAAATTCCTAAGGTGTATACCTCCGTCTCTTATGATGATTATAGACCCATCTCCCTATCGAATTTTATCTAAAATATCAGATCAAAAGTTATTTCTCGAAGATTAAATCACATTCTATCAAATTCCATCTCAAAGGAATAATATTCCTTCCTCGAAGGTAGATAGATACATGAGGTTATCAGTGTGGCTCGGGAAAGTTTGCACAACCTAAAGTAGCATAGGTTAAGGGGTTCGATTATGAAAATTGATATTTAAAAATATTTCTATAGGGAAAGATGGATATACATATGGATAATTCTCATGCATCTGAGGTTCAAACTTTCTTTCATTAATACAATTTATTAGTTGTATCACTACAGTCTCCTTTTCTATTCTCATTAACAAATTTTCGTCACTCTTCTTCTTGGCAGAGTATAGAATTTGTTAGGGATGTACACTATCTGCTCTTCCATTTATACTGATCGCTAAGGGTCTTAGAAGATCTCTTAATGATCTCAAAAAGAGGGGGCTCATTAGTGAACATTATGGTGGCTCCTAATTGCTACATCACCCATTTTTTGTTTGTTGATGATATTACTCATTTTCTGCAATGGATCGAGAAGATATGTGCTTGCAGTTAAATGTGCTCTCTCCCTTTTGGTGAAGCCACAAGTATGATTCTTAATCAACCTAAATCCACCTTAACACCATATGATTTAAGATATTATGAACTAAATTTCATTCTGGAAACTTTCCTCTTTGAACTAACCAATTTGGTTGAAGGTCTTAACTATCTTGGGTTTCACCTCAAACCAAACTCATACATGAAAGCAGATTGGCCTTGGTTGCTTGCCAAGTTGGAAAATATATTGAGCACTTGGATATTACGGTGGTTATCATGAGAAAGAAGACTTGTCCTAATCAAATATGTCCTTGAATCCATCCCTGTCTATTGGATGTACCTTTTGTGGATTCCAAAAATCATTTTGAAGAGTCTGAGGAATCTATGTTATAAGTTTCTATGGGTAGGGACGTTGGACCATTTTTATTTTCCATGGGTGAAATGGAAAAACATTGCATTACCAAAGGTATTAGGGTGGCCGAGGTCTAAAAAACATGCCTCTTTTCTCCAATGCACTTGCTGCAAAATTAGGTTGGAGATTAATATATACACAAAGTCTATAGGTAACTGTTGTATACCTATGTTGAGTCTCCAAAATTTCATCCTTTTTCACTCTCTTTTCTTTCACTTTCCTTCAATATTTAGCATATTACGTAACTCCATCGCCTTACACTAAGACTGTTTTCATGATCGTATAAATGGTTTTATACTTATTATTTTCCAAAGAATTTATTTTAGTATTTTGAGTGAATTTATGGTTAAATATTAGAATGTCACTTATATCTAAAAGTTGGATGAGTTTTGTGATGTTTGTAGGCATATTTGAAGATTCTGAAAAAACCATATTTGGCCTCTAAGTATCAAATTCGAATTTCCTCTTCAAACTCTTGAAGATTTGATATTATTGATCAAGCACATTTCATGGATAAGAATCATGGAAGTTTTGATAAGTGTCTCCTATCAAATATTTTAAAGATTTGAAGATATGAAGAGATGTTACTTGGTAGATTTTAACACATGGTTGTAATGACATCAGATTTTAATGGATATAGGATATATATGTGATCTAGGAGAGATTTGTTGATCTAAATTTATTAATTATTTATCTTAGTTTTTATATAAATAGGAGTGCCTTCACCATCCAAAGGGTGTTAAGTTTGGGAATGCTAAATCTATCTTTATGCTTGATGTTATGAATATTATTGAAGTTCATTCACTCTTGAGATAATACCATTATTTGATATGGTTATGCCTTCATGATAAGATCTGGTGTTTGATAATTAAACTCCTAAAACTCCCACTTCTTGTGTAGTTCAGGAGGGCCCCTAGATGAGTACGAGTGTATTTTAATTTTTCATTTCTATAATATAGACTAGTTTCTTTTATGCTAATTTTGTTGCAAGGTTTATTAATTTGAGTCATTTAATTAGATGCTATGTTTTCTATCTACTATATTTGTGTTATTTTATGCAAAATATTTACTTCTTAAGATTCTTCTTTGCAAACTCATTTCTAGGGATATCATTGATTGTTTCATAGTATCACTGGGAGGGGGATGCCATTTTTGACATTTGGGAACAATGGTGTAGCAACCGAGCTGTGAAAGGATTGCAATGTTCTGCCTCTTCTTGGATGGTGGGGTATATGGTTGGCTTGAGACAAATCTATTTTCAACGATAAGATTATTCCTCCTGAGATCATTGCTGCACAATCACTGTCTATTCTTGGTCTACTACCCAAACCAAACCTTACACAAACCCACATGGTTATTTTTGCAGTTCCCATATACAAATCAAAACCATGGGAATTTTTTGACGACGCTTCTCAAGGTAATACTCACTTATGTGGTGGTGGGGTGTTGTTATATCTAAATGGGACACATTTCTTCTGCTTAAAAATGGGGTTAGGAGTTGGTACACACAATTTTTCTGAACTACTAGCATTAAAGCTTCTCCTTATCTATGCACATGAGAAATCTATTCCTGATCTTCATGTATTTGGTGATTCTCTTATGGTGATCAAATAGATCAAAGGTTCCCATCATTGTCACAATATTCATATCATGCCTGTAGTGGCTGAAACTTCCAGACTCAAATATCTATTTAACTCTTTTACTATCTCACATATTTATAGAGAAAAAAAATGCTCTTGCAGACATATTATCTAAAGTAGGAGTATCAATGGATCTCGTGACCTTACTAATTGTAGAGGAGAAAAATGATCAAATTTTTGAGTTTTTTCACAGACCTTTCATGGGTAGAGTACCGTTGGAATAAATTTCATTGTTTTTGGTATTACTAACATATATACATATATACAATCATATCTAGATTTTATTGAATACAATTTTGTTTTATATTCAACATAACACATTTCTGCGCTTCATAGTAGTTTTTATTATTTGATCAATCACCAATGGACATTATGATATTATACAAAATTATTTTTTGCAAAGGCATTTTTTCCTTCTATATCTAAATATCCACTCCCTCGGAGCCACAAAATTGATACATGTGAGATATATATCAACAAAATGTAATTTTTTTTTTAATTGAAAATTTCTATTAAATCATTTCAAATATACATCACGAAAAGTTTGCTTTCAAAATACTTTTGGCCTCAATCCTACCAGGCTTTTTGTCTAGAAGTTGATGGATAAAAATATAGACAACAACAAGAGAAAGTTATAATATTGCATATTTATAATCTAGATTGACCAAAAAGACCTAGAACCAACATGCATCCCACTATCATCATAGGACAACTACATTACCCAGATCTGGAGCATCTGGGTCATTATCAGGTGGCTGGGGAGGATGGAAGACCTCATGAATATGGGCTTCCATGTGATCCATTCTACCTTCCAGCTAGTTCTTCCTATCCTAAGTTCATTTATGTCCATGTTATAGAGAGACCAACCTGTTAAGGATGTGCCATTGGTTATATTGGAGGTAGTTCATAAATGAATTGACCTCATTACAGTCATCATTCCTGTCGCAAGCCATTTGTTTCACCATTAAGGTCACTTGTCTAGTTTGAGCTTCTAGTGCGTCGAATGGAGCTGGAAGATAAACCCTCATAGGCAAGTTAGCAAGTTTTTGGTCAAAATCCTCACCAATGTCTCTCAAATCCACCAGATGGGCCATGCCCTGGCCCCATAGACCCACACTTTAATGAGGCCAATTGCATTTTTGTTTCATTTTCTGTCTGCAATCATGTATACCCAATTCTAGTGAGAAATCCCCATAAATTGACCACCCAACTCCAAAAATATGACACCTTTGAGTTGCCAACATATATGAGCAACAAAATAAATCTCCTTCAAATGAAACCCCACAAGAAACCCAGTTCCTCTCATGCTCAACAAGATAGAGGAGGCACCACAGGGATGGAACTGTCCAAATAGAAACCTCCACATAAGATTGAAATTCCATAGACCCACCATAAAGAACTGACTTAAAGTTCTTGAACCTTCACTCCACAGATCCAATTTTAAATTAATAGAAAGAAATAAAAGACTACAAAAATCCAAGAGGCTTCCTCCTCCTATGACATCCTCTACTCCAAACCACGAGAGTCAAACATGTGAACCAGAAAAACCACTATCAAACCAATTTGCACATAATTTATCAACTACAACAACAATAATACAAGGAAATTTTACATTTGGATTGAAGCTATCGAGGGTATGGTATGCAGTAACACACCCTCCCTGTATTTCATGGAGCTCAAAATTCCTGGTTTTTTCTTGACCTCGTCGACTCTGACCAGGGTCCCACACAAATATATACAATTCCTTCACTCATCTGAACTTGAACTCAAACTCAGAATCTTTGAAATCATCACACAATACAAGATTCATTGCACCAAGGGAAAGGGATGGTTAAGACAAAGATCCACCTTGCACACACTAACAAGAATCCCCCTGCCAAACTTTCCACCCATTACCCACAACAAACAACAGGAACCAATGACCAAAAAAATATCAATTAACCTCTTCCTCTACCCCATCTCTAGAACGTTTATGTCCATTGCTCGAGTGGCAGTGTCCTCTCAATGTCTCATCACACTAATTCCGCGTGGGAGAGTCATTAAGAGTCGCCTTGTTAACCTCGATATTTCCTGTTGTTACCCCCATCTAGGAAATGTAATTTTATTTTAATATGAAATAAAATTATGATTTTTTTTTTCTTCGTGGAAAAACACTAAATTTATTATAGTTTATATTTTCAATAATAATTCTAGTTATTATTTATATTATTCGATTTATTTCTTTTAAAAAAATGGTTTTCTTCCTTTATGAAAACTAGGACAGTCGGGCTCATACTCACGTGACACAAGTTGTAACCTCACTATAACCTCTAGGTGTAATCACCCTACCCCTAGGATGACACATGAAGGTTTGACAATCAACCGATTTGAACATAGAACCTCATCACTCACATAGATTTTTGTAACATGGGCTTGCTAAGTGAGTTAGCCTTGGTGAGCTCTTTCCAAACATTTTGAATCTTACACCATTAACCAATTTCATATCTTCATTTCTTCCTTTTTACATAATTTTGTACAATTGCATCAAGAGGAGCTCAACAACCCAATATGTAGGAGATGTTGAAGTGATGAATTAAATGAGATGATGTCTTGAAGCATTAAATAAAAAAATAATAATAAAACATAATGTTGGCTTACTTAAAAAATTAATAAAAAGATAAAAGTAATATTAAAAATAAAAAGTTGGCTAAATTCCATTTGTTATATTACAATTTTTCTTTGATTAATAAAATTATATAGAATTTTTTGGGAAAATAATAATAATATACATATCATATTAAAATGAATTAAAATAAAAACTATTTATACTCGTAAACAATGATATTTCATAGCTTTATATTTAAATTTTGTGAATAACCAAATGAAGACCTCTCTCTCTCTCTCTCTCTCTCTCTCTCTCTCTCTCTCTCTCTCTCTATATATATATATATATATATATATATATATATATATATATATATATATATAGATGTATGTATGTATTATGAGGGTTTAAATAGAATTAAAAACATGAATATTTTAATATATAGAGATCTAAAATATAATGATGGATGTGAGGTTTGGGGTTGCACTATTTCTAGAGAGTTGTGGAGGAAGATAAAACAAATTTAAAAGCTTCTTATAACCTACAATTTCAAGATTAAAAGAAAGACTCTCTATCCTATCCTCCTAATTGAAATAAGTCTTTCCCCCATTGAAAACATGATGAGGACTAGGTAGCTTAAGTATAAGAATAAATTAAACAACATGGAAGCAATTGTTTCTAACTCTACTTAAGCAACCCATCTTTGGCTTAAGTGGAGATGACATAAAGATGCCTAATCTTGGCTTCACCATTGGGGGATAAAGGGGGATATCATTTTGCAGAATATGTATATTATTGCAAATACTATTACTTCAAAATTTAAGGAGAAATTGTGAAGTAATAAATGGTTTTTTTTTGTAAATTATGAGGAACTATTCACATTAATCAAAAAACATATAATACAAAAAGAGCCACCATGGCTAATGTTCACAGAACAAGGAAAAGCGCAAGTTCAATCCCATACTTAGGCATCTGGAAATAGGGGAAGCGAAACTAAGTAGGGAGACTGAAAACATGGGCAAAATGAAAACAGTAAGCACGCAGGCTCAATGAAACAAAAACCTCAGGAGCAGGCCAAAACATGAGATAAACAAAGAATTATAGGCCCGAGGGGGCGACACCAGATCTTCGTCGTTGAAAAAGTCATCAATGTTGATCGGTCTTTCGAGAGTACCTTCCTCTAGGTCAAAGTGGGAGTGTTGAGATGGTCCAACCTCCAAAGGAGAGCCCTTGGAAGGGGCCTCAGCCTTAACCCTGAGATTAGAATCATCGACTTTCTGATGAAGCACCGATTTTATTTTCAGCAGCTCGTAATGTGGGGAGGAGTTGTCAACAAATCTCAGATGATGAACCGTTTTGACATAGGTCTCAAATTTGTCTGAAAGAGCTTGAATCTTTTTATCCAACTGCCTGCTAACTCTGCTCTGCTCTTGGAGCGCAAGAGAAAGGAGAGTTTTTATATTCCAATGAAGGTCTATGGCGCACGTGTAGAGGTTTTCCCTGCTTTTGGTTAAACTCGGGTTCAGAATCCACTAGAATTCATGGTCCACATTCTCGGTTGGGGTGGCCCGACGACGAGCCGCCGCTTCAGCTTCCAAACCATTCAGAATCTCCCACATAGGCACCGAGGTGTTGTCCTTGTAATGGCGAGCTGCATTACGAGCCAGAGTCTCCGCTCTGGTAACAGGGTGACGGGAGGGGTTCTCCCATTGGGCTGTGCGGCTGCGTCGAATAGGAGGGGGAGGATGACTACGGCGGGGGGCCATGGTAGGAGGCTTAAACCATAAAGGGAAGAGAGCCAACGGCAGGCACTGCACCGGGAAGCCAAAAAAAATGCTGTAAGAGGGCCTGAGGGAGAACAGGGCATGGGAGTAGAAGGCCGAAAGGCAGCAGCGAAACTTAGCGAAGGGGGAGCTGAACCACAGAGCGAAGTGAGGAAAAAAATCTGGGTGAAGAGAATTTAAGGACGCATGCCCAGGCTGGCTGGCCACTAGTGAGCGACTAGGACGCACACAAATATCTTTAATGGAGTCATGCGAGGAATAAAGGCTGAGCATGGGAGCGTGCCATGGTGATCTAATCAAGGATTGGCCACCTCCCAAAACAATCGAATGAGCATTAAATGAGTACATTGTCATCATGAGTTTGAGGATCGGGCGGCTGCGACATGACCCCTGCCTTGTGGAGGTCATTATTGTTGATAATTAGACAGTCCTTCTTAACTTCAGGTGATTCGATTGTGTGCCACTCGTGGGAGACTAGCCGATCCTGGGTTGTTACCCCTTGGTTGGCTATGTAGTCGGCCAGACTGTTGGCCTTTCTTCTAACTGCGTGAAACGAGAGCCCTCTCGCCTCCTTGATGCTGTCATTGATGCGTTGGAGAATTCAGTTGAAGCACCAGCTGTCTGAGACGTTAGCCACACTTTGGCGCTACTGCAATTTCTTGCAAGCTTGGGTAGCAACATTTGAATTGCCTTCGACCTGAAGGGGCCAATATTTATTTTGCTTGGCAATGACCAGACCCTTGGCCAACACTTGGAGCTCAGCCACATTGTTGTGAAGTAATAAAGAGTTAGAAGGAAAAATGAAACTAAAATATTATTGTTGGGTATGCATTATATTCTTTTCACAACTTATATGCACCATGAACACAGGGAGGTGAATCTTTATTTTGGGCTATTTTTTGCATCAGCTTTTGCAGTCTTCGACCCATGGTTTTGCTAAAAACGGTTTTGTGGTGTGTGGTGGTTTTCCCATGGTTTGTAGTTTTCTTTATGGAACTACAGTTCACTTGGCGTTTCATGTATGCTAAACAAGATATATTGTATTGTAGTATAGTACATACAATATAATGAAAAACAAGCTTGCTCATTTTCCCAAGTTAGGGTTTCCAAGATAAAATATCAGTGTAAATTTATATGTTTGTCATGTTTCTTTTCTATTTTTATTAAGAATTTTTTTGCGACCATTAATTGTATAGGGTTAAAACCTACAATTATAAGGAGGTGATCAACTCCGATCTCGAAAATCAAAAGTATCTCTCTCTCTTTACTAATGTTAAGAAGAAAATGAACATTGATAAAATAAGAAAAAATCCTCATAAGTTTCATTGTGAAACCAGAAGCGGCTCAATTCCCAAAACACCATGGGATGGAAGAGTTTGTCACCTTTGTGACACTAAGAAAATTGAAGATGAAAAACACTTTCTCTTAAATTGTCCATATTATACTCATGTTCGATCTAATTTTCAAAATATTTGTCACACTACTAGCCTTCTTAACCTTTCAAGTTAACAAAATTATGATGATCTTGAAATGCTTCTCTTAATGCTTTTCGAGTATAGAAATAAAACAATATAGAATTCCAAGTAATTTCTCACCTTCTTAAGGTCAGATAAACCATATCGATCATAATGGACACTAATCATAATTATCATCATAACATAAAATATAGATAGTAATTATAAATTATAAATCCATCTAATAATATAAAATAAAATAATTATAATTCATATTCATAATCATGATATTTGAGAACCTCATATTTTAATTTAGTTAATAAAAACATAAAGCTTAATACTTGTAATACACTATTTTTTTTCTAAGCTTTATATATATTGTATCTATACTATCTATGCATATCACATTAAAAAATTAAATTATAAAATACGTAAAAGAAAATATCACATTAAAAAATTAAATTATAAAATATGTAAAAGAAATATTATCTATGCATATCACATTAAAAAATTAAATTATAAAATACGTAAAAGAAAATATCACATTCAAAAATTAAATTATAAAAATTATAAAATATGTAAAGGAAAATAGCATACTTTTTAGCTATATGTATTATGAAGGTTTTAATAAAACTAAAAATATTTTTAGATATAAAGATGTGAGTTTTATTTAGTATTATAAATAATAGCATAAACTTATCTTAACTTTAAACCTATTTAGTGTGGAAAAGAATCAAATATTTAAAAGTACATATCTCTGTTCAAATTTTACATTAAAAAATAAATTTACATTTAAAAAATGTTGATTCTCTCAATATTTAATAAACAATAAATTAAAATAAATTTATACTAATTATATAAATTTTAAAATATATAATTTTCTTTATTAACAATGGGCAAGGCATAACGATATTGTCTTCCTATTTATATAACTTTGAAAATATAACAAAAAAATATTTGAGAATATAAACTTATGTGTTCCAAATTCATTTTCAAATGAATTTTTCTGGGAAATAACATCATAAATCATAGATCACATAATAGATCATAGAGTCGACCCGTTGTTAACTACGAAGTGTAGTTCATCATCAGGAGAATGATGTTTGGCTAATTAATTCCATCAATAAATAATGCAGAGAAGGCAAGAATCAAAACCAAAATTAATAGTAAAATTATAAAAATAGTGATTAAAATATTATAATTTTTACCTCTTATAAGCATATAATAAAGAAACATTAATTAAATTTAATAAAATCAAAGGAAAATTAATTAAAATTCAATATACAAACTAAATAAAGATTAATAAATTATATTGAGTAAATATTAATGTGTGTATATATATATATATATTTTTATCTGAATAAGCTTAATCTATTAATATACAAAAATACATTACATGGAGGCCGAGGCCTCAGAAATTCTAGCCCGAAAGATGGGCATTCTAGCACATCCATGACATTTTGTCAAAATATCAATCCATAGAGCCGAGAGATAGTTACAACAATGAAGCACATACAGACATCTCAGCAAAAAAAAAGCCGCCCTCATAGGGGAAACTGGCCGCAGAACCCCAACAACAAATCAACCCACAGTAATTAGCTTCGAAAATGTAAACATGATCGTTCTTGTACAGGAAAATCTGCCGCCCTCGAAGGGGAAACCAGCAATCAAACAAGCAGTAGAAGTGAAGCCAGCTAAACTGAGACAGCATGCGAATACCAGAGCTGAGCCTGGCACAACGAACAGCCAAAAACAAGCCAGAAAGAAGAAAGACCATTAATTACCTTGAGAGGAAGGAGGAGACTCGACCACATGACAGGCGTAGGCGTAGGGGTCATCCTCAGCCTGCACATCAACATTATCACCCAGACATCCTGTTTGGTAACATCTGCCCCCTCCTTGACAACATGATCAGCAAAACAACCTTGCTTGATGTCGCCCGCTCTAGAGGCAGTGTAAGGGTCCTGTGAGGAGCTACCCTCAACTAACTTCCGCTTCTGTCCTTCTCTGGAGGGAGAACAAGGTCTATCAGTCTTCAATTACGCCGGGAGAGAGTCAGTGAGCTCGGCAATCGAATCAGGTGGCTCTTGTTTGAAATCAATGGTGATGGTGGTAGTGACAGTAGGCATGTTGAGCAAGCAGAACTGAGCCCTGTGCTGCTAACCTGGGAGGAGACTGGAGATGCCTCTTGCAGGCATAGCAATCCCTCGCCCCGTAAGAGAGCTCCGCCTGCTGCGAGTCTTAGGGTAGCGACCCCGCATGGAATCAGACGGAGGAGAAGAGGAACTCGGTGAGGAGGAAGGTGGGTGTCGGGAAGGACCACCACGGCTCGAGCCCCGTCTGCTTCGCATCCTATGGCGTAAACGAGGCATGGAATTCTGGCGAGAAGAGCTGAGCTTGAAAGAACAGGAAGTCGAGGGTCGGGCCAGGGTAGGCGTACCAAATCTGAGGATGGAAGGCGGATAAGAATCGATCTCCCCAGGGAGAGAAACTGAGCGAATGCCGAAACTCTGAGAGAAAAAGAAGCTCTGCGAGACGTGCATGCCTGGAGCAAGGTTAATACAACATGAAAGCGAGCAACTGCGTCCAGTATTGGTCTGAGAGCTTGGCTCAGAGACCGTCGAGGAGCAGCAGGAGCGAAAGGGCAACAATGCCGGTCTGTAGCTTCCCGGAGAAGCCATATCCCTGTGGAGCGAGCGCAAGTCTGGGAAAATATGCAGCGTTAATGCTTTGGGAGGCTCACTGTAAATGCTATTAATGGCTTGGAGGACGAAGAGTAGGGTGGCGTTGGTAGAACCCCACGCGCCAGCCCACCACCTTTGCCACCTATCAAACCTGCTGGCCACTCGCATCCGGGACTTGGAGATCTTGTTGCACCAAGGAAGTGCAGTCCTGAATGAGTTGTTCATCATCAGAGTTATGAAGAGGGCCTTCGTAGAATGGAGTTGTCTGAAGAGCACCTTGATTAGCCAAACGATCAATAGCTTTGTTGGCTGTGCGTCTGATATGCTTGAAGGAGATAACTTTAGGCGTGTTAAGCCATATTTCAATAAGTTCCAATCTACTTTGAAATCTCCAACTAGAGGCTATGTTGGAAGCTGTAGAGCCAGAGTGGAGTCGAATTGCCGCCTCAATAAGGATTTGAGAATCCCCTTCTACTTCCAGAGGGAAGAAGTTCTCTTTCTCCGCTATGCATAACCCCTGCCATAAGCCTTCGAGTTCAGAAGCATTGTTAGAATCGCGACCAAGAGAGCCGAAATAGATATGAGCTATATTTCCTCCATGATTCCTGAAAATGCCTCCATAGCCAGCAGGTCCCGGATTTCCTTTTTCCGTGCCATCAAAATTCATTTTGAAAGCTTGAGTCATAGGAGGCGACCAGGAAAGGGGAGAATCCGAGTGCTTCAAGGTGTTTTGGGATTGTCGTTCAGGGTGATTGAGATCAAGGTTCCATCTTTTCCATATGAGACTTTCCGCTGGTGAGGAAGGCATATTCGATTCTTGCCAGTGAAGAAGTGCTAAAGTTTCTTGCAGATTGCGCTTGAGATTGGACCAAATGATAGCATTCGGTGTGACAGTATCCTTGAAAGTCCTGTGATTACACTCCTTCCAAGTGGCCCAATAAATGAATCCCGGGAACAAGTTCCAGATGGTATTGAGCAGTAGACATTGGAACAGATGTGAAGGCCAACCTCTGATTGTATTATTGATATCACCATCCTGTCTCCCAGTCCTTCTGAAGCATAAGGTGAATTGATCCCAGAGATAAGTAACTAAAGAACAAGAATCAAGGAGGTGCTAAATTGATTCTGCCTGAGACTTACAATTGGGGCACCTTGATGGTCCAATAAAAACTCTTTTTAGGATATTGTCCCATGTGAGAATTTTTCCTTTGCTGAGAAGCCAAAGGAAGGTGGATATTTTAGGCCAGGTTTTAGGGATCCAGACTTGAGCCCAAATGCAATCCTGCTGTTCTTGCTAAGGGCAGTAGAGTAATCTATAAGCTTCTTGAGTAGAAAAGTTTCCTCATGGCTTGTATCCCCATCGTAGCCTATCAGCTTGATCCGAGACCTTAATCCTTCTTAGGCTTAGCTCCTGTTCAATGTCTCCATAGGTCTCCCCCTGCCAGTCCTCTTGCCAGGTGAGTGCTGGTGTCCATACCTGATGACCATGGGAGGAATTGGGTTTCCAGAATTTATTGACATGGTTGGGGATGGCGTTCCGAAGCATGTTTTTCCACAGAGGTTTATGGAAAAGCATGGAGAGTTTTGGCAACTGTTGCCATGAATCTTCCCAAAATCTAGCTTTGTCTCCTGAATGGATTTCCCAAAAACTGTGTTTGGATGAAGGCTCCATGATGTTTTGCAGCATTCCATATCAGCGATCCAGAGGCATTAGAACTGAATCGAATGAGATATACTTGGGATCTACCTAGATCGTACTTGACCTACCAAAGACGAGCCCAAGGGATGTGTGGTTTAGAGACCCAGCTCCACCATATACGGGCACCCATGGTTTGATTACTGTGAAGCGGGTCTCGCAAGCCCAGACCCCCGACATTTTTAGGAGTACAGACTTCAGTCCATTTGACTAGAGCCCATTTTCTATTGAAGCCCGAAGAACCCCAAAGAAAATTCCTCTATAAGTTGCGCATTTGCTTCAACACCCATTTTGGAGCAGCCAGTATGGAGAAGAGGTAAAGCGACATTGCTTGGAGAACTAATTTGATTAAGATGATTCTGCTGGCCATATTGAGAGAGCGGTAAGTCCAAGAGGAGAGCCGGGCTTCCATATTATCCAGAAGGGCTCTCCAGGAGGCATGCTTAATAACTGAGTCGACCAGGGGAGCCCCAAGATATTTGGAAGGAAGAACATCAATCATGAAGCCCAAGATTCTGGCAATATTATGTTGAGAAATGGGAGGGGTATTGAAAAATAATATGTGGGATTTAGCAGCATTGATGGTGGTACCAGAAGCCTTCGAGAAGGTGTTAAGCAGAGATTTGAGGGTCCGGGGTTCTTGTACAGAAGGATGGCCAAAGAGCAAGTTAGAGAGATTCCTTTAATTGAGCTGGAGGAGGCAGCATGATGAATAAGTCGACTAAGGCCTTCAACCATGAGCACAAAAAGGAAGGGGGATAAGGGGTCCCCTTGACGGATACCCCTAGATGACCGAAACGGTAAAGAGGGAGAGCCATTAACAAGGATAGAGTAATTGGGAGAAGACAAAAGGATCATTACCCATCTAGTCCAAGGAGCATTGAAGCCAAAAGCCAGAAGAATTTGTTTGATACAGTTCCAGCTTAGTTTGTCAAAAGCTTTTGATAAATCAAGTTTGAGGAGCATACCTGGTTTCTTGAGGATTTTGAGGGAGTGTATTACCTCATGCAATAGGATTATGCCATCCAAAATTTGACGACCCTCCACATATCCTGTTTGCTCTGGCGAGATAAGGAGAGGAAGGAGAGGCTTAAGCATGTTCGCAATGACTTTGGAGATCAACTTATAAATGACATTGCAGAGCGCTATGGGCCTGCATTTATCCGGAGTACTTGAATTCTCCTCCTTGGGGATGAGATCAAGGAAGGTTGAGTTTAGTGAAGGAAGGATCCAGTGCATGGAACGAGATTCTTCCACTAAAGCCCAGACTTCCAACTTAATAAGCTTTTAGAATGCGTGAAAAAAATTGGCCGTGAATCCATCCGGTCCTGGTGCTTTCCCATCGTTGAGTTGAGAAATGGCTTGCTCAACCTCATGAAGGGTGACAGGCTGGAGAAGCATCGCATTATGATCCTCTGTTATGATTTTAGGGATATGTTGAGTGACAGAAATAATAGCTTGCTCTCGATTGCCTCCGGTTCCTGCATAATATTTTTGAAATACCCTCTGAGCTCTTTTTCAATGTCCTCATGCGTCTCTAAACAAATTCCCTGATTACTGTTAATAAAATCAATATGATTATGCATCCTTCTTTGAATAGTGGATGTGTGGAAGAACTTTGTGTTTTTCTCCCCTTCTCGAAGCCATCTGACTCGAGGTTTCTGTCGCTAGAAGGTCTCTTCCTATTGCCTACGCTTGTCAATTTTTATGAGGAGAGCGGTTTCTTGTTTGTCATAGTCCTCTGTTCTGCCCTCAATGATGATTTTCTGTTGAAGAAGGTTCATTTGAAGCTCTAAATCCTTCTAGTTGTCGAAGATATTGCCAAACTGAGATATGTTCCAGTGTTTGAGCATATGCTTGAGATTTCTGAGCTTTTGTTGGAATTGGAACATTTTTGAGCCAGCCGCTGGAACAAAGGAGTGCCATGCATTGGTGACAATGTCTTTGAAACCAGCGTGGGAGAACCAGAACGATTCAAATCTAAATGGTCTGTTACAATGTGAGCCCGGTCGAGACCATTGAAGGAGGATGGGCCAGTGGTCCGAGCCAGCAAGGGGAAAAATGGAAGAGTGAAAGTCCCCTCTGATATGAATAGCATTGTCTGTCATAATAAATTGATCCAAACGAGAAGAAATGTGCTTCGGCCCACTGCGCTTGTTGGTCCAAGTGAATGTACCATTGGAGGTTTGCAGATCCACGAGCTGATTGTTTGAAATGAATTCTTTGAAACCTAAGAAGTCCCCTTCTAGCCCATGCCTTCCTCCTGATCTTTCCTCCAGAGTGGTGGTCATGTTGAAATCCCCTCCACAGAACCAGAGCGGGAAACGCCTTAGAGAGTTCAAGTCTGTTAAGGTATTGAGCAGATCTAATTTCTTTTGAATTTCTTGCGGGAAATATACATTGGTTAAGTGACCATGTATATTGGTACCTAGCAGATGGAAATTCGTTTGAATACAATAGTGGGATGCATGGAAATCATACAGAGAGAGGATTTGGGGATCCCAGATGATTGCCAACCCTCTGGAAGCACCCGAAGCATCCACTGATACAGAGCGACAATTAGCCCAAACCTTGGCCACAATGAGTTCAAGCGTTTTGCTGTTACATTTCGTCTCCTGAAGAAAGACCATCGAAGGGTTGTATTTCTGAATCATATTTTTAATCATTCTGTGCTTTGAGGGGCTATTGAGCCCTCTCACATTCCACGAGATGAGCTTCATGAGGAACTATGCGGGAGAGTCTTGTAGAACTTTGTCAACTTGGGGAATCTGCTAGATTCCACAAGTATTTCCCCTACAATAATAGTTCTCTGCAAATCTATCTTCCTCCCTCATTTATTTTATTCTTTCATAATTTTCCTTTCGTCCCATGGTCCCCCTGCTTGAATGCCCAGAGAGTTCCTTTGCTGTGCGCGAGAGAGGACCACTTCCAAATTATTTATCTGATGAGGTTTAATGTTGATGTACTCTTTTTGATGGCAAGCTTCCTCCAGTGCAAGAATGTTGAGCTCCCCGATGTCAACACTTTCAGGTTCATCCTCCATGAGGGTAGGGACATTCAGATCAATGTCTTCCATCCCAAAAGGGGGGGCTGAGGCTTGGGAGAAATCCATGTCCATGAGCGTAGAGACTGGAATGGAGGGTTTGTTTTGGATTTCAGCCGAAGAGGAGGCATGGGAGACTTTAGTCAAATCATTGGCTAGAGGGGCTTTGAGATCGAAAGCAAGAGCGTCCGGTAAGGGGCTAGAAACAGTGGTTGAGCCTGATGAGCTCCTGTATGATCATGAGAGGAAAGAACCTCAAAACTGTTGCTTGTATTAGGAATGTTGGGGGCGGTAGAGATGATGGGAGATTTCTTGGAATGCTTCTTCTTGGAGGAGACCTTGGTAAAGCCATCCGCATCTTTTCCAGCATTAGGGGGGGGGGGGAATGGGCTTCTGGTTCAGAGGGAAATCTCTAAATAGGTGGCCATGCTCATGACATTTTCTGCATCGGAAAGGGACATGCTCATAATCAATAGTCTGAATCCATTCAAAATCATCGTGGAATAGACTTACTGAGTCTATGAGAGGCTTTGCAAGGTGCATGTAGACGCATATTCTGGCATAGGGTGTGTAGCGTCGAAGTTTTGTTTCCTCAGCAACCTTTATAAATTCTCCTAGTCCATTGCCAATGTCCCTCAGAGTCTCTTCGTCCCAGTATTCCAGAGGCAGGGAATACATGCGTATCCACATTGGAGCCCAACTAAAATCTTCCTTGTCTGGATGGAATATTTCAATCCAATCACGTAGGTATAGCCCTGCAGAGTTGAAGAAGTAGGGACATCCTTCAAAGATGCGGTTCTTGTCCTCAAGGCAGTGGAAGATAGCAGTGAAAAATCCTTTGGGTCCAAGCTGCAGGGTAACTTGTCCCTTGGGCTTCCATTTGGACATTATCCATCCCTGCAAAGCCTTCTCAGTCGGCCATAGACCGATGAACTTCCCGATGAGGGCGTGATCCTTCATGTACTGAATGTGTCCATTGATACGGTGATTAGGGAGGTCGATTTTGATCCGATCTGTAGCTTTAGGAATGCATGTGGTAGAGGAGGCTTTTTGCTGTGCCTCAGAAGCAGTTTGTTCAGTACTTTCGATCCCAGGGAGATCAGAACTGGTCTTTGCGTTAGGAGTATTGTCTGTAGTGTTGGTCCGGTCAGAAACTATCTGCATCCCTGGCGCGGCGTTATCTGGCGAATCTGGCATCGCTGTGGAAACAGAGTTTGGTGGAGGGGGGGTGTTACCCGTCCCTCCGAAGGAGGCAGACATGGAAGGCGATCAGAAGGGTGGCCCTAGGAGACTGTAACCTTAGAAGAAGGGGAGCAGGCACGCCAACATGAGGAGAGTTCAGACGAGGGTGTTGCTGAAACCCTATAACCCTCTTAGTGAATTTTATTATTGAAGGAACTTGATTCCAATGTATATTGTTTGTTATTATTTATATATTTTATAATTTATCATATAATATATATATGATAAATCATAAAATATATAAATAATAACAAACCATAGACATTAATATTTATTTAATATAATTTATTAATTTTTATTTAGTTTGTATGATGACTTTCAATTAATTTAATTTTATTAAATTTAATTAATATTGCTTTACTAGACAGTTATAAGTGGTAAAATTTATAGTTTTTTAACGACTATTTTTATTATTTTATTACTAATTTTAATTTTGATAGTTGCTTTTTCTGCATTATTTATTGATGAAATTGATTAGTCAATCGTCTTTCTTCTAATGATAAATTACACTTGATAGTCCAAAACGCGTCAACTCTATAATCTATAATATGATTTCCTAAAAAAATTTATTTGAAAAAAAAAATTGTTTGAAAAAAAAAATTGTATTTAAAATATAATTGGTTAGTTTAATGTGAATGTTATTAATTTTTCATTTTAAAATTAAAGTATATCACGAGATGATGAAAAATGATCACACGTCTATCCTTTGCACTTTGCACGTGCATCAAGTTGAAATGACCACCTATCACAATTATAGAGAAGAGGATAATAAATAGAACTAAATGACATAAGTTGCACTTTGTTTCCATTTTAGATAATGGTACGACGATGTCTTAGTTTCCTCGTTGATAATGGTACGAAGATGTCTTAGTTTCCTCATTAACTTATCATTTGTCTTGTTTTATGTCCACATGGATTGGCTCAACATAACTGATTTAAAGGGGGAAAAATTGATAATGAGGTTATTATTAGTAGGAATGGGCAACATTGGCCAAGGATAGTTAAGAAGACATTGTTGCAGAATGAAAATGAATAGTGAATTAGTCCAACAATCTCCCTTAGAAAGGAGAGTAGAAGGTTGAAGAAAGGAGATTAGAAAAAGAGAATTCATGATAAAGCGGAAAGAAAGAAGAAAAAGTCATCTAATATAACATCATAGCATCATAGGTTGATAAATAAACATTATAAAAACAAGATAAATAAAAAGTAGTTTCAGAGTTAAATTATTTTGTATTTTTTTTGAAAAACAATAACTTTATTTATTATAAGATAAAATTCCATTTTAGATATGTTTTTGACCATTTCAAAATATTGATAGCAATAATCTAATTCATCATGAATATATTTATAAAAAAAATTTAAAAGATGGAAACATAAAATAATGAGGAATATGTAGTGAAATTATTAGGGCTAATAAAAAAGATTCACCAATTTTGTTTTTTCTTAAAAATGATTTGCTCTAATTTTATAATACAAAATTGTTTTTCCTCAAAGATCACTAAATGACTATATAAAATCATTAGAAATTTGAAAATTTTTACAAGGATATTTGAAAATTTTTACAAGGATATCATCAAATATTTTACAATTTGCATATTAGGGAGTAGTAAGATTCACTAATGTTTATATACTTTAAGATAAATTTCCATCCTTAAAATTTTCCCTTACATGTTCCCCACATTGACCTTTTTTCTTTCATATTTTCTTTTGATTTTAGGGAATCCCTATGAAGGATGGCCTTAAAGAGTTAATTGTAAACCAACCTTCTAAGTTAGACCTTGCTCCTTATTAAATTCAAATATCTAGATTCATGATTTCTTTTCATTCCTCCATATGGAGTTTCATTGACAATTTTCTCCCTCTTTGAAGGGGATCTTCTACTTCATTTCTTCTTCTTGAAAATATGTGGACATTTGCAAATCTAAATGTTGCTTTTATGATCCTCCATTTATAGTTCCATTCTCTATCTCTACTATGAATAAATATTTTGCTTAAGTTCCATCTTCATCATTTTAATTGGAGGGCTCATATGGTCATGCATTTTTGGATATAGGAGGATGGCGCATTTTTTCCCCCGAAGGAGATCTTGTTCAAAGAAGACAAGTACCCTAGAGATGTCCAATTTGATGACATATCCTATGTCAAAAAGATGTGTTTTCATAATCCAAAATCTTTGTGCAATGCATTTTCCCCGATTTAAATCAACTTATTTGGAAGACCTTTACCAATATCTATCTCCACACAAACTCAACCATAAGTGAACAATGTCAAACTATGCTTACTTCATATACAACACTGTTACCAATGAAATAGGTAACCTGACCTCAAAACAGGAACTCTAGCCCAAAAAGACTCAAAAAACATGAAAAAACACCCCAAAAACAAAAAAAGTGTATTCTAGAACGCACTTGGTTTTTTCTGAAGGTCAAATTTCAACATTTTATAAAATTATGCTAAAAACAAAATTGTTTCTTGAAAAAAAGATTGAAAAAACACCCTCAAAACAAAACTAGTTGAAACCAAAAAAAAAATTGTGTCATATTTTTGACATTTTTAAAAATAGAAATAACATTTTTTAATTTTTAAAATTCAAACATTAAAAAAACCTAAAATTTAAGAAAAAAATAAATTTAAAAAATAAAAACATTTTAAAGCTTAAAATTTAAAAATATATAGGAATAAACAAATAAAAATAAAAACAAAATAAAAATTTTAATTCAAACATTAAAAAAAAACCTAAAATTAAAAAAAAAAAATAAAAAAATAAAAAATTAAAGATTAAAATTTCAAAATATATAGAAATAAAAAAATAAAAATAAAAACAAAATAAAAATATTAAATTAAAAAAAAAAGGTTAAAAAAGAAAAGAAATTATAAAAAATAAAATATAGAAATTAAATTTAAAAAAGAAAAAGAAAATGTTTATTATAGAAAAAAAAACAAATTTAAAAAAAAAACATTAAATTTAAAGAAATATATGAAATTTTAATAAATTTAAAACTTTAAAATAAAAATTAAAAAAAAAAAACATTATTGAAATTAAAAGTAAAAAAAATGAAAAATTAATTAAAAATAAAATACAATAAAAATATTAAATTTAAATATATATATATATATATATATATATATATATATATATATATATATATATATATTAAAAAAACAAATAGATTTTAAAAAATAAATTAAATTTCAATTATAAAAAATAAAATATATATATATGAACTTAAATTAAAAATATATATATTAGATTTTATTAAATTTAAAAAAAAAAAAAATTAATATTAAAATAAAATAAAAATTTTAAAAAAAAAATATTAAATTTTAATAAATAAATTAATAAACAAATAAATCTTGAAATAAAAAATAAATTTTAAATATAGAGGAAAAAAAAAAAAAAAACATTGTTAAAATAAAAAGTTAAAAAACTATAAAAATCAATTAAAATTGAAAAATTGAAAAAAAAAATAAAAATAAAAATATTAAATAAAACATAAAATAAAAAAAAAATTAATTTGAAAATATTAAGTTTAATTAAATATATATATATAAAATTTATATATACAATTTTAATTGAAAATTTTTTATATAATTAAAAAAATAATAATAAAAAATTTTAAAAAAATATTTGAATTACAAAATTTACAAAATTTTAAAAAATTAAATGAAAAAACTAAACATAAAATTTAATAATAAAAAAAAACTATGAAAAAATTAAAAAAAAATACAAAATTTAATAAAATTTTTTAACAAAATTTAGAAAAAAAAATTAAAAACAAAAAAAATAATAAAATTTAAAAAAAAATTAAAAAAAACAAAAAAAAAATTAAAAAAAAATAAATTTCAAATATAAAAATTAAATTTAAAAAAAAAATTGAAATTTTTTGAATTAAAAAAAAAAAATTAAAAAAATATATATTAAAAAAAATAAAAAAAAATGATCGTGGTGGCGCCACCATCCGCCCTCCTTCGGTGGCGGTGGAGGCCGGTCGGGGATCGTCCTCCCACCGCGAGAGGGGAAGTCGATTCCCGGAAATCGGCCTTAGAGCGATGGGATGGGGCCCCGCGGCCGACCTCCGCCGCGGGAGGGCGTTCCGGGGCTCGGCCTCCCAACGGGCGATTCCCTGCAGAATCGGCCTCCCGCCCGCGGGAGGGTGATTCACGAGCCGGCCTCCCACCGCGGAAGGGCGATTCTCGGGAATCGGCCTCCGTGCAAGCGAGGGCGATTCCCGTTGACCTCGGGCGATTCTTGGAATCGGCCTCCCGCGTCGCGGTAGGGCGATTCCCGTAATCGGCGTCCTGCCGCGGGAGGGCGATTCTCAGAATCGGCCTCCTACCCAGCAGCCGACCTTCGTTGCCACCTGGGCGAGAGGCCAATTGGCGGCGCCACCACGATCAAAAAATTCTTTTTTTTTTTAATAATAATTTTTAATATATATATATATATATATATATATATATATTTTAAATTCAAAAAATTTAAAATTATTTGTTTTTTAATTCAAATTTTTTATTTTATATTTAAATTGTTTTAATTTTTTTTGTTTTTTTATTATTATTTTGTTTCTAAATTTAATATTTTAGATTAATTATTTTTTAAAATTTAAAATTTATTTATTAAATTTATTAAATTTTAATTTAATTTAATTTTTCTTTTTAATCTTTTAGTTTATTTAGTTTTTCATTTTTTAAATTTATAAATTGTTTCATTTAAAAAAAAAAATAGTAAATTTATGTATATTTGTTTTTTAATTATTTGCACGTGGTTTTTTTTACTTTTTTTGTTTTATAATGATAGTTTTTTTTATTTTAATTTTCTTTTTCAATTTTTTTTTTTAAATTTTTTTTTAAATTTGTATTTTTTTTCTTCTTATTATTATTATTATTTTAATTTTAATTTTTAAATTTAATTTTTTCTTTTTTGTATTTTATTTTTTTTTATCTAAATTTTAATTTTGTAATTTAAATTATTTTTAAATTTTCTATTTAATTTTTTTTTAATTATATGGTTTTTTTTAATAACTTAGAAAAAAATGTTTTTGATGTTTTTTTTTTTAAATTTTTTTGGTTAATTTTTGTTTTTTTTCTTTAAATTATGTGTTTTTTTTTTTCAAATTTTGTCATTTCTTTTGATATAATTTTCGAATATTTTTGTTTTTTTTGTTTTTTGTTTTATTTATTTATTTTTGTTTAAATTTTTTATTTTTACAAGTTAAATTTTTTATTTTTTATTTTTACATTTTTATTGTTTTTATATATATTCTTTTATCTAAGTTTTGTGTTTTATTACCAACATGAAAATCACCACTCTAAAAAAAAAAGGTTGATGCCACATCAATATGTTTCAAAATTAGCATGAAAATCACCGTTGTAAAAAAAAAAGTTGATGCTGCATCAATACGTTTCAAAATTAGCATGAAAATCACTAAAATTTTAAAACAAATATTTATACTTCATAAATTAAAATATTAGAGTGTCGAAAATGTGCTCCAAAAAAGAAAAAGGTGATTCTGCATCACCACTTTTCAAAATCGGGTGCTTTTTATGCTACCAAAAAAAAGTAGGTAACAACGCAGTTACCTATTTCATCGGTAACACTGTTATACATCTTTAAATATTTTCCTAGAGCATTTTTGATATGTTGAAAGGTTAAAGTATGCCAAAAATAAAGTAATATATTATGAAGATGGACCCATAGTTGGATTTTGGAAACAACCATAGAGAATAGATTGAATTTGGGAAAACATAAGTCATAAAATATTTTTCCTCTCCCAAAACCAAGCCCCTCCTCGAAAAATTTTGAATAATCTTCCTCATTTGGAAGTTGAACATAAAAATTCCTTTTGAGTAGAAATGTACATTACATGGCTTAGACTAGTTTGAAAAAAAAACAATAATATAGATCTACTAAGAGAGGCAAAAAGGCATTGAAATGAAATATAGTTTCATATTTTTGATAATAATCACTATTTACAATAAATTATTGATGAAAAAACTCTAGAACTAG
The DNA here is from genome assembly GCA_034641835.2 of Pinus albicaulis. NCBI lineage: Eukaryota > Viridiplantae > Streptophyta > Pinopsida > Pinales > Pinaceae > Pinus > Pinus albicaulis. Next base: position 1,524,027,485 of record CM076584.1, read on the forward strand.
GACCTCGTGAGTTTCCTCCACTAAATAAGGATTTGGCATCGTTGGGGAGTGAGTTGCTTGAGGTGGAGGCTTGGATTTAATTGCATAAGGGTAAGAAAAAATCTTTGAAGATAAATCCCCATGTCCTCCATGCATGTCCACATAAATGCAATACCAAAATAATGGTTGAGTAATTGCAGTTATCATAATGATACAACTTGGAAAGATCCTTTGATTTCTTATCCATATAGAGGAAATGGTGATGGACAATAAGAATCATTTGGCTATACTATAACTTTTGGTTAATTTCTAACACATAAGAAATATCCTTCACCCATACTATTCTTGATATTTGATTCAAAGATTTCCCCATGATATAAAATTTGGGAGAAGTTTTGAACCACGCTTTGCAAAAATCCTCCATAGGCAATCATCACCAAACTTGTAGCTTAAACATTCACAATCAAGAAAAATTCTATTGGCATGTTGAACTATCATTTCATAATTTAACACTTGTCATGTATCCTTCAATCCAAACCAATAAACCATTTCCACACTAAAGAACAATGGAAAAGATCCAATCCATGTTTTATCCTCAACTACCTTGACTAGCCTAAATGCACAAAGCCATGTCAACAAGTAATTTCCACTTGGAAAAAAAAGATTGTAAACCTCATAGATTCTCCTCGTACCTAAACAAAAAAATCTTATTACACAACTATTGTTCAATATTAAACATAAAAGAACCCTTCCATATTTGGAATATTAGATTCACTTGAGCTTGAGCAATGTAAAGTGCTACATGGCCTAAGATTATGCCACACTTGGCTATTAAACCTCAAATATAAGATTTTTTTTTTTTGTCAACAAATCAACAATTGATTAACAATACAAACTCTTCAAAAAAATGAAATCAAACTTAATCCTAAACACAACCCACCCCTCTAATTTCATGGAAATGCGATCTACAAAAATCATGCTTCCCTCTATAACCCTCATCCTCCATATTCCCTATACCTAAATGTTTTTTTATATCCCATGTTTTTTATTCTATATCAATAATGTTGTATTTCAAATTTTACTTACATCAATGTTATGTTTTGATTTAAGTTTCCCCTCTTGAAAAATATTCCATATTAAAAAAAATATTTGTAAATAATGTAATAAAAAGATAATTGTAAATATTGTAATATGAATTTTAAATTAATATTGAAGGTCAAAAATACAACAATAACATTAAGGAATCGTATTTTTTTATTTTAATTTCTTTTTATTGTTAATTGATTTTATACTTTTGAACACTATTTATTTTCCCTAAAAATATTAAAATTTATTATAACTTAATTATCAATAAAAAAATAATTATCATTATCTACCATGATAGAAATATAACAACCAAATAATATTCACGAAGTAGTTAAAGCTACTCCACTTACTTACTAGAGTTTGGGATAATTCATGGGCAAAGATAAATGCATAATTTTACATTTTGTATTTTAGATATTATGGTTTAATGATTGATATATAATGTAGTATTATTATTGATGTTGAGATTCAACAAGAAGATCCTAGTGAAAATTAAGCACCTACACTAGGATGGAGCCTCAAAATATTTTTAGGTGGATGTCTATTTATAGATGCATTTCTATTTATAGATGTATGTGCAAGTTCTATTTATAGATTTCATGTCTATTTATAGATGCATGTCGACTATTATTATCCCTTAATATTAGTTGGAAAATAAACAATAATCTATTCTCAATGAACACTTGGAAATAGTTAATTGAAGTGGCAAATCAGTTAGCTAAAGGAATTTCGAGTTAAGAGTTTGGTTGGTGGGACATGCAAGTGGACTTAGTTGTTAATGAGTGATTCGAAGTTGTAACAGAAGTGCAGCTATGAAAGTTGTAAAGTAGTTTAACTCAGTTAAGTGAGTTAAACTCAGTTGTGATAGTTGTAACTGAAGATACACTAGTGAGAGATCAAGTGAATTAATTAATTCACAATCAATGGCCTCACATGCAACTGAAAATTTACTACTATTAACTGCATCCATGTCAGATCTAGTGGAGACCCAGTTGAGTTTTAGGTGAAAGGGAAGATAACTATCAATTATGAAATTATTCGGTTGCACACATTCAACCACACACACATTGGATGTGCCCATGAGGATTTCACAGTCAAGGCAAGCAGGATTCCATTCATTCAGGGATTACTATTAGCTGGGATTGCGAAGTGGAGGCAGGATGTCTAGAGACAGTAAATTGGCTAAGGAACTTGCCAATTTTTGTATGACAGTGTGAGACAGTTAGCTCATGTACTAAGAGCTCTTGGATTAGAGATTTGTATGTAATTGTTTCATGATCCATGATATAATACATAATAGAATATAGTGGGGTTTTTAGATATAAACTTTCCTCGGGTAAATTATCTGTGCTATGTGTGATTGATCTTTCTTCATGATATTGTGATTGGCGATTGTGTTTCAAATTCCGCAAAGATTTTGTAAAAGTGATTATGTATTTAACATTAACATATTATTATTAGATCAGGATAATCTAGGCAATACATATTTTGTATTAAATTTATACATGGTATCAGAGCACAAGAAATTCCAATTTTGAAGCAAGAGTTGAGTTTGTTGGTGGAAAGAATTCGAATTTGTTGTAAGAATTTCTTGGCGCTATAGCTGATTCAAGATCGAAATGGATTTCAATGGCTTGAGGTTCGAGTATGCACTTGAGTGCATCTCGAACTAAGGCAGTACTCGAAGACAGTGGCTTGAAGGAATTCATTGAAAAATATGTTCCTAAGCCAGATGCTGCAGATGCTCCAAATCTTGATACATGGAAAAAGAAAGTGGAAAAGGCGAGGAGGAACCTGTTGGAGGGAGTACGATACCACATTGTCTCATGCCTCCATGGAAAGCCACAAGATATGCTATGTGGAAGGATTTGATGGATCTATTCCAAAGCAACAACGACCATATGAAATTGGCGCTCAAATATAAACTCAGGAAGATCAAGATGGAAAAGGGCGACAACATTCCAAAGTATCTCACGAAGTTTGTCCAATGTCGGGATGAACTAGGGAGTGTGGGAATAACCGTTGCTAATGATGATTTGGTGAGATTGGCTCTCTTGGGACTTAAGAGTTGCCACAGTTATGAAGACTCTATCAACAGACGGGAAAGATTGCTGGATTGGGAATGACTGTGGTCGAATCTGGTGTAGGAGGAGTTTAGGCAGAGCACCAGAGATGGCTCTTCATCAAAGCATGATGATGAAGAGGATTATGCTTTGGCTGCCAAGGTGAAGAAGGGGAAGGGGAAGAACTTCCATTCTAAATCTGAGTCTAAATGCAAGAAGCTGGATATGTCCAAGGTGAAGTGTTTTCACTATCACGAACATGGGCATATTGCTACTAACTATCCACAAAAGAAGAAGATCAAGAAGGTTGCTGGAGCTGCAACTGGTGAGGCCCTTGCCTCGCAATTTGAGCTTGAATTCTCTTTGATCGCATGCATGGTGTCAATTGCATTGGGATCGGTGTGGTATTTGGATAGTGGTAGATTCCTTTCACATGACGGGAGATAAGGAACTTTTCAGTGACTTGGAGGAGAAATATCTCCAAATGCATATAGAGATGGGCAACGACGGATGGTACAATGTGAACGGAATTGGTACCATTACCTTTCAGAGGGAGTCAGGTAAACCATTTCAATTGAAATATGTTATGCATGTTCCAGTTTTGAAGAAAAATTTGGTCTTAGTCACAATGTTGGAGGACAAAGGCTATGACGTTGTTGTTAGCGATGGAAAAACTTTCCTGCGACATAAAACAACAGGTCAAGCCAAGAGGATAGGGATTCGAGTTAAGAATCTCTACAAGCTGGAGGTAGATGGCTGCACTACCATGATGGGAAAAGCAAAAAAAGTGGTGAGCCGAGATGAGGGTGAATTATGGCACAGGCGATTGGGCCATCTTCATCGTGGAGCCTTGAAAGTCATGCAACAAATATCTACTGGACTTCCAATGGGAACACTTGCTCAGTTAGATCAGTGCAAGAGTTGCACCATGGGAAAGTATATAAAATCCACCTTTCATGAGAAGGAGAACCGTGCTTCGGGGATCCTTGAGAGAGTTCACACAGACGTGTGTGGACCATTCTAGGTTGCTTTAACAACAAAACATAAGTACTATGTTATTTTTGTTGATGAATTTTCTCGTAAATGTTGGATCTTCTTCATGTAGAAGAAAGATCAAACATTCTCAAAGTTATGTGAGTTTAAGGCATTGGTGGAGAAAGAGTCGGGGAAGCAAGTGAAGGCTCTTAGGAGCGATAATGGTGGAGAATACATCTCTAATGAATTCAAGAAATTCTGCAACAAAGAAGGAATTTGAAGAGAACTCATAGCACCTCATAACCCACAAGAAAATGGGGTCGCGGAGAGGAAGAATAGAACGATCGTGGGTGCAACACAAGCGATGTTGCATGATCAGGGCCTACCAATGCATTTGTGGGCAGAAGCATGCAACATTGCAGTTTATGTGCAAAACCTTTGTCCTCATAGAGTACTTGGCATGAGTACACCTGAAGAAGCTTTCACTGGTAAGAAACCGAATGTTTCACACTTTAAGATTTTTGGCTCATCTGCTTATGTGCATGTGACCAAGGATGCCAGGAAGAAGCTGGAGTCGTCTGTTGAAGTTAGGATTTTTTTGGGGTACAGAGAAACACCCCATAATTATTGTGTGTATTTTCCTAACAACATAATGAATATGACGGGATATAAAATTCGATGAAGGGAAAGCCATGCGGTTGTCGCTTGAGAGGGATATGGACTTGCATGCAGAGGAGGTACTGCTGGTTCCCAAATATGAGTCTCAAGATGTGGATCAACCACATGAGGAGGTTCATGGATTTGATGAGTCCACTCACGCAGATCCATCCATTAGAAATGGCAGAAGGCGTACCACATAAGCTGATAGGCTGAGACTTGATGCTGCACAAAATGTAGGAGCCCCTACTTCACAGTGCAGACAAAGACAGTCTGTTGACCGATTTACTGGATACATGGCTCTCATGAGCAAATGTATTGTGACTGAACCATCTTCCTTTCAGGAAGTAGTGCAGGAGCCCACATGGGTAGATGCAATGGTGGAGGAGTATGATTCCATTGTCAAAAACAGTGCTTGGGAAATTTTTCCAAGGCCAGTTGATAAATCAGTGGTAGGTTTGAGATGGATCTACAAGGTAAAGCAAACTGCTGATGGGAGTGTAGAGAAATACAAGGCTAGATTTGTGGCCCGGGCTTCTCACAGATTGAGGGGATAGATTATGAAGACACCTTTGCACCTGTTGCAAGGTATTCTTCCATAAGATCCATCCTTGCTCTCTCAGCACAGATGGGCTGGCGTATTCATCAGATGGATGTGAAAATTGTGTTTCTCAATGGGATCATTGAGGAAGAGGTGTACATAGAGCAGCCTGAAGGTTTTGATATCTTCAATAGCGAGTCACATGTGTGCTGACTCAAAAGAGCGTTGTATGAGCTGAAGCAAGCACCTCGTGCTTGGTACACTTGGATATACAACTATTTCACCAGACTGGGCTTCACCAAAAGTGAAGCAGATGCAAGCCTATACCAAATTGTGGTGGAGGGTAAGCTTTTAATAATTGTTCTTTATGTTGATGATTTAATATTGGCTGGTGATGAGAAGCTGATACACTCATGCAAGGACAAATGGATGAGGTGAAGTTGCATGGCTTCATGGATGTAGATTGGGCGGGCAATCGATCAGATAGAAAGATCACATTAGGGGGGATCTTTAGCATTGGATCTACAACTGTTTCTTGGTACAAGAGGAAGCAGAGATCCGTGGCACTTAGTTTAGCAGAAGAAGAATCCATGGAAGCGAGTCAAGCTGCATGTGAGGCTATCTGGATGAGAAAGATATTGTTTGGTTTGTTTGGTTCTCATTTAGATCCGACAATGATTTTTTGTGATAATCAGAGTTGCATTAAACTCTCGATTAATCCTGTGTTTCATGATCGATCTAAGAATATAGATATCTGATACCATCATCTCAGAGATTGTGTGCAGATAAGGGTCATGTTGCTTCAGTACATTCCTACGGAAGATTAGGATATAGATATTCTGACAAAGGTGCTCACCAGGAGAAAATTCGAATACCATAGAGACATGATCGGGGTGAAGGATAATCCCTTTCTTGTTGAGAGGGAGTGTTGAGATTCAACAAGAAGATCCTAGTGAAAATTAAGCACCTACACTAGGATGGAGCCTCATGATATTTTTAGGTGGATGTCTATTTATAGATGCATGAGGAAATTCTATTTATAGATGCATGTCTATTTATAGATGTATGTGCAAGTTCTATTTATAGATTGCATGCCTATTTATAGATGCATGTCGATTATTATTATCCATTAATATTAGTTGGACAATAAACAATAATCTATTCTCAATGAGCACTTGGAAATAGTTAACTGAAGTGGAAAATCGGTTAGCTAAAGGAATTTTGAGTTAAGAGGTTGGTTGGTGGGGCATGCAAGTGGACTTAGTTGTAACTGAGTGATTCGAAGTTGTAACAGAGTCGAAAGTGAAGTTATGAAAGTTGTAAAGTAGTTTAACTCAGTTAAGAGAGTTAAACTCAGTTGTGCTAGTTATAACAGAAGATACACTAGTGAGAGATCAAGTGAATTAATTATTAATTAATTCACAATTAGTGGCCTCACATGCAACTGATTATTTAATACTATTAATTGCATGCATGTCAGATCCAGTGGAGACCCAATTAAGTTCCAGGTGAAAGGGAAGATAACCATCAGTTGTGACATTATCCGGTTTCACACATGCAACCACACACACATTGGATGTGCCCATGAGGATTCCGCAGTCAAAGCAAGCAAGATTCCATTCATTCAGGGATTGCTATTAGCTGAGATTTCACAGTGGAGGCAAGCTGTCTGGAGACAGTAAATTGGCTAAGGAACTTGCCAATTTTTGTATGACAGTGTGAGACAGTTCTTGGATTAGGTCTTTGTATGTAATTGTTTCATGATCCATGATATAATACATAATAGAAGATAGTGGGGTTTTTAGCTATAAGCTTTCACGGGTAAATTATCTGTGTTATGTGTGATTGATCTTTCTTCATGATATTGTGATTGACGATTATGTTTCAATTCCGCAAAGATTTTGTAAAAGAGATTCTGTATTTAACAATAGCATATTATTGTTAGATCATGAGAATTGAGGGAATACATATTTTGTATTAAATTTATACAATTGGTTTATACAAAATTTTATTGTTTAATTATTATCAAATTAAATTATTAGTTTAGATTTATCTTCATTTTAGATTTACTAAGCATAAAGAAAGATCAAATCTCTTTTCACTTTAAAAGAAATTTGCACCTCAAAAGATTTAATTTCTTTATATGCTTGAGAGATCCGAAGTTAAGATGAATCTAGGCTAGTAGCATACATATGTTACTAGCCTAGGTTCATCTTAACTTCAGATCTCCCAAGCACCTATATATATATACTCCATGGTTTCTTGATTTTGAGGCCACAACCATGTTGGTTTGGGTGAGACTTCCAAACCTTCCCCTTCCCTTCTGATACCACAAAATTCTCGAGGATAATGGAAATGCTTTAGGAAAATTTAAAAAAATGGACATGGGAAGAACGAAGAATGATATCTTCACCTTTGCCAGAATTTGTGTGGAGATTGACCTTAGTAAAGGATTTCCAAATCACATAACATTGAAGCATAATAATCTATAGTGGTCTCAAGTTTTGGACTATGAAAACACGACATTCTGATGTCATGTATGTTTTCAAATATGAAACTCACATAATATATGTTGATAGGAAAATGCTCCCCCCCCCCCCCCCAAAAAAAAAGAGAGGTAACCAAATAGGGCAACAGGATTATAGTTTTCCGAGCTCCCCCCTTTAGAAGATGAGGAAGAAGACACCAAACAGAGTAACCCGGTCCAAATAGATGCAGAGATTAAGGATCAATCTAGACACCAACAAGGATGGGTCTCATCGACACAGACAAGAATGAGCAGACATGTACAACAGTGCTATGTATTTGAAGGTACACATAAAATAGAAGGCCTTGGGGGCACATAAAGAGACCATATCTTAGAGAGTTCATACTCTAAGAAAGAAGCTCCCCATTTGGATGAAGGAAGAGACTTGGCTTTGGTTCTTGTTGAACCAAATTTGGATGGTTAACACAAGGTGCAAAAAAATAAGGGTAAAAAGATAAGCTAAGTGTATAATATCTTACTTTAATGCTCACATCTTATTGCCTCATATTGTTATGGTTTTTGTTAGCTATGTGCTAAGAGGTGTTTTTAAAAGAATGTTGAATAACATATGCAAAATGTAATTTTATTTTTTGTCATGTTGAATAAAATTACACACGCGTATACACATTCAAGAACACTATTGGAAAAATCATGGGTTGTCAAAAACTAGAGCCCAAAAATTACCAAACTGCGAATTGACTATTTTACCTCAAATTTTTATTTGTTTGTTTTGTTTTGTTTTGTAATTTGACTAAGTCAAAATGTTTAGATAACATAACAGGACATTACAACGCCTCTCTAGACAATACATATTAACATTGTTAAATAAAAATGTGTTTGATTTTTCAAAATATATAATTATAAATTTTTTTATAAGAGTGAGGTATAAATGCTTAAATTATTGTAAAATTTATTTAAAATAAAATTTTGTTTTGTTGTTGTTTTTTTTTCTTAAATGTATATAACCACTTCAATATATAACTTATTTTTGACTTTTTATTTTTTAAGTCCAGAGTGTTAGGTTTTTAAGTTTTTAAGAGAATGTTGAACCTTCAATTAGATAGTTAGTTAAGATTTCTTTATGATGGAAATTAAGTTATTTTATTATAGCCAGAAATTTTATTGAGATTAAATGATTTTTTATGTTTATTATTTTTTATTGAATATATGAGTATACACTTACATAAGTATGAATGTCAATAACATCTTTCACAATTATAGAGTAACAGAGACATTGCTCCATAGCACCAAAAAAAACTTAGAATTAATGAATCCATTTAATTTCTTTTGAGTAGGCTCTCAAATTCATCTTTGGTGTGAAGAAACCTAAAAAGAGATTAAAGAATAGAATGAAAAACTATGCAATAATTCAAAATCCCATTAACAATAGTAAACTTGTATTGAATGCATTACCGTTAGGTCTCAATGCCCACTCTTCACAAACATCCCACCACACTCACATGTGAATATAAATTCATTCTTATGGTTTAGAATCTAGATATATTTCAAATTTACTCACATCTACGTGTCAGTTAAAAAACACTTAATGTGATGTCACTTGTGTTTTTATCTTATTTTTAAGAGTTTACGCGTGGCTTAAATAATTTCAAAAAATTAGGTAGTTGGAGTGTTTAAATCGTTTTTTTATGACGGAAATAGGTTCAGCACCATCAAAAATCCTTGAGCACCCAAAATCTTAAAATTTTACAGCTATAATCTAAATTTTCAAAATTTTCTGCTGGAAATTTTCATATTCTTGCCAAAATTTCTAAATTATTTTGTGGATTTTTTACACTACAACTTTTTAAGCTTCACAAATCCTATTTCTCATGAAATGAAATGAACTTTGCACTCTTTAGAGCCCCTTGAAAGACTTATGATTCTCAAGCTCTTTGGTTGGCCATTCCATCAAATTCCTCATCAATGGGCCTTCTAATTTGCAGAAAGGAGATAATTGCTGCATCTTTATAAAAACATATTGTAATTTGCACCCAAATAATAATTATGGTTGAATTGAAGTTTTTGGAAATGCTTAGAATGTAAGGAAAAATATGCATAGGGACAATGTGGTAAATATTGTAATTTGCACCCCAATATTAATTATAGTTGAATTGAAGTTTTTGGAAATGGTTAGAATGTAAGGCAAAATATGCGTAGGGACAATCTGGTAGGTGGTCAATGAAACACACGTTTTTACGTCAGGGGTTCGATTCCTTTGCAAGTAATCATCAGGTTGGTGGACTTTTGAAATGTGCTATGTGATTGGTTTGAAAGTCATAAAATAAAGAGCAAAGGTAAGACGAAACATTTTTAATTTTAAATTAAAGAAGATAATTTTTTCTACCAAAATATTGCAATTTAATAATGTGCTCACCCTTTTTCTAACAAAAATGTTAAAAGCTGATAATGTGTATGGTACACAAAGGTAGATATAATACTAAGTAGAGTTCAATCATTTATTTTATATTATGTATTAATATAACTGAATTTTGATAATTTTGTCTTAATTATTTATGTAATTGATATTTTTTTTTAAGGAAAGATCTATAATATTTAAGATTATTAGTTTAGTCTATATTGATATGATTTTAAAAGTTTAATGTGTAACTATGCCATTGTGTGTATAGAAAATTTCTATGTCATTCTGTGCATAGAAAATAATTTATTAGTCGTTTGTAAGAGATAGAATTTTACTAATGTTAAATGCTTCATGATTTGGAGGTGTTGATTTATTTCTTTACAACACTTATCTAATTAAAAGTTGAACATTTATCTAATTAAAAGTAATTTTAGGTTATATTTTAAAATAAAAAAAATGATTTCAACCAGGAAATTCAGTATCCCGTATTAATCATGGTTGGTAATGCCAAATAAAAAGCCATAAAATTTCATATAGTATTTAAATTTAATCCATATATATTTTGATTACAATTTATATTTTAAATACTTTTATTTTATATCAATAACTTTGTATTTTTTTTGAATAAAACTTTATCATATAAAATTCTTAATACATATTCTATTTCTTAATATTTTCCAAATTAATATAAAATTACAATAACAATTATCTTCTCTATTCATATATTTCTTCTTTACTAATATTATAAAATTAGTTGGAGAGTATGTGATTTTCTTAATACTGGTGAATGTGAAAGTATGATAATAATATTATTATTTTTTTAAGGTGAAAGTTATCATAATTTAGCTGTTAATGGGCAATGTTGGTTTTTTAGTTTTCAATTAGCCATGACGACAATCATCGTTGATTGTTATATGTAAATATAGTTGATTCATCACTATTATTTAAGGAAAACTATACAAATATAAAATAATTTGGTGATGGCTTGTAAAGGGGCACATTTTCACTTTATTGTAAGCCTTTAACTATTGGGTTATTAACTTGGTTCCTTATGTTCAAGGAAGACAAACTCTTAGCTAATCAAAATAATTTTTAGGCCTTACTCCAAAACCAAAGTTGGTTTAACTTAAATAATATTTACAAGAATGCTAGTTTTTTTGTGGTCATTACTACAACTCCCTCTAATAAGGTCATATACTTTCTTGTAACAAGAAACCAAGTACTATTTATCCTACCTACTTGAGGTTCCCTAGTCCTACCTACTTTTCCACAAAAACAAAATGTCAAAAGAATGGTTAAATACTTGTAAATCATATAACTTGGAAAGATCCTTTGGTTGCTTACCCTCATGGACAAGACATTATTCGGAAACAAGAATCTTCTAGCTATACTCTAACTTGAGTTTAATTTCTACAACATAACTAGTAACATTCATCCATACTATTATTGATATTCAATTAATTGTTTTGACCAAAATATAAAATTTGGGAGAGATTTCAAACCATGCCTTGCAAAAATCTTGCACATAACTATTATTAACAAAACCTTCATCCCAAACATACACAAGTAAGTAGAGTTGTAGTTAAATGTTGAATGCTACGTCCCTATAATACTAGTGTAGCCCCCATATTGTTAATGTTGTGCCCCCATAGAAACCCTATATTGTTATTGTTGTGCCCCATAGAAACCCACTATTGTAATTGTTGAGCCCCTTACATTATTATTTTTATGTAGGCCCTAATTATATTTTGATCCTTTAATACTCCTATATACACCAAGGAGGTCTTGTCATTTGAATCATCCAAGAATGGTTCATTTATGTGACGTAAAAGGAGATTACCCCCTCGAAGAGGCTTATTTTCAAGTCGTTGATCTATCTTTTCTTACGTTTTTGTGATATGGTTACATAAAATTTGGTATTAAACTTCACAAAATAATTTATTGTGGAATGTGATGCCTCAGGAAATAACATTGGTGTTGTTTTAATGCAAGAAGGAAGACCCATTGCTTTTGAAAGTCATCTAATCAAGGGAAAGTATTTACACAAACCTATTTACGAGAAGGAAATGTTGGCAATATTACATGCTCCAAAGAAATGGCATGCTTACCTAATTGGAAGGTACTTCAAGTTATAAACAGATCATGATAGTCTTTAATACTTCTTGGAACAAATATTATCTTCAGAAGAACTGCAAAAATGGGTCACAAAGATGTTGGGTTATGACTTTGAAATCATCTACAGAAAGGGAAGAAAAATATTGTTGCAGATGCACTCTCAAGAAGGGATGAGGATGTGGAAACATTGCTCTATGCCGTTTCTATTATCTAACCTGATTGGATAACTGAAGCAAGGGATGAATGGAAGAATGCCAAAGAGGTTTAAACACTCGTTCAAAAGTTGCAGCAAGATCCTAGTGCATTTGATATATTTATCTGGAAAAATGATTCATTATTGTACAAAGATAACTTATAACTATGTAAGAACTCCCAATTCAAACAAAAAGTTCTTTTAGAATTTCACACATCTCCTATAGGGGGGTACTCAATAGTTTTAAAAACTTACCACATGGTCAAGAAGGATTTTTTTGGGATGACATTAAATATGATATTTATAAGTTTGTGGCAGAATGTTTGGTTTGCCAACAATATAAAGTTGAGACAATTAAGACCCCGAGTATTTTACACTCATTATCCATTGTAAGTCAACATTGGGAGGAAGTATCAATGGATTTTATCACAGGTTTACCCAAGTCCGAAGAAAAGAGTGTCATCATGGTGGTAGTTGATAGACTTACCAATTATACACAATTTTGTGCACTATCTCATCCTTTCGAAGCAATTACAGTCTCTACTAGATTTTTGGAAACAATTCAAAAGCTACATGGAAACCTAAAGATTATTTTAAGTGATGAAGATCCCATTTTCACTGGAAATTTTTGGACAAAATTATTTTCTTTTCTTGTTACTCAATCGGCTCATAGCTCATATTATCATCCTCAATCTAATGGGAAAACTGAGATAGTGAACACATGTTTGGAAGTATATCTTTGTTTCTTTGTATATGATAAAAAAACAAAATGGGCCAAGTGGTTACCTCTGGCAGAATGGTGGTATAACACTTCATTCCATACCACAAAAAAATGAGCCTATTTATGACACTTTATGGATATCATCCACCATCCATCACATCGTCTTTAAGAGAATTCTAAGCTTAAATTAGTGGAAGATCACATGAAGCATCAAAAACAAGTTCTCCAACTCTTAAAGGATAACACAAATCTAACACAAAATCTATTGAAACAACATGCATATCAACACGACAATGAAAGAATTTTTGATGCGAGAAATTTGGTATTTTTACGACTACAACCATACAAACAAATGTCCCTCAAGTAAGCTAAGAAGGATAATACATTATCACCCGAGTATTGTTGCCCTTACAAGGTATTGCAAATGATTGATACTGTGGCATGCAAATTGGAGTTGCATGCATCTTCGCGAGTACACCCAATTTTCCATGTCTCATGATTAAAGAAGATTATAGGTGACAAGTTCCTAGTTCAAATTACATTGCCAGAACTTTAAGAGGAAGGAAAAATCATATTGGAACCTAAAGTAGTTATAGAATCAAGAATCCGACAACTACGAAATTGATCAATTTTAGAGTATTTCATTAAGTTGAAGACTTAACTACTGAAGATTCCACATGGGAGTATGAGTATTTCATACAAAAACATCCAAAACTACTCAAGCATTGAGGACAACCCTTTTTTGAAGGAGAGGGGCATGTTAGGTTTCTATAATACTAGTGTAGCCCCCATATTGTTAATGTTGTGCCCCATAGAAACCCACTATTGTTATTGTTGAACCCTTACATTATTATTGTTATGTAGGCCCTAATTATGTTTTGAACCTTTAAGACTCCTATATATACCAAACATGTCTTGTCATTTGAATCATCCAAGAATTGTTCATTAATATGATGTAAAAGGAGGTTACCCCCTTGAAGAGGATTATTTTCAAGTCATTGATCTATCTTTTCTTCTCATTTTATGATCTAGTTACATAACATTTAATAACTCTTTCATCAAACACTATGGATGCATCCTTCAATGCCATCAATAAAACACTATCCCTTTGAAGACCAATGCTTGAAAACCCAATCGGCCTTCCGTTCATGAGCACCTTGCCGGACATAAATGCATAAAGCCACAAAAGTAAGTAACCTCGACTTGGAATTTTTTTTTAAACCCCATGGATTCTACTTGCACCTAAAACATCTTATCAAACAATTATCATTCAATGTTAACATGAAAAGAACCCTTCCATATTTAGAATATTAACTCAGGTTGGACTTGAGCAATACAAAGTGATGCATGTTGTAAGTTGGCACTACACTTTGCCATCAAACCCTCAAATATAAGCAAAAAAAGAAAAACGTCAAAAATTCAAACTCCTTAGAAAAACAAAAAACAAACTCAATCCTAGACAAAACTTAACCCTTCTTTAATTTCATAACAATGAGAATTACGAAACCATTCTTCTACTCTATAATCCTAATTCGTCCATATTTGATCCATGTGCTTGCAATGCTTTGCAATGCTATATCCGACTATGTTATACTCTCTATCAATGATTTTGTATTTCAAATATTATTCACATTAATATATTTAAAATTTTCCCTTTTGAAAAATATTTCCACACTTTAAACAAACATATATAAATATTGTAAATACAAATTATAATTAATATTGAATATAAAAATATAAAGATACTAATATAGAGAAAAAAAATTATCATTTTCCTATTTACATTTATGTTATATATTTATATAAATTAAACATATAATTTTAAAAATATTTATAAACAAATTTAAAATTATAATTTTGGATATATTAATATATTATAATTTAAATATAATAAAATTAGTTATATAAATAAATAAATTTTACATATTTTAAATAATAATATTCAGCACAATAATATGCGCAAAGTAATTAAATGACTCCACATCCATCAAAGAAGTAAGCACTTAGTTCATTTACACAACATATAAAACATTCTTGTTTTTCATATTGGAGTGTAGGACACTTCTTGTTTAAAAACACATATGTATTTTTTATATTGTATTTTAATGTACTTGTACTTTGAAGCATTTTAATAAGAAAAAAATTGTAAATTTTATTGTTTAATTTTTAAGTGATTAAATTATTAATATTAATATTGTTTTTTTTAAGGAAAAAACATTAGTTTATATAGTATTACTATATTTTCTAATGTCCAAAAACTATAAGCATAAATAATTTTAGCAAAAAAGTTCACATGAGTACCAAAAATTTGACATACTAACCATAAAGTGTATATTCTAAGTAAGGAGCCAAAAATTATTCAAATATACAACTAATTAAATAAACTTAGACATAAATAAATAAATGCTACAGGAGCAATATAGATCCATATTCTACAAGAGTGTTGTCCACCAAGTATTGTAAGTGCATTGAGCCGGAGGCCACAACAAAACCTTTTTTCGACAGAGTATCAACCACAGTGTTGGATTCCCTTAATATGTGTTGGAATGAGATATTCACAAAGGATTGTTTGAGATAATGAATGTGGTTGGGCCAACCTTCAAGGTTTTGTGGATGAAATGTAGTATTCCCTAACACACCATCTATGAGGGATTTGGAATCCCCATATATATGTATAGAGTCCATAGAGATTTCTTTGCAAACCAAAGAAGACCCCATAATGCCAAGATCTCAACCCTCATGTTTGAAATAGTGCCTCTGTGCCAGTATATTTTGTATTGTTTCCTGTGACATATGCGAAGCCATGCCCCACATCTGCATATGCATGCTTGTGCCGCACCATCAAAATACCCAACAGGGAAATGAATGCGTGGATGTATATATCGATAACTTAGATCTTTATCCTTTTGCAAGCTTATGTTGAGTGTGCCCATACAAGTCGCAACATTGGTACAAATCCTGTGGGTGTTGGTGGAGATACCTTCAAATATGTATCCATTCCTTGCTTTCCATAATTCCCAGAAAATGTATATTGGAATAGGATGGTGTGTACCCCTTCTCACTCCACCAGTGAAGGCATAGTTCAATAGAAATCTAAGTTCTAATGGGAAGATGAAAAAAAAGATAAGTCCAACGCCATACCTATGATGCAATCGGGCACTCCAACAGTAGATGTAGATTTGTCTCAGGTGAGTTATGACATAAAGTGCACTGTCCAGGTCCATGCATACCCCTCTTATGCAATTTTTCCCAAGTAAAAGTTTTGTCTTTCTAGACCAACCAGATGTATAAAATTATCTTAGTAGGGACCTTCATTTTACATATTTTTCGGAACCAACTTATGTTATTTAGAGAGATTTTGGAGCACATAATATACATGTAAGTTTCTGTGTCTGCCACTCTTCCTTTGTGAAAATTCCTAGCCCATGTAATATGATCACCGGGCCTTTCTGATCTTCACAAGCCCGTCCTTATGAGTTCCATTCTGTGGTTATCCCAAACCTCAGCACAATGCCCATCAGTCTGGTATCATTTGTGTAGGTTTTAACCCTGAACAGAAATTATCTACACACGAATCTTATAACATAAAATAAACAATAGCTAGAGCATAAAACATAAAATAGATAAACACAGAGATTTTCCCCTGGATCCCAAATCGGGACGACCAGCTTGATTTTTCATTATATTCCTTTTAGTGTTACAATACATATATATACATGCCGAAGCATACATGAACCCTAATCAATTAACCTTGGATTATAACATAACCGTAGTTATCTTGACCGGATCTACTCAAATACCAGGGGCCGAAAACCATCGTACCCCAAAACCATGTGCAAAACCATGCACGAAACCATGGGCGCGGACTACATACCCAAAAATTTGTAGTCTTTCAAACTAGAAACCTCCCATTCCAGTGATGTATAACATGTTCCAAATAGAAGTATCCCCTGGCATGTAATCTATCTATGATGTTCACCAAGAGTCCAGTGGAAAAATTGACACCCAAAATGTTATATAAACATATGAGTATGAAATTACCAGTACCAAAAGACCAACAAAGTCGTTGGAGAAACCAAAATTTATTTTATGGAAACTCAACCAGATATAAGAGCCAATTTTTTTACCTATGGAGCCATCCCTAATACATGTCGATGCATTTCTTTGTTTGAGATACTTTTCCCAAATGATGTCCCTCTAGGTACCTTCTCTAAAAAGAGCACACCATAAGGACTTAATCAACATGTCCCATCCAAAAAATTTCACATCCAGAATCCCCCATCCTCCATATTATTTTGGGATAGTGATCTTCTCCCACTTAATTAGATGGAATTTTCTTCCTTCCCCTGTGCTTTCCCAAATGAAATGTGCCATTATACTCTAGATTTTGGATATAATAGACGAGGGAATAATATATAGGCGTGCCTAGTAAACCGAGATATGTTGGAGTACCGACTGTACAAGAGTGAATCCCCCCCCCCGCCAGGGAGAGCCATCTATGGGACTAACCAAATAATTTCTGACGAAATTTATCCAGTATCCATAGCCAATCGATAGATCTGTAATTGTTGGGCTTCAGTTTGTATCCCAAATATGTAAAACCCTCACACAGGGGCTTTGTAGCCACCCCAAAAATACTACCAATAAATTCAGTCACCTCTTGTTTTCTGCCAGAGTAAAGGAGAAGTGATTTGCCTCCATTTACCATTAATCCAGATGTCTCACAAAATCTCATAAAGATATAATGCAGTGCCAACCATTGTGCTTTGGATACCATCCCGAAAGTGAGGATATCGTCAACAAAGAACCTATGGGATATGTTGACTTGCCTACCCAGATTTATACCATAGAAAATACCGATATATCGAGCCTCACTGATCTTGTGACTGAGTCCAACCATAACAAGAAAAAATAGCAGGGGCGACAATGAGCATCCCTGTCGTAAACCCCTTCTAGCTTGGAAAAAATGGGAAGAATATAATCAACACAATAAACTGTACCAAAGTAACACATGCCATAATCCATTTAACATTGTATATTGCTAGACCAATCTTTGTCAATATGAGATGCAAAAATGTCCAATCCACACAATCATGTGCTTTATGCAAACCCAACTTCATGACTAATATATATGAATATATGTTTGATTTTTATAGATTTATAATTATGAATAATTTAATAAGTGTAGAATATAAAAGTTTAAATTCATTATATTTTTTTTCTGGATCACATGATTGTGTTAGGACATGATTCTTGTATCACGTAAAGGGTGGAGACATAATTTAATAGTTACCTTCACATTACTTCTTTCAATTACTATCTACACTGGTTTGTGGTTCACCATGAAATTGTCGGGGGGTTCAGACGTAACTAAAAAAATATGACGAAGATATTATTTCAAGGTACATAGGGTGAGGGAGATTGCATTTATAATGGCTATGGTATCAAGTTTGTTACTGAGTCTGGTAATTTTAGGAAGACAAAGGAAGAAGTGATGATGAAAGAAGTATGAAGGACTCTCTTTAACCTGAGGCACTCTTGTGGCTTCACTACTTGGCAGTCCTACGTTTGCGCTCTGGGGATTCTAGTTTGTTGGACAACAATGGGTAGTCACTCTTTATGTTTCATGAATCTTCCTTTTCACCACTAGTATTAGTTTGAGGTTTACCTAGATATTTTATTTTTATTTTTTGTGGGTTTTTTCCATCCCTCCTTTTTCCCATCCATTGCAACAAGTACAAGGGATGTGGAATTATTCATTTTCCTCGGGGAGAAAGGAAAAGTAGTTTGGATTTGCATACACTAAGGCCTATCAAACTTTCCTTGTCATGTTTTTGGCTCCAGGTGAGGGCCTTGCTTGACTAAACGTTTGACACAATAAGGCCTTGATGGTGGTGTCTCACAAGGGGTTTTCGTTATAGTGCTAGCTTTAAGTGTGGTGATGGTGGTTAATTTGATTTTGGTGGTGGTGTTGGAGTCGATTGTAGCTCTAGTGCTGCATTCAATAATTATAGGGGTGTGTAGCTTCTAATGTAATGAGGCTCAAAATTTGGTGTTTGTATCAATGACAGAGGGCTAGTGCCATGATTGATGTAGGGAATATGATGCTCTTGAGTAAGTAAAAAAGAAACAACGTGAAAAAGAAATGTAACAACCTCAACAAAAAGACAAGAAATAGGTCATTTTTGGGGCATAGGGGTGGAATATGTGACCAAACAATCCCAACAATGGTTCACCCAACAAACGTATCAAAAAATCTAGAGAAAAGTCAATGATTTGGTTGATTTGGTCTAGTATCAACAAAGTTACTTTCCCAACAAGGATGAGTTCCAAGCTTAGGTCCAAGACTCCAGATTCTCCAAGCCCAAGAACACCAAATTATTTAGGGGCATGGAATTTTATTAGATGGCCAAAAACTTGGTGGACATCACTATGAAAAAGTAGGGACATCTAGAACCTAAAATTGTGGATAGATTGAGAAGACTAGATGTTAAATTCATTATATTATGTAGAGTGGATTTTAAAATGATGTGGGAAATGGACAAAGCCAAGATTATTTTAGAGGTCATTGGCACATCAGATTCCAATTACACCATCTCCAATTTGATTCTTTTTGAAGATGAGTCTTAGAAAAAGCTTTTGGGAAAACCAAAGAGCCCAAGATGACCTCTCAGCCAAGACCCTTTGAACCCACCCCTCCATGATGTTTTTTGTTGCAAGATTCCTTATGCTCGTAGTTGTTTACATGCCATATTTCATGTATTGGTTCATTGTTCATATGTAAGTACTTAGTTATACTTTGAACAGGTTGGTTAAGTGTAATCTGGATCATATATAAAGACATTTTCCAAGTTGGTGGAGACCTAGTTTTATTTTTGGAAAAGCCCAACTATATATGGATTTACTTCTTTTTCTACGATATCAATATATAGAAACATAAC
This sequence comes from Pinus albicaulis, assembly GCA_034641835.2. Classification (NCBI taxonomy): domain Eukaryota; kingdom Viridiplantae; phylum Streptophyta; class Pinopsida; order Pinales; family Pinaceae; genus Pinus; species Pinus albicaulis. The sequence goes on from CM076584.1 coordinate 1,524,047,642, forward strand.
CTTTTTAGTACATAGAAAAAAATAATATAACTTAAAAAATAAATTGATAGTAAAAATTATTTAAAATGAATTCTTTTTATAATATTATTTTCTCAATCACGAAGTATTAAAATATGCTTATACACTTCAACAAATAATTGATCTTTGCTTGATTAGTTTCAAATTTATGGGCCTTCAACTGGGTATTCCAAACCTTACATTTCTCTTTGGTGAAGGCTATGGTATTCTTCATGTGAGTTTCATTGAGCATACCTTCACACAACTATGAATGTCACTAACATCTCCCACAATTGTATAGCAACAAACACATTGTTCTATATCACTAAAAAGATTCTATCAAATTCCCTTAAATAGATTCTATCAATTTCATCTATATTATGAAAACAAATTCATATTTTTTAATCATATTTTTTAAAAATAAAATGAAGATCTCAAAATCCAAACCCTTTATACATTAAAATTATATTGAATGCACATATCCACCGAGAGGATGATCATTAGATCAAGAGTGAGGAAAAGGAATCAATACTCACTCTTCATGTGAGTACATATTCTTACAACTTTAATAGATTTGACATTTACTCGTAAATGCGTTAGCTCAAGTGATGCTTAATTTAATTCTAATGTGCCAATAAACATATCAAAAACCTTTACTTCTATTTTATTTTTGAGAAGTCACATGTGCCTTGAACCCCCTTAGACCTCATGATCTTGGAGACTTAGACCTCATGATCTTGGAGAATTCGATAGAATAGGGTGAACTTGGCAATGTCCAAAGCCTCTTTCCACACCTTTATGACCAGTGATTCGTTGGTAAATATTTGTTAGCACAAATCTAAGCACTCAAAGATTGATTGTAGTTGAATTGAAGTTTTTTGAAATGGATCATACGTAGATGCAATGTGGTAGAAGGTCTTTTCTCAAATTGCGGTTAACAAAAGGCGTGCTTTTAAGTCATTTTCAAGTAATTATAAATAAAAGTGAGTTGAAATGTGTTGATCAAAGGGTTGGTTTGAGAGTGGAAAAGGAGTTCAGGAAGATTGTATATTTCAAAAAGATTTAGCGATTGTGCTTACTTTAGATGTTAAAGGAGGATGTTTTATATTTATCTAAATAATTTCATAATGTTATAAAGTATAATTAGTCTCAAAATGTCATATGATACTATGAGAATTTGATGTGGGTCGATATGTCAAATTGATATTTTGAATATTGTTTAATGGATATGTTAATATTGTAATTATACTGGTTTAGTTTTGATAATTTTTACTTAAATTTTAAAGTTTTGATATTTGAATTTTGATGTTTGTTGTTAAATAATAACTAATGTGTTTGTTGTAAGTAATATGTTTCATTGCACTAAGATATTGTTAGACGACTTTAAGATACTTTTGTTAAGTAATCGACAAATTTTATTGTATCAGGGTATTGTTGTATAATCTTGAAGTATGCACTTTTGTTGCAAATATAGTTGTGAACAATGCCAATGTGTTGATGTGGATGGATAGCTCAACTTAACTTATTCAAAAGATGTAACAAAAACTTGAAGAAGAAAAGAAATTGACAATGAGTTTGGCATGTCAATTCTTGGGCAATAAACAAGGAGTTGTTAAGGAGTATAGTTTGACAAATGATCAATTAACCAAATAATTTTCCTCACCTTTACAACCATGGCTTGTGCACTTCTGTCACAAACACAAACAATAAAATCATAATGTGTTGATGTGGATGGATAGATCAACATAACTAGTTTGTAAAGAATCGAACTAAAACTTGGAGATAAAAATAAAGTGGCAATTTTTTTGGCATGATCAATATTGAAACATTGACAAATATTTGTGAAGAAGACATTATACTAACGAACAATTAATTAACTAAAAAACATTCCTCATTGAGATTAAGTGGTAGAACAAAGAAGGAAAAAGGAAAGAGAAATTCAAAATGAGCCATTGAGAACAAAAAAATTTCTTTACGATGAAAAATCAAATATTGATTAAATATATTTTAGAAACCCAAACAAAGACAACATAATCATTAGGGTTTATCCATTTTGTATTACATATCTATGTCATTGTAATTCAACTATTTTGTGTTTATTTTTACAAAGAAAAAAAAGTCCTATAACTCTCAAGGATACTAACCTAGCCTCTATTGGTGCAATCTTAAGATCAGTGATGTGCAACATCATCATTGTGTATAGATAAAATTGGACCGCCTGAAATGATCCACTAGTGGTACATAAAGGGGTAGACTTCAACTCATGCTAAATATCTTTTGGTCTTGGATTGTTAATCTATTTCCTCATGTTTGAAGAAGACGAGTCTTAGCGAATCAGAGATAGTTTTAGGTCATACAAAAATATTGTTTCATTTTAGATAATATTCGCAAACAAATCATAATCCCATGTTATTAGTTTCTATTTCATCATTTAGTACATATTCTGTTAGTATGGATGTGAAACAATATAAAGCACACTAGTGATTATCTTCTTATAATATTTTTTTCTTTTGTAATTTTTTATATAATTATGTAACTTCAAGAGTAATAGTATCATAATAATATTGAATATGAAAACACAATAGTATCATTTTTCGTATTCTTTCATTTTCTTTTAAAGTGAGAAACGTTATCACAATTTAACTGTTAATTAGCAAATAATAACAATCATTATTGGCTTTGATTCACGAATGCATATTGACTCATCATTATTACTTAAGGAAAATCACAACACCTAAAATAATCTCTTGGTAGTCCATACGAGGGCAAAATTTCACCATTTCTAGATGCTTCTGAGTCTTGGATTGTTAAGTTGTTTCCTTACATCCAAGGAAGACAAGTTCTTAGCCGCAATCATAAGAAATTTAGGCCTTACTCAGATTAAAAGATGGTTTCAACTTAAATTATATTTGCAAGAAAACTAATAACCCTTGTGATCATTGCTAAGATGACTCTCAAAAGGGTCATTTGCTTTCTAGTGGTTTGTAACATTAATTTCATACTTGAAACTAGATACTACCTCGGTTACAATTTAACCTCTTTCCCCAGAAAATTTATAATATCATCTTTATTTACATAATATTAAAAAAATTACCAATGATATATATATATTGGATTTTTTTTAATATTATGTAAATAAAGATGATATTATAAACTTTCTGGGGAAAGAGGTTAAATTGTAACCGAGGCAATTTGTTGTTAGTAAACTTTATTTGACTTTAAAATATATTGATAAAACATGTATATGTATAAGTTAAATTTTGATTTAAAATATTATTTTCGATTAAAAATAATTATCTAACATGTAATTAATTAATTTAGTAGAGATTACAATAATTTTTAGTTTTTATATTTAGATAGATTAAGATAATAAAAATGGTCATAAAATTTATGAATCATATCCCTATACATTATTTAATTGTGTGTTGGAATGGTTTCACTTATTATAGCGCCGCGAGGCGCTCTACAAACCAATATGGGGTAGATGTGTGGGTGTTATATGTTAGATGTGTATAGGGTAGATGTGTAGGCATGAGATGTGAGATGTTAGATAATTTTCAACTTCAATTTTATTAAATCTAAAAGAATTAAGGTTATAATTACTTTCGAGGTATATCTAAACCCTCCATCCTTGAGACTACTAAAAATATTCCCATAGAGATTAAGTTGAGGTTTTAATAAATTAAAAATGAGAATACTTTTATATATACATATGTGAATTTATATAATATAAATAATATTATAAACAACCGGGATAGATACATCTTAACCAAGTATCCAAGCGAAGAGATAAAGAAAAGTGACTAACAATGATAGAGGAAAGATAGTGCATGATTCTTTTAAGTTTTTTATTATTGTATTTTCTTTGAGATGATTGATCCAAAATATAGGTTTAATATTTTACAACCAATTATGTTTTCTTTTGTTTTTTGTTGTTGTTATTGTTTTTTTTTTTTAAAACACTTTATTAAATACAATACAATGGGGTCATACTTAAGAGAGGGAGAGAGTGAGATGGAGGGGGAATAGAGTGGGGGAGTGAGACATAGAGGTGGAAGAGAGATGGAGAGAGAGGAAGAAAGAGAGAGAGGAGGGGGGAGAGAGGAGGAGAGAGGGAGGGGGAGGGAGATGGATTTGGAGGGGGGAAGATAGGGAGGGAAGAACAAAAAAATTGAGAGATAGAGGCAGAGAGAGAGGGGCTGACAAGGGAGAGATGAAGATGGAATGAGGGAGAGAGGAGACAAGGTAAGAGAGATAGAAGGGGAATATAGAGATAGGGAGACATAGATATGGAGGGTGGAGAGAGGGGGAGAGCGAGAGGGAGAGATGGAGGGAGATAGTGACAAAGTTGGAGGGTGGAGAAAGAGTGTGTGTGATGGGGGAGAGATAGTGGGAGGTGGGAGAGAAAGGGAGAGAGAGAGGACTTCATAGAGATGAGAGAGAGAGGGAAAGAGAGAGATGGAGTTGTAAGGGGAAGAAAGACACAAATAGAGAAAGGTGGAGAGGGAGAGGGAGTGAAAATAAGAGAGAGAGAGAGAGAGAGAGAGAGAGAGAGAGAGAGAGAGAGAGAGAGAGAGAGAAGGGGAAGAGAGAGAGGGAGAGTAAGAGGGAGGGAGAGAGATATAGATAGATATGGAGAGAGTGTGTGTACGTTTTGGGGGTGGGAAGGAGAGAAAATGGGAGATAGTGATATATGGAAGGCGGAGAGAGGGTTGATGAGAGAGAGGAGGAAGAGAGATATATATGGGGAGAGAAGTGGAAGAGAGAGAGAGAGAGAGAGAGAGAGATCATGAAATGTGTTTAGGGGGATGAGAAAGGAGAGATGGAGGGAGGTATACATATAGATGGAATGGGGAGAGAGGGAAGAAGAGAAAGATAGATAAAGGGAGGGAGAGGCGAAGAGAGAGAGACATAGGAGAGGGGGATGGGGGATAGAGAGAAGGAGAGAGGGAGGGGGATAGAGAGAAGGAGAGAGGGAGGCAGATAGAGAGAAGGAGAGAGGGAGGGAGATAGACACAGAATGGAAGGTGAAGATAGAAGGAAGAATAAAGAGACACATAGAGACAAATACATATATAGGAGTTATATATAGAAATTTCATTTGGTCCCATACTCAATTTGTGCAAGGAGAGAGGGAGGGAGATAGACACAGAATGGAAGGTGAAGATAGAAGGAAGAATACAAAGACACATAGAGACAAATACATATATAGAAGTTATATATATAAATTTCATTTGGTCCCATACTCAATTTGTGCCTACTCCCTCTAAGTGCTTTTACACAATCACATTTGATCGTTCTTTCTATCTTGACTCTAAATTTTTAACTTATACATTGAGCACACTTTTCATTTTATGTATCGACTTTCTTTAAATACTCATATATCATTAATACACCAAAGAAAGGAAATTTCATTAACAACATATTACTATTATAAAATGTAGGATTCTATTAGGTAGTCATGGCTATCTTATTCTTATACATTTAGCTTGAAAAATACTAATACCTTTTATAAATGTATCCATTTATTTTATTGTTAAAGTGTATGTGATTTTGTTGTATAATGTTTCAAGAATACAATTTGTACATCTTCATTTAAAAAAAAAATTACACTATCTATTTAAATCAACTATAAAAATATAAATGTGAAGTTTTGAATTGGTTGGTAAAGTGGAGTATTGTTATTCCCTATTAAAATTCAAATTTATATAAAAATATGTTAGATTTTTTTTATTATATAAATTATTTATTACAACTAAATTCAAGTAGAAGTTTTAAATGATTTTGGGACGTTGTACCTATAGCTTGGAGTTTAATTGCACATCATTTAAAAATACCTTTTTCATATATTCTCTAATTATTGTTGGTATTTATATATTTGAGAGAATAAACATGATAATACATGGTCATTTTTCTTTTGAAAAACGTGTCTTACAATAAATTAGTGAAAGAGAATATTTATGATATTATACATCAAATTATACATAGAATATTTATGATATTATATTTCAAATTACATATATTACATTTTGTAATGAAGGAAAATATTGAGATATATATATATATATATTTTTTTAAAATAAAAAATATACTTTTGATATTTTTAGAATAAAAATAAGAAAAAAATATATATAATTTTTTTTGGCTGCATAGTAACTTATCTAATTTCTTAATAGATATTTTATCTTAGCATCTAAAATTTTATTCAGTCATATATAAAGAAATACTAACTTGTAACTAATGTAAAAGGAAATACTAACTTGTAATTGGATTATTTTTTTATTTTTTATTTTTAATTTTTATAATATAAAGGAAAAGATCGACTATAAAACACCATTACAGAATTTTGAATAGGTAAAAATGCCAATATCCAAAAGTAAAGCTTCCTTTGAGAGCAAACTTGCTAGAACATTATGCTCCCTCTAATAGTGAAGGATCTGAAGATCATCAAATTGTTTTGTTAATTGTCGGATCTTCCTTTTCCATGATTCCAATTGAAGGATTCTATGAACTAAATTTCAATTGAACTACTCCAATATTATTTTGGAATCACCAATCAGTTTAAAAACCTTCACTTGCTTCCACAAAGCTAACCTCAAAATACACCATAAAGAAATCAACTTAACAACAAATTTCATACAATTTCCAATGCCCAACTTACATTTTAGAATCACATTCCCAGTGAGTAGAATGTCAATGCTAGCCCCAAAATTCTCACTTTGACAAGCACCATTAAAGAAACCCCAAACATTTCCTTCAGATAGCACCAAATCCCTTATAAGTATTATCTTCTTCAATTTCAAGGGCTTATGTTCCAAAAAAAGCAACTCTATAATTATGTGCAATTATTCTTCAGCATATAACCTCATTCTAAAAAAGAAATATATTTCTCCCTAACCAAATGCCCCACATCACAAACACAAGGAAAAATTTAAAAGAGGACAAACTAAATCTTTGAACTAAAAAATACATAATTTCTTAAATAATGTAAAATTTTGATGTGGTCTTTACATGATAGTTAGTAGGAAGAGGGTGTAACACATAAGAGTGGGATATGAAAAGGACATTGTATTCGACATTGCCTTTCATTATAGAGTTTACATTATATATATATCCCTATTGAATTAGTGACATATGTTTTCCTTTTTAAGTGAAAATTTTATTGCAGATAATCCTGTACTTATCCTCCTATCTTTTACAGATTATTTGTCCCAACAAATTAATTTATTGCAAATACTGAATAAAAACACAACTGAAAATTTCACCAATTCATAAACCAAAGGAACTAAGAAAATCACACACATAAAATAAGCACTGAGATTTTTGGACAAATTGTCCCTCGAAAAACCCCAATGCGGGGAAATCCAATTTTACAAATGAGGGTTTTATTATTCTTCAACAAACTTGTTAATGAAAATTACATAAATCGTTTGTTGTAAATTGTCAAAGCACCAGAAATTGATTCTCTCTCTCTCTCTCTCTCTATATATATATATATATATTCCTATTGAATTAGTGACATGTGTTTTCCTTTTTATGTGAAAATTATATTGCAGCTAATCTAGTACTTATCCTCCTACCTTTTATAGATTATTTGTCCAAACAAATTAATTTACTAGCAAATACTGAATAAAAACACAACTGAAAATTTCACCGATTAATAAACCAAAGGAACTAAGAAAATCACACACATAAATAAACATTGATATTTTTGGACAAATTGTCCCTGGAAAAACCCCAATGTGGGGAAATCCAATTCTACAAATGAGGGTTTTATTATTCTCCAACAAATTTGTTAATTGAAACTATACAAATCATCTGTTGTAAACTGGCAAAGCACCAAAAAATTATTTTCTTCACTTTTGCAAGCTAATTCGACCTCTTGGAAGAAAATCGACCCCTTTGAATCAAATCGACCCTCGTGTACAACCTAAATTCGACCTACACGTGCATCCTGGATAAAAATCGACCTCCATGGCAACTCACACCTCCTGGGGTATTAATTCGGCATCCAATGGAAGTTCGATCTTCACTTGCAAAATCAGATTTCCTCTTGCAAATCGACCTCTCTGAAAAATTCATCCTCTCTTTAGAAAATTATCCTTATTATGGTAATTCACACCACTGGAGAAATTTGAGGCTCAACATAATAATTCGACCTCCCTCTGTCACTGAGAAACTAGAAATCACTGTGAAGAAATATCTCCGGAAATTATTCTTCTCAATCACTACTAAACCCTCACTAGTGTCCCACACTACCACTACACTTCAACCAAATCAAATTGTATCTCCAAGATTCCCATCAAATTCCTTTTATAATCTCTTATTGAGAAATCAATGACCAAGATATAATCACAATCGATGGATAAGATCATATTGAATTCTTCAAATCACTTTTCTAGAAGTGACTAGAGAGAAATCAAGTTGTCTCAATTAATACTGATTTATTTAACCATTTTACCTAATTTAGACTCAGGAAAATAATTAAAAACTAGTTAATAATTTAATTGAGACATTTTCACTTGGAAAAAATAAATTTGGCTTGGAGATAATTATTCCTCTTGTGTTCTTAACCTCATTGACACCTCCTTAGACTAGACCACTTGTCCAAGCTACATAAACTAACACTGCCTCTTAGCGAGGAGTGTGTCGTGTATAAAACCCATCTTTTCTCTGAAGAAAATGAATCTCGCCTTCCCCAAGGCCTTTGTTAGTATGTCTGCTACTTGTTTATATATAGGTATATATCATAGCTAAACCATCCAATGTGTCACACAATCCTTGATGAAATAATATATTATGTTTATATGCTTAGACCTATCGTAAAGCATTGGATTCTTAGATAGCCTGATGTAACTTTGATTGTCGTAGTGTATCACTATGATCTCCACATTTTGACCAGAAAAGGCTACTAATAATTTTTGAAGGAAAATGGCCTCACATGACACCATTATCACTGCTACATACTCCACTTATGCTGAGCTCAGTGCCACAAAATTCTGCTTCCTATTGTACCAAAATACAAATCCTGCCCCTTGTTGAAGCAACACCCAGAAGTGCTTTTTATGTCTACTACTACCTTCCCAATATGCACTAGTATAACCCATCAACCTGATAGCATCACATATGATCCCATACTCATTTGTACCTCACAAATAACACAACACATACTTCATTGTTGTCTAGTGCACTAGCTTTGGTTCAACCATGAACTGAGTTAGATATTTTACCACAAAGGATATATCTGGCCTGGTGATGACCAAATACATAAGATATCCAATCAACTGCTTATATAATGTGGGTTCCACATCCTTCTCATTAGATGTATCTACCTTAATCTAATTGGTTATCATGGGTGTAGACATGTCTATGTAATCTTCCATCTTGAATTTCCTCAGGATGTCGATGTATTATTTAACTGGTCCAAGGAAAATATCCCCATTTATCTACTACACGTCCATGCCTAGAAAGTAGTGCATTAACCAAAAGCCTTTCATCTCAAAATTTTCTACTAGGTCCCTCTTGCATTCTTCTATGAGCTCCAATGAACTTGTTAAGAACAAGTTGTCCGCATATAGAACAAGAATGAGTACCACACCCCCAATGATTAAATAATAGAGCTTTATGTTTTCTCCACCCTTCATGAAGCCCATCCACGACAAGTATCTATCGATTTGCTCATACCATGCCTTAGGAACCTACTTGAGCCTATATAAATATCTCCTCAATCTCCACACATGGGTCTCACTGTTGTGTGCTACAAAGCCCTCTAGTTGCTCAATGTATACTTCCTCTTACATCCATCTAATGAATTTTACATCCCATATGTATTTCAAGTGAGATAACGATCTTAATAGAAGTATAAATAGCCACAAGGGTGAATGTATCCTCGTAATCTATTCCCTCCTTTTGAGAGAACCCCTTGGCCACGAACCCTGCCTTTTATTTTTCAATGGTACCATCTACACCATGCTTTATCTTAAATATCTAGCGTGATCCAACCACTGCCCTATTTATCAGTCTATGCACCACCTCACAAACATTGTTCTACATGATCGAGGTGTACTCCTCAAACATTGCATATTGCTACAGTTATTGTTGCGCGACATCCTGATAGATGGAAGGTTCATTATCCATGATCTAACATACTAATTCCACGTAGTCAGTGTACATGTTTGGTTGTCTCCGCTCTCTTTTTCCCGTCCTAGGAGTCCCCAAAAATTCCTGAGCATCCATAAGTGTATGCTAAACCTCTCGGTTCCTCCTACCAACTATAGATGGTGGAATATAAAATTCCACATCTTCCTAATGCATCTCACGTATCCGTCGCATCTATTTGTGAACTATGCACAAACCTGTACCTGAGCCTGTGTTTGTACTGATAATTATATTTGTGCTATCAATCCCTGATTCTATTGTTATACACTTCGAAATTCTATTGGCTACTCGGATCAACTATTGTTGGCAAGTATTTAGACCTTTGATATGCCTTTTCCTCCATGAATCAAACATCTCTCATTACAATAATCCTATTGGTCCTTGGAATAAATATCTTTTTACATCACAGGCATGGTAAACATATATACAAAAAGACAAGGTAAGCGTGAGATATCATATTATTCACAACGATATAGATTTTTAGTACATTAGGTGTGAATCTTGGATTCCACATTCCAAGGTCTCTTGGACTCCCTATTCACTGCTCGCTTTCCACACTAACCCTAGGAGGATTAAGTGTCCAACATTCCCCCCCTTAATCCAAACGGGTATGTATGAGTCCAAGAAGAGAGTTGTAATACAAATGTGCAAAGTATGCATGTCAACACTGGGCTGAATAAGCTCTTTGAAATGTTGGAATAAGGAGGTGATTTAAGGATGACCACCAACACTGGAATGCTTAGTGCAGTTCCCAGAACTCTTCCAAATATAGCAAGAAGCTGAGGTATTCTGCTAGAGGAAGTGCTCCTAATATTTTGAAGAGGGATACCTTCAACCTGGAAGAATGGAGGTATACAACCTACGATGGTTTAAGGATGACCACTGAGTCTGGAACGATTGATGCATTTATTTGAAATCTTCCAAAATTGGCAAGAAGTTGAAGTCTTCTGCTAGAGGTAATGTCCCAAATTCTTTGAAGATGAATAATATCAACTTCACATAGATGGTTTAAGGCTGACCACCGACCAAAGGCATGCTCATGGGCATCTGTGTCTCTGGCTAGAAATCTGAATCTAGAATGGCAGGTTGTGACTCAGGCTCGCTTGAAGTGGCTTTGAAGCTTGTATATGGCAATCATTTCCCCCCTTGTCAGATACAAGACGATATTATGGCGAAAAGTCAATTGCAAGATTGTTCAATACTCTAGAACAAGTTTTGAAATATGACTGAAGCATCTTCTTGGTTTTTGATTCCCATTTCCAAGAAGCGATCCATCCAAGATGAATCTTTGTTCTTGCAGGAGGCTTGTTTTTGAAGAATCTGTGTGAAGAATGAGTGTGTTGACCGCAATTATTTCATAGGTGAAGATTGAAACAATGATATTTCATATGGCCAATTCGATCACAGTGTTGGAATTTCACAATATATTGTGGAAGAGGAGTAGAATCCGGAATAACTGAAGGTGAAATGTCATAAAGAAATCCACCACTCTGAAACTGTATGGGCTTGGAATAGTCTGGAATATGAAAGGACACCTCATTGTCATATCCAGGTTTTCGTGTAGTAATCATCAATAGAGGTAACAAAGTACTCATACCCTTTGAGATACTGTGTCAGCGTTAGACCACATATATTAGAATCAACTAAAATAAGAACACCTTTGGATTTGGTGTCACTCATTGGACAAGTTTCCTTATCATAATTCCCCAATACACATCCCTTACACACATCATCGTGCTCCACGATCACCTGTGGAACTCCTGTCACTATCTCCGAAGAAACTTAAGTGCCCCGTGGTGGATATGGCCCATCCTACTATGCCAAATATCTACTTGATCTCTTGGATAGTTGTTTCTTACTAGTTCCTTTGGAGTATCAATCTACGACTTATAAAGTTTGTCGCTCTTAAATCTTATTACTATGGGTGAATTAAACTCTTGGTATTTTATCAACACCTTTTTTCTTGTAAAGAGAACATTGTAACCCTTATCCTATATGATAGAAACAAAAATCAAGCTCATTCCCGTTCCTATCACATGAAACACATCATGGATGGTAACCGACTTGCAAGACTCCCTATGAAATAGGATTGTCCCCCTCCTAACTGTATTACACTTGGAAGTTTTCCCCATCTCAATATGGAATCTTATATCTGGATAAATACTCCCTAACTCTTGTCATATGGAATTACGCCCCACTATTTATATACCAAACACCCTGTGAAGTTGAGATAGTCTGGAAAGCTATGAGTGTGAACTCCTATTCCATTTCGCTAGAAAGATTGTCTGCATTTGTTGAAGATTATGTCTACTTCTTGCCCTTATTTTCAATTTCCTTCCTCTGTGGGAAATTTCTGACACAATGGCCAAATTTGTGATAGTCATAACACTTGATATTTTATAGGTCATCTTCTTGTCCCCCTTTGAGTTGGAGCATTTTTTGGATCCCTTATTTTCTTCGTTCTTCCCTACAAGAGTCATATTTTCCTATTCTCCCTCACCCTTCTGTCTGGCGCTACTGGTGCCACTGATAAGACTCCTCCTAAGTTATTCCTAGGTAAAATCTGACCAAATTCTCTCCTAATATAGAAGTTATACACTTCCTGTAATGACTTGTGTGTGGAAATACCACTCCTTAGTAAACCCATTAAGTTTTTTCTTAATGAGCTCATCATCTTCAATCTCCTCAACAACACCTGCCAATTATTTATTGACACATTTCACCTTGGTAAGGTAAGATACAATGGTTTCACCCTTATTCAATTTCATTCTTCGAAGTTTCTCCCTCGAGATCAAGTTCATGTTCACACTAGAATCTTTATAGAGTTTATAGTCTACATCCTGCATATTATTTCTTGTATTCTCTTCTACTATGTGCGGTACGATGTGGTCCTTGACCCCATCCAAAATAAGGTGTTTTGTCTTGGCATCTTACTTCTTGTAAGCTAGGATTTATACTACATCTGTTGGCATGGATACAACACTGGCCACACATTCGTTGATTCATTCATTGAGACAATTCTACTCCAATATCTCTAAGATTGTGGATTTCCATATGCCGAAGCTAGATGCTACCTCTAATCTATCCTGATCTCGTAAACCAACTGAAGAGATTTTTCTGAAACCCTCAAAAAATAAGAAAACCTAAAGTAAATATGGAACAAATGGATCTAGTTTTTACAAACCTTTGATCTTCTCTCATGTGAATTGCATTGAAATTCTCAAACTATATGTCGTTCCTTATATCCACTCTGATACCATGTGAAAATTATATTTCAATTAATATGGTAATCATCCTCCTATATTTTACAGATTATTTGTCCCAACAAATTAATTTACCACAAATATTTAATGAAAACACGACTACAAATTCACCAATTAATGAACCATAGGAACTGCGAAGATAACACACATAAAATAGACACCAATATTTTTGGACAAATTATCCCCGGAAAAACCCCAATGAGGGGAAAATTATTTTTTCATATGAGGGTTTTATTATTATTCAACAAATTTGTAATTGAAAATTGTATAAACTAATTTCTATAAATTGGAAAAGCATCAACAAATTATTTTCTTCACTTCTGCAAGCTAATTCAACCTCGTGGAATCAAGTTGACCCCTCATAATCAAATCATCCCTCCTATATGTCCTCAACTTAGACCACACATGCATCCTAGAGAAAACTCGGCCTCCACTAGCAACTCACACCTCCTAGAGAATAAATTTGGCCTCCTATGGAAAACCAATCTTCACTAGAAAACTTAACTTTCCTCCTGCAAATCGACCTCTCTAGAAACTCATCCTCTCTTTGGAAAATCAACCTTCTTCTGGTAATTCATACCACTAGATAAATTCAACCTCAGTAGAATAATTAGACCTCCCTCTGTCATTGAGAAACTGGAAATCACTATGAATAAATATATCTGGCAATTATTCTTATCAATCACCATTGAACCCTCGCCGGTGTCCCATGCTATCACTAGTGAACATCAACTAAATAGAATTGTATCTCCAATATTCTCATCGGATTCCTATTATAATCACTTGTTGAGTAATCAATGAATAATATCTAAACACAGTCGATGGCTAATATCATCTTGATTATATTGAATCACATTTCTAGAAGTCACTAGAGAGAAATAAACTTGTCTCAATTAAAATTGATTAATTAATTATTTTCCCTTAATTAAACTTAGAAAAACAATTAAAAACTAGTTGATAATCTAATTAAGACATTTTCACTTAGAAAAATAATTTGGACATGGAGATAATTATTCCTCCTATGCTCTTAACCTTATTAACAACTCCTGATAGTAGAATACCTATTCGAGCTACATAAACTAACATTTCATAGTCTTGTATAGTTTACTTTATATCGGGAAATATCCATTTTCCATTGTTATCCTTTAAAAAGGAACTTTCTTAAATTCACATAATTTGAACCGTTGTGACTTTAAAATCTCCCTTGAATAAAAACTTGTTTTGTTATTAGCATAATGCAAACTATTTTTTAGATTAACTCATATTTTGTTAATTAGCTATGGATTACATGGATTTCATATTTTAATGTGATGTCTTAACATCTGAATTTTCGATACTTTATGGTATTTAATATCCATATTAAATTGTTACATACACCTTTTCCCTTTTCCATTCTCTAATGAGTTGCTCTACTATGGAGAATATATGTTGGCCTTTCCCTTAAGAATCACTTTTTAAAACATAGATGTTATATGAGTTGCAAATATTTCTGATCATTTAACATTATAAGGCTTTGTAGGTAATGTCCTCATGACTATTAAAAGGTCATTTCTCCAACCTCTATGCTTTAAAACTATAGGCATGTGGGAAGTGGGTGCTTGTTATAGTCATGACCACGATACTAAGAGCCAAGGATAAGTTTGAATTGGTCCCATTCATAAATTAGATATTTTTATAATTTATTACATGCACAGAAGAAATAAGATATTTTCACACCAATTTTTTTTAAGATGATCAACTATAACATTGAAAAATAATAGTGTGTGAAGAAATGTTGGTTGAATTAAAAAACATATATGTATTTTTTGATAAATGTATATATTATCTTAGATTCATATTAACTCTGAATCTATCAAATATTGATAGGGATCAAATATCTCGAGCTTTAAACCTCTTTTTTGAGTGTAAAACTTGAGGAAATGTTTGCACCTCGAGAGATTTTATCCCTCTCGATGCTTGAAAAATCCGAGGTTATGATGGATCTAGGTTGGTTTCAGTCGTGTGTGGTCATACAAAATTTGTTGAACATCTAATTATTTTTATCATTTTAAATACGCTAAATATTTCTAAGATTAATTTGGTCAATTTAATTTTAAATTTTCTTAGTAACCTCAGTTTTTTGAGATGAGAGAGATTGTTAGTAAATTGAATGATGAAAAATGATGAAACAAAAATTCTGAGTGCAAAGTCACAATGTAACAATGTTGAATGATAGAAATTGTGAATAATAAGAATACAACCAATTGAAAATAATCTTCAATGTGATCAATCCGAAACTATTTATTCTACTGTTCTTATTTTAACACCTATTAGTTTTTCCATTTTCTCATATCAATCATATGAAAAGGGAAGTTGAAATCATAGATCATTCAAATATTTAACTCGAGCTACTATAGTAAACATGATACATTGTCTCTGTCATAATAATAATAGTTTTCTCCAAATTCAATCATTGTGACTTATGGAGTGTTAAACCCCAAATAATTTTCAATGGTAGTTATTTTCTATTACTATGTTTGAATTCAAAGTGATTAACAATGTTGAA
Source organism: Pinus albicaulis (assembly GCA_034641835.2). Lineage (NCBI taxonomy): Eukaryota > Viridiplantae > Streptophyta > Pinopsida > Pinales > Pinaceae > Pinus > Pinus albicaulis. The sequence continues at coordinate 1,524,063,605 of CM076584.1, forward strand.
TGATGGAAAATGGGAATAATAAGAATGTAGAAAATTACAAATATTTTACAGTTTCAGGAAGCAAACATTTCGGGTAAGGGAACATTTTATTTAGGATGAAAATTCAAGTATTGTATTTGTGATTGAATTACTGTAACACATAAGTCAATGCATGTCATGAATAATTTTTATGTGCTTACACTAAGAGAGAGTGTGTATGTTTTTGGGGTGAGAAGTAGAGACAAAGGGAGATAGGGATATAAATGGATGGGGGGAGAAAGGGAAGAAGAGAGAGGAAACGACAGGGAGGGAGGAAGAGATATAGATATGGAGAGATAAGTGTTAGAGAAAGAGAGAAGGGGAAGAGAGAGAGAGGGAGGGGAAAAGGGGGAGAGAGAGAGAGAGAGAGAGAGAGAGAGAGAGAGAGAGAGAGAGAGAGAGATACATATGTAGAGAGATTGTGTATGTTTTGGGGGTGATATAGAGAGATAAATAATGAGATACAATGAGAGATAGAGATATATATGGAGGTGGTAGAGATGTGATTACACTAAAATCAATGCACACTATTAATATAATTACTTTGAAATTAATGTACATCATACATATAGTTGCATCAAATCAGAAATCAACATCTACACTGAAATAAATGGATCTAGTGCAAATAATCAAATAGGATTAGAAATCAGAATATACATTGAAATCAATGCATGTAGTGCAAGCAATCAAATAGGAATAGAAATCAATATCTACAATGAAACCAATGCATCCATTGCAAGCAATCAAATAGGAGCATAAATCAATATCTACATTGAAATCAATGCATCTAGTGTAAGGTATTAAGTAGGATTAGAAATCAACATCTACACTAAAATAAATGCATCGAGTGTAAGGTATTCAATAGGATTAGAAACCGACATCTACACTGAAATCAATGCATCTAGTGCAAGCGATCAAATAGGATTAGAAATCAATATATACACTGAAACCAATGCATCTAGTGCAAGCAATTAAATAGGAGTAGAAATCAAAAACTACATTGAAATCAATGCATCTATTGTAAGGTATTAAATAGGATTAGAAATTGACATGTACAATGAAATCTATGCATCTAGTGCAAGTGATCAAATAGGATTAGAACCAACAACTACACTGAAATCAATACATCTATTTTAGTGAAAACCAAAAATATTAATGGCTTTCTATATCTAAATTCTATGTCTGTATTTGTCTTTGTGTGCCTCTTTATTCTTCCCTCTCTCTCCATCTTCCATTATGTGTCTTTCTCCCTCCCTCTCTCCGTCTCTCTCTCCTCCTCCTTCTCTCCCCTATCTCTCTCTCTCTCCGCCTCTCCCTCCCTTTCTATTTCTCTTCTTCTCTCTCTCTCTCTCTCTCTCCCTACCATCTATATCTAAACCTCCCTCTATATCTTCTTATTTGTCTCTCTATCTCAACCCCCTAAACAAATCTCTCTCTCTCTCTCCATCCATATACATCTCTATCTACCATTGTCACTCTATCTCAAACCCCAAACATACACACTCCCTCTCCATATCTCTCTCTCTCTCTCTCTCCCTCTTCCTCTCCCTCTCTCTCTCTTCCACTTCTCTTTATTCCCCCCCCCCATCTCTTTGCCTCTCTCTTTTTCCCTCTCTCCCTCATCCATCTATATTTCTACCTCCCCTTGTCTCTCCTTCTCATCCCCAAAACATACACACCCTCGCTCCATATCTATCTCTTTCTCTCTACCTCCCTCTTCCTATCCCCACCTCTCTTCCAATTCTCTCTATCTCTCTCTCTATCTTCCCTCTTGCTCTCCTCTCTGCCTAATTTTCTCTCCATCTCTTCCTTTTCACTCCCTCTACTTCTCCACCTTTCTCTCTCCATGTCTTTCTTCCCCTTCCAACTCCATCTATCTCTCCCTTATCTATCTCCTCTCTCTCAAGTCCTCTCTCTCACTTTATCTCCCACCTTCATCTATCTCTCCCCCCCATCACACACAAACTCTCTCCCCACCCTCCAACAATGTCACTATCTTCCTCCCTCTCTGCTTCTCGCTCTCCCCCTCTCTCCCCCCTCCATATCCATGTCTCCATGTCTCTCTCTTCCCCTTCTTTCCCCATATATAACCTCTCCTTTTCTCTGTCTTCCCACATCTCCTCTCTCCCTCATTCCATATTCATCTCTCTCTTGTCACTCCATCTCTCTCTCTCCACCTCTATCTCTCAATGTATTTGTTCTTCCCTCCCTCTCTCTCTCTCAATAACTTTGTTCTTCCCTCCTTCTCTCTCTCTCTCCACCTATATCTCTCAATATCTTTGTTCTTCCCTCCCTCTCTTTCCCCCTCCAAATCCATCTCTCCCCTCCTCTCTCTCTTCCCTCCTTTCTCTCCTTGCCTCTCCCACCTCTATGTATCTCTCCCCCACTCTATTCCTTCTCCATCTCAATCTCTCTTAAATATGATCCCATTGTATTTTTCTGAAGAGAGTATATATATATATATATATATATATATATATATGAACATAATTTGTGAGCATGTTGCTGACATTAAGCATAGAAGATCCTTCTCCTTAGCCTTATCTAAACATGCAGAAAAGACTAACCATGACATCTACATTGAAGAGGCTAAAGTTATTGACATGATTGACCATTTTCATCACTGTAAGTTAAGGGAGGCATTAGAGATCGAAAAAAGACCTGTCAATCTCAATAGGGATGATGGCTGGAATATTAACAGGTGTTGGATCCCTGCCCTTTATTCCTAGTTATTAGGTCAACCTTGTTTTTTTTTTTTAATGAATTATAAATGAATAAATAGATTATTTAAATAAATTAATAAATAAATAAATTTATTAAAAATATTTAATATAAATATTTAAACAAAATTATTTATTATAATTAAATCTTTAACAAAATAAAATTTAAAATTTCACAGATTCTCGCTTAGTCAAAACTAGCTGTTATTCCAATTGACTAGTTTGGGTTGCTTTCAAAAATATTTAATATTAAAATTTACATCTTTATATATATATGAAAAATTTAATTGATATTATATAAACCCTTAAAAAATTAAAAATTAAAAATTATTCATTAAAACTATTTTTAAATATATAAATTGTTATTAAATTTTGTTATATTTATTTATTTGACCTTTAATATGATGATGATGATGATGATGGTTAACATCCACTGAGACCAATATTTGATCTATCGGACCTAAAGAAAAGATTTATTTAGTTTGATTTAAGATTTTATTCCTATGCTCAAAAAGCTTGGAGAGAAGCCTCCCGAGCTCACTATAATTTTGACATCTTAAAAGGCTAGGATGGTCAGTATTGCAACAAAGATTATGAAATTGAGCTCTAATGTGGTTGTACACGGGGCACTCTAAGAGGAAGTGATTTTCATCCTCGATGTTCATATTCTCACAGAGATGGCAGATCCTTTCCATCCATGGTGTTTTAGGAACTGCCCAATGACCGGTTTCACTATGGAGCTCATGAGAGCTTGTTCTAATCTTGGATATATTAATTTTATTCTTTGAGATAGTTAAAACAGAGAGATACTTTTGATCTTCTAGGGTAGGGTTGATGACCTCCTTATTATATCTTAATTTTCTTTTAGCTGCTAGATCTTTCTCACACCACATTTTTTCTTTGAACTTAGAAGTAACAATTTTTTTAATGTTATTAATTTTTTGCAATGCAACATTCTCGTCAATCTCCCAATGGTTTAACCAGGCCCTGGTGTCTTTATACCAACCTTATTTAAGCCTTAGGTGGTTTTGGCTGGAATTTAAAGCTAGCTTAGGAAGTCTATGGTCTCCTATGCTATTGAGCTTGTGCTTGTACAACAGAAGCCTAGTTATAGCTAGGCTCTCGATAAGGGGAAAGACCCACTTTTATAAGGAGAATAGGATAGGGTATATTTCTTTTAATTTTTAGGTTATACATTATAAAATGCTTCTAGATTTTCTCAATCTTTCTCTAGGATTATCTAGAGATGCTGCAACCCCAAACCTCACATCCATATAAGATAACAGGAGTGATTAAAGTTTCAAAGAGGAACTTCTTTCTATCCCACATTACGATGTTTGTCATTTTACAATTTTTTTCAAGACCAAAATAAGCTTTCCACCCCCCATTAATCCTTTTTTGAATGCTATAGTTCCAGTTGAGCTTATAATGAATATCAATTCCTAGGTACTTGTAAGAAGACACTTCCTCCAAGTTACTATTGTCATACATAAAAATAACGTAAGTGTCCTTCTTGGATTTGATAATCATAACTTTTGTTTTGTCAGTGTTAACTGACATACCCATGATAGAGCATAAATCCTTAAGAATTCTAAGTTGCTTATCAAGATCATAAGGGCACCTTGCGAGAAGAACAATATCGTCAGCATAGAGAAGAAGGATGATGACTATCCCAGCTAAGATTGTGCCAACACATCCCGCTTTCTTTAAAAAACCTTCTAGCTTGTCGATGTAAATGCCAAATAGGGTAGGGGAGAGGGGGAAACCTTGTTTAACTCTGATATTACAATTAATATATTTAGACCACCGCTCATTGCTCTTTAACGTAGCAATTACATTCTTGTATAACCTTATAGCGGCCACTCTTAGCTCGAAAGGAACATTTAGCTCTTCTAATCTATTCCATAGGTTGTTTCTGGGAACCGTATGGAAATCCTTTATAAAGTCCACAAAGCAACAAAAGAGATTGGATTTATCATTGTGGCCTTCCTCCACAATGATCCTAAGCGTAGAGAGGTGGTCCGTTGTTGAGTGCTGCCTTCTAAAACCCGCTTGGACTTTAGCTCGCTTACCTTCACTTTTAAGCCAAATTTTCAACTTCTTTTCCAAAATAATACCATATAACTTGGCTAAGAGAGGGCTGATCATAATTGTCCGATAATTAGAGGGGTTATTTTTATCCCCACTTTTAAAAATAGGCATAATGAGGATTTGAGTCGAAGGTTTAGGGAACCCTTTCTTGACCGTTTGGTTGAAAAGCTTGTGGATGTGGGGGTTGAGGACAAGACCTCCAATTTTTAAGATTTCTGCCTGGTAACCTTCAATGTCTTTAGCTTTCCCATTTACCAGGCCTTTAAACCCAAAATCAATGTCTTCTAATGAGAAAAATTCTTTCGTTGTGAGCGGGGTTTCAAAGTTATCCCTGGCATTTGAAGATTCATAAATATTTTAAAGATAGGAATTTCAATCGTGTAAAGCAATTTTATTATCTTTAGTTTACCTAGTTAGAATCTGCCTCCTGAATTTCTTAGGAGCCACCTTAGAGAAGTGTAAGATATTTTCTTGTCTTTTACGTATTATTTCCTTTTTTCCTTTTAGTTAGGGCTTTGTAGATTTTTATCTTGTCAATTTTGAGAGATTCATCAACAACTTCCTTAATTGCTCTCCTCACACTTTTACAATATTTGTCATACCATGGGTTGGTTTTGTTATTTCTTTTATTACTTGAGACTTCAATTGAGAACTTATTAATATAATATGAGAGGGTTGTAGTAAAATTATGATAGAGGTCATCTATGTTGTCTATACTAGATAAAGGAAGCAAATTAGTTTTTAATTCATTTCCCTCAGTGAAAACCCACCTAGTCTAGGCCTTCAAAGCTAATGACTATTCATCTTAATTGATCAATATGTATTTCAAGGCTATCTATAATTCCAAACCCATCAACCCTCCTTGATCTCCTTTGTAGGCTCAAGATTATCTCGCATACAAAAAGGGACTACTTACATTATTGTAAAAATCTTGCAAAAAAATAATTCAGATTGTTTTCAAGCATCATAAAAATTTGAAGCAAATATTCCATTTCAGCCAAAGACAAGTCTGCCCCATGTTGAATTCATGGGTTTACCAGATCCCTTGTTCATGTGGAAAATCATACATTGTCCAGACTGGGCATCCCTTCAAAGATTGAGTTAAAGAACATATTGCTCACATCGATCATATTTTTCTATAAAAGTATGCATTAAATGAGAACTCTTTCATTTTGAAACATCTAGTATGCTTTAATCAAACCGAAATACTTTCCCGTGTTCCATTTAACAACTCCAAAATAATTATAGATTACTTTGAAATTGAGAAGCAATTGAATAACTTTAATCGAGAAAATGAAAATAAATTAAGTCATTGTGGGAAAATGATTATCCATTATCTTACTCATTAGTTTGATTATCTTTATTTTAAATTATCATATATCTAATTTATTCATTAATATTTATAATTCAGAAAAGAAAAATAAATAAATAAATAAGTAAGAACACTTAAATTTTATAACTTTAAATGTTTTATGTCCTTCTTTGATAATTCTCCCTCATTTTAAAACATCCTTGTTTTGAAATCATCTCATGCTCTTATTATTATTCTAATTTTTTTTCTCAAATTCCTCCACTTTAATTAAATAATCATCTTCCTTTTTTTTAGTTCAATCCTTAGTTTTTCTCCTATTTATTCTATCTCTATCTCAATATAGTAAGGCTTTCATTTTCATTATCTATTTTTCCTTTAATTATTTAATTATTTAATTTGCATTAATATTTCAATATTATTCTGTAAAGCCTAGTTTATTATTTCATTAGTATTTGTTAATGTCTAGTTCATAAATTCTTCCTGTAAAATAATACATAACACTAGTTTTTCATCATTCAGTTCTCAAGTTCCTGAAGGGGTGGAGTGTCCACCTGAAACATTGCACACGAATAAAAATCATTCATAGTGTTTCAACACTTAAAAAAAAAATTCTCTCAATATTTTACAAATTTATTTCAATCCAGATTGGGATGGGATTGTCTATCGATGCTATAAAATATTATGATTGTGAAATACAGTAAAAAAAAACAAATTTAAATAACAGAAATCAATATGATTGTGAAATACAGTAAAAAAACAAATTTAAATAACAAAAATCAAGATTTCACCTCAAACTTTTCCGCATGATTGTGACAAATTCCAAAAAGTCTCACTAAAGATAACTCCATTGTTAAATGATAGATAATTTCCTGGTGTGTGGTATTAATGTGCCATAGTATTGGACCACTGTATTGTGACAAGGCCTCTTTACAAGTTAGTAATATCGAAGGCAAACTAGGGTGAATATCTATGGTATTAATGTCCTATAATATTGGACCATGGTATTTCGACAAGGCCTGTTTACAAGTTAATAACATGGATGGTCATGTAATATTCCCTTTTCAGTAATATCACAAGTATATGCCAGAGATGGACTGCTGAGGAATTTACTGGTTATGTCTCCTTCCAAATAAGGGAGATAACCAGAGGCTACCTGGCCTTTTGCAATCTCTGTCTATAGATATGTGATTCTTCCTACTCAGGAATTGCTGCAGCAAGCTCCTTAGGGACACTGTATAAGGAAGAAAATGTGAAAATAATTCCAACCAATATTGTGATTCCTTAGAACATGTATAATTCGACCTCCTTGCAGAATTTAAGCTCAAAGAAATAACATTAAGTAGGTTATTCAGATCTCCCACAATGAACTAGCTGAAAATTGCAGCAACATGTAAGCACAAACAGCTACCTTCAGAAAATAATGCTGTATAAGTGAGAAATGGGATTTCTATCCCTTAGATTACCCAATATATGATTCACTTAAAGAATTAGAGGTAAAAAAAATGAATCTAACTCATATAAAAAAAACTCCCAAAACAATATTCCTCAATCTAGCTCAAAACCCCATAGTCTAGCTCATGCAGAAAAGACTGAGACAAGAACAACGTTATTTATACTAGGGTTTCTGCAGTAAATAATGTGACATATCAGATATGAAATGAACAAGTATCCAATGGCTAAGAAAATGTGATTCCTTTCCTCTTTATACACAATAAAGATCATCCACAAGGGGGTTCATGAAAATACTAGGTGTACAAGTACAGATCTACAAATATATGTAGCTGGAAAATGCAGTCAATGCAACAATGAATATAAATATGATTGAGAATATGAAAATACAGAAGAGGAATGGAATATAGAGCTTTCCGAGAGAAGGGTTGGCCCTTTCTCCAAAGAAAAAGCCCTCAAGGAAGGGATCAAACCATGCAGCTGTTGCTCTAACAAAAATAACATAGTTTACCCAGTGAACTGCACTGCAATGGATGGAACATGATTTGGCCACATGCCAAGATCCGAAATGAGCTCTGAAATCTCCTACACAGCTCCCTCAATGCAAGAGAAACTCCCTCCACTGAATGGAAATGCACAAGAGTAGATGAAACAACCCTCCCACTGCACTGCCTAGAAACACAACGTCCTTGTAGAAATTTGCTGAATAATGATTAATTATCCACCGAGACTATCCTGATCACATACAATTTGAATTTATATGCAACACATAATCTCTTCCACTTAGATCATCACACATGCGGAAAATAAAATCAAGTGATAACACATCAAATCATCATACACATTAACACAGTATGTATGGGGAAAGATTATAGCTGAAAACCCCGCAGCTATTGTGTATATTATAATGGAGAAATCATGTAACAAACTCAGTACAATACTCCTCACAAGTACTCGGTACTTTCTCATGAAGTTACACACAATCTAGCTCAGTTTTGAACAGGTTACTGGTTCAAAACTCACCGCCAATTGCCTTGCCTCTATTGCGCAATCCAGGCCTGTCTATATAGAGATCCAAGGTTCGAATCTCCTTGGCTTGACAGCGCAATCATCATGGGAAATTCCTCCAATTGTGGTGCAAATCTCATGCACAACTGATGTCGCCACTGATAGCTAACTCCACCCTTTCATCTACCTCTTTCACTGGTCTCCACTGAACTGATCATGCACTGTAGTGAACCGATGTGTTCTTGAGTTGAATAATGAGTTACTAATTAATGAATTAAATAATATTTAATTCACTCCACTCATAACTAATTGATTAGCTAGTTAAACTAATCTCAACTAGTTCAACTAAAATAAACAGAACACAACTCCACTATTTGTCTCATTAACTCCACCAAACTTCTGCCACTGAAGTCCTAACTGAAGTCAACCATGCATGATGCCATCAAACCCTTGGGAATAGCGTAATTCCTCTGTCAGATGCATGAGCCACTTCCAAGGCTCAAACTAAAGTGCTCCAAGAGAGTAAACTGAAGTTTATAGTCCAAATATTATTAAGGGTAAATAATATTTGACTTCCCTATTTTAAGGAGAGGCAGTCTAAAAATAGACTTCGACCTATAGGTCCAAAAAATAGAGTCCCATCTATTTTTTACCAACATGACCAATGCTCCAAGAATCTCATACTGCAATCCCCGGACCATGCTCCATATGTCTAAAAATAGACATAGTCTAAAAATAGATTTTGCGCCAGAATTTGCCTGCGGGCCCACTTAGTGAAGGCGACTTCATTTCACTAAGATCCATCATCTTGTTGCATTTTCAACACTCCCTCTCAGCAAGATATGGATTATCTGCAACCCCTATCCTGCCTCTGTGGAATTCGAACTTGCTCCTGGTGAGCGCCTTCGTCAGGATGTCGGCATCCTGATCCTCCGTGGGAACATATGAAAGCATCATGATTCTCCGTTGAACACAATCTTTGATATGATGGTACTTGATGTCGATGTGTTTGGACCTATCATGAAATACTGGATTAGCCGAGAGTTTAATGCAACTCTAGTTATCACAGTAAATCACTGTAGGCTCCAAATGCAACCTGAACAATCCTGCGAGGATCTTCCTCATCCAAATAGCCTCGCATGCAGCCAAGCTAGCTGCCATGTACTCGGCCTCTGCTGAACTGAGTGCCACGGATCTATGCTTCTTGCTGTACCAGGAAACTGCTGTCGACCCAATGCTGAAAACTCCTCCAGATGTGCTCTTTCGGTCCGTTGGACTCCCTGCCCAATCTGCATCAGTGAAGCCAGAAAGCTTCGCTCCATCCTCCTGTCTGTACCATAGAACATATCCCGATGTGCCTCTGATATAGCACAATACATGCTTGCCCGCCTTCCAAAAGAGCTTGGTAGGCTTAACCATAGCTTGCGAAAGCTGGTTAACTGCATAGCATATATCGGGTCGTGTATTGACCAGATACATAAGCGACCCCACCAACTGTCGATAGACAGTGGCATCCACTACCTCCGCTGAAGTAGCATCCTCCTTCCTCCAACTACCAGGAAGAGGAGTGTCAACAGGCTTGCAGCCTTGCATGTTGAACCTCTCCAGAATCTCCCGGGCATACTTGCCCTGAGAAACAAATAGTCCTCCGCTGCGCTGCCAAATCTCCAATCCCAGGAAATAATGAAGGATGCCCAATTCCTTCATCTCAAACTCTCGTGCAAGATCCTCCTTGCATGAAAGTATCAACTGCTCATCGCCAGTCAAAATCAGATCATCTACATACAATACGATGATCAACAACTTCCCCTCCACCACAATCTGGTACAGGTTAGGATCCGCCTCACTCTTGGAGAATCCAAGCCCGGTGAAGTAGCTGTCTATCCGAGTGTACTAAGCACGAGGTGCTTGCTTCAGCCCGTACAGTGCTCTCTTGAGTCGGCACACATGTGACTCACTGCTGAAGATCTCGAAACCTTCAGGCTGCTCTATGTACACCTCCTCCTCAATAACTCCATTGAGGAACGCAGTCTTCACATCCATCTAATGAATGTGCCACCCCATCTACGCTGAGAGAGCAAGGATCATCCATATGGAAGAGTACCTTGCGACAGGTGCAAAAGTCTCCTCATAGTCAATCCCCTCAATCTGTGAAAAGCCACGGGCGACAAATCTCGCCTTGTACTTCTCCACACTCCCGTCAGCCGCCTGCTTCACCTTGTAGATCCATCGCGAACCCACCACTGATTTCCCAACCGGTCTTGGGACAATCTCCCATGCACTGTTCCTGACGATCGAATCATATTCCTCGATCATGGCATCAACCCATGCGGGTTCCTCCACAGCTTCCTCAAAAGAGGATGGCTCTGTCACAACACATTGACTCACAAGAGCCATGTATCCAGTGTACCGATCCGGTGACTGTCTCTGTCTGCGCTGTGCCGTAGGTGGTCCTACAACCTTCTCTGCATCCCGAGCCAGTCGCTCAGCTTCTATAGTGCGCATGCGCCCTCTGATGGTTGGCGCTACCTGGGTGGTTTCTTCCACCTCCTGAACCTCCTCTTGTGGCCGATCCACATCCGGAAGCTCCTCCTTAGGAACTAACAGGTCCTCATCTGCATGCAAGTGTGGCTCCCTCTCAAGCGAACACTGCATGGCTTTCTCCTCCTGAAATTTTATATCCCGTCGTACAACAGTCTTGCGACTGTCTGGCACATACACCCGATAGTTGTGAGGTGTATCAGTGTACCCCACAAATATTCCAACTTCAGCAGTTGGATCCAGCTTCCTTCTCGCATCCTTCGTCACATGCATGTAGACAGGAGATCCGAAAATCCGCAAATGGGAAATATCAGCCCTCTTGCCAGAATAAGCCTCCTCTGGTGTACTCATGCCAAGAACCTTGTGAGGACAACGGTTCTGCACATACACTGCTGTATTGCATGCCTCAGCCCACAAGTGAAGGGGTAGGCCCCGATCATGCAACATCGCCCGTGCAGCACCCACGATCGTTCTGTTCTTCCGCTCAGCCACCCCGTTCTGCTGTGGGTTATGGGGTGCGATGAGCTCTCTCTGAATCCCTTCTGTGCTGCAGAACTCCTTGAATTCAACCGAGATGAATTCACCACCGTTATCACTCCTTAGAGCAATCACCTTCTTCCCCGAATCCTTCTCGACCAGTGCTTTAAACTCACAGAACTTCGCGAATGTATCGCTCTTCTTCTGCATGAAGAAGATCCAGCACTTTCGAGAGAAATCATCAACAAAGATCACATAATACCTGTGCTTTGCTGTCGAAGCAACTGAGAAAGGACCACACACGTCTGTGTGAACTCTCTCAAGGATCGTCGTGGCGCGACTACCCTTCTCGTGAAAGGTGGCTTTCACATACTTTCCTAAAGTACACCCCTTGCACTGATCTGACTGCGCAAGAGTGCCCTTAGGAAGTCCAGTAGAAATCTGCTGCAGAATCTTCAAAGCTCCATGGTGAAGATGGCCCAATCTCCTGTGCCATAGTTCGCCCTCATCATCCCGGCTCACCACTTCTCTCGCCTTGCATGCCATAGCTGCGCAGTCATCTACCTGCAACTGATAAAGGTTCTGAGTTCGAACCCCTATCTTCCGGGTCTCTCCAGTAGTCTTACTGCGCAGGAAGGCTTTTCCTTCGCTGAAGACCACATCATACCCCTTATCCTCCAACATCGCCACAGAGAGAAAGTTCTTCTTCAATCCAGGTACATGCATGACATCCTTCAATACAAAGGGTTTACCAGACTCCCTCTGAAAGGATATGGTACCGATACCAGTCGCACTGTATCTACCATCATCGCCCATCTCGATGTGCACACCCAAATCTTTGTCCTCCAGATCTGAGAACAACTCCCGATCTCCCATCATATGAAATGACGCACCGCTGTCCAAGAACCATACCGATCCCAGCACACTTGAAACCAAGCATGCAATCAGTGAAAAGTCAAGCTCGAACTGTGAAGCCAAAGCTTCTCCATCTGCAGATCTTCCCGCTTGCTTGTTCTTCTTCTTCTTTGGACAATTGGTAGCATAATGTCCGTGATCATGGCGGTGAAAACACTTCACTTTCGCCATATCCTGATTCTTGCCATTTGCACCGGAATGAGAAGTTTTCTTACCCTTCCCTTTCTTTGCTTTGGCAACCAAAGCGCAATTTTCTTCATCAGCTCCCTTTGATGAAGATCCATCTCGAGTAGTCCTCCTTATCTCCTCCTGCATGAGATCCGCCCAAAGGCGCTCCCATCCCGGTAGCTTCTCCCGACCATTGAAACTATCTTGGTATGAGTACCAAGCCTTCGGAAGACCAAGGAGAGCCAGGTCGACCATGTCCTCATCTTCGACAGTCACCCCCACACTTCCCAACTCATCTCTGCATTGAGTGAACTTCGTGAGGTATTTGGCGATACTGTCACCTTTCTCCATCTTGATGTTCCTGAGCTTATCTTTGAGCGCCAGCTTCCTTTGGTCTCTCTTACTCTGGAATAGATCCGTCAAAGCTTTCCACATTAAATATGGAGAAGCCTTTCCATGCAGGCTGGATACAATATGATCCTTGACGCCCTCCAACGGGATCCTTCGACATTTTTCCATCTTCTTTTGCCATGCTTCGACTTCAGCAGGATCAGTGGGATTTTGGACATCCGTATCTACGAACTCCTTTAGACCATTATCTTCTAATACTGCCTCCATGCGATCCTTCCATGCAACATAATTCGAACTGCCTTCAAGAGCATATTCGAGTCGCAAACCGTTGAAAGACATTTTCAACACCGGCACCAAGAAAACAAAACTGCTGCAAAATTTGAATTCCACCTCAAAGCTCAACCGCTCTAGATCTTTGAGAACAAATTATTTCTAGCACAGAGATTGAATGCAAGGGGCGTTTACTGGATATATCACCTTTCAAAGAAAGGATGGATCCAGAGGCTACCTGGCCCGCATGCAGACTCTGTCTACCGAAATAAGTTTGTAATCACTGTGATGATCGATCTCTGCTTCAATAGCTCCGATACCATGTAGAAATTTGCTGAATAATGATTAATTATCCACCGAGACTATCCTGATCACATACAATTCGAATTTATATGCAACACATAATCTCTTCCACTCAGATCATCACACATGCGGAAAATAAAATCAAGCGATAACACATCAAATCATCATACACATTAACACAGTATGTATGGGGAAAGCTTATAGCTGAAAACCCCACAGCTATTATGTATATTATAATGGAGAAATAATGTAACAAAATCAGTACAATACTCCTCACAAGTACTCAGTACTATCTCATGAAGTTACACACAATCTAGCTTGGTTTTGAACAGGTTACTGGTTCAAAACTCACCGCCAATTGCCTTGCCTCTATTGTGCAATCCAAGCCTGTCTATACAGAGATCCAAGGTTAAAATCTCCTTGGCTTGACTGCGCAATTGTCATGTACAAATCCTCCAAGTGTGGTGCAAATCTCATGCACAACTGATGTCGCCACTGATAGCTAACTCCACCCTTTCATCTACCTCTTTCTACCTGTCTCCCACTGAATCGATCATGCATCAGTGAACTGATGTGTTCTTGAGTTGAATAATGAGTTACTAATTAATGAATTAAATAATATTTAATTCACTCCACTCATAACTAGTTGATTATCTAGTTAAACTAATCTCAACCAGTTCAACTAAATTAAACCGAACACAACTCCACTAGTTGTCTCATTAACTCCACCAAACTTCTTCCACTGAAGTCCTAACTGAAGTCAACTATGCAAGTGCTCACAAAAACCTTGGGAATAGTGTAATTCCTTCCTGTCAGATGCATGAGCCACTTCCAAGGCTCGAACTGAAGTGTTCCAAGAGAGTAAACTGTTGTTTATAGTCCAAATATTATTAAGGGTAAATAATATTTGACTTCCCTATTTTTAGGAGAGGCAGTCTAAAAATAGACTTCGACCTCTTCGACCTATAGGTCACAAAAATAGAGTCCCATCTATCTTTACCAACATGACCAATGCTCCAAGAATCTCATACTAGAATCCCCAGACCATGCTCCATATGTCTAAAAATAGACATAGTCTAAAAATAGACTTTGCGCCAGAATTCGCCTGTGGGCCCACTTAGTGAAGGCGACTTCATTTCACTAAGCTCCATCATCTTGCTGCATTTTCAACAGTCCTATGCTACAGAAATAACGCTGTAACTGTGAGAAATTCTTGGCCTACAATCCAGATGTGGGAGAAATGAAGCACAACCCCTTCATGAGATCACTCAATGAAGGAGAAGGAATTCCTAAACAGGAATTCCTCCAAACTCTGTTGAGCACCAGGAGTTTGCAGAAAATGTCTAAGTAGATATGAAATTGAAATACACAAGCTAGCCCCACAAATCTGCCCTTCTCCTCCTTATGAAGTTGTGAGCTCCTTCACCTTGGGTCCTGTTATCACTCAGTAATTTCTCCAGGTTCAAAAGAAATAGTCCGAGGTAACCACAAACCAACTTTTAGGTACAGAATCTAGCCAATCTGTACCCAGAGAGGGCTCTCTCTGTAAAATTTAGCTTTGTTTTAGAAGGATATTAGGCTAGTTATAAAGTCCAAGGGTTTTGATTGAGTTTGGGTGATGAAATTCAATATCTAAGGGTAATATTGAGTATTTCAGGCCATTGGGCTAATGGAGTCAAAGAGGATAACTTAATTGGATTAAGTCTCTTAACAAAAGATGGTTTCACAGGGCAAGATAATCAAACAGGGAACAATTATAGATCTCAAGTGAATGGGATGAACTCAAATGGATGAAGGGAATTTAAGAATCCTTCAACACATTCAAAAGAGGGAAATTGAGTGATTATTAATAAAGAGCAATTAAGTATTCTTTACTAAATAATCAAAATGATTAAACTAGAAAAACAGGAGCAATTAAGAATTCACTGTTTAAACCAGTTCAGAAGAAAACATTTAGAATAACAACGATTCAAATCAGATTACACTTAAGCAATTTATGATTTATTCCTTTTCGTTAATCATTCATAAATGAAACACAGATGATATAGTAAACAAATATAAAGACTTCAACACATAAGAGATAGATGACTTATTGATCTGTAGTCTGACACAAGAATCCTATAAAAAGTCCTTCGCATCAATTCCTCATTCAGATAGCCACAAAAAATTTCTCCAATAGCACTTTATTCCAAAATAGTCAATGTTACAGCAAAGTCTAAAAATCCACCCCAAAATACTTCCAAGAGTGAAATATTTATACAAATTCTAAACTAAAATATCTTGAAAAAATATCAAGATTAGTTCACAAATCTCTCCAACTATTTTACATAAATAGAACTTAAGTAAAGGACACTCAAAATAATGCATCTATTTGGCACTATTTTGTATGGATAGGTGATGACAAAGAGGAGAATTCGAATTTTATCCAACTCTTAGTTGATGATGAGGCATCCAAGTCACTAACTGCTTCCTTTCTTTGTGCATTCTGCTCCAACAATTCTGCAAACTTGGGGTCCAATGATATCTTTTTATTTCTCAATCCGTAATAGATATGTAAAAATTGAAAGAGGGTATTGTATATAAATATGTTGGTGAGATAAACCTCTTTCATTTTCCTAAAATTCCTCTCCAGCTGTGCAAAATAGGCTCTGAAAAAAGATGTGTAAAATAGAGTTTTACAGAATCTGAAAAATAGCCTTTAAATATGTGCATGTATCTCTGATTCTAAAATCACTGTGCAAAAAGTGAGATAGGTTTTTGTAGATAGGTCTCTTAGGAACACAAAAATCCTTCAGTTTTGTATGATGTATTTCGGATTGGCCACAATATTCTCTGCAAAATTATGACTTAACTGGAATTTTTTGCAATAAGTGCTTTCCAACATTGTTTAATATTTCCAAAACCATAATAGCTGTTAGAAAAGTGAGAGAGGTTTTTGTAGATGGTCCTCTTAAGAACATAAAACTCCTTAAATTTTGCAAAATTAATCTCTTATTGATCACAATAGTTTCTGAAAAACAATGCGTAAAGCATGAAATTTCTGCAAAAATGTTCCTTCTTGTTGTGTTTTTCATCTTTTCACCTTTTTGTTCTTTTAACTGTTTTACTTTCACTTTAGATAAAATTAAATGTTGGTGAAAGTATTTTCATCTCTTTTTACCATTTTACTGCCTCTGTAATTACTTTTACTGTTTACCTTTGACTTCTCTGTAACCTCATTTTAACTTTCACTCTGACTTTTACCTGATACACTTTAACCATTGATACTCTTTAACTATTATGCTCTATAACCTCTGTTTATCCTTTTATCCTCCTTTATCATGACTTACTATAGTACATAATCAAAAATTCATGTAAGGATAATTTTACAAAAGTTCAAACATTTCTTTCCACCATTTAGCTTCCGGTATTCTGGTTCTTTGCAGCGGCAAAAAGTTTGAAGAGGATTTTCACTGAGAACAAGGTTCTTAATTTGGAAATCCCTATCTACTAGAGGCAGATAATCTAAATATCTGTGAGGGGCATTCAGGGGTGGGAAATTCAAAGCCACGGGAATTTCCATTTCTGGTTCTTGTGGATTCAGAAATGAATTGCGGGTTTTGACAAAAAACAAGCACAGTCACAGGTTGGGGAAGGCAATTGCAATTGAGGAATGAACTAAAGACCAGTCTTAAAATCTGCTTCAGTTTTTCATGTAGAATTTAAAACAAAAGCCAAGTTTTTATAGAGTTTTAACGGGAACTAGGGTAAATACCTATTTTCCGGGAAATAAACAGTGACTAAACAGGTGCTGGCTATGGCAGATGAACTCTGGATTACTCGACTGCAATTTTCTTCAGCAAGATAATGGTTGGAAAACTTTGACAGTTGATTTCGAAATTCGTTGCATGGGACACTGGTCACTGCGTGAAATAATGAAAATGACGCGGGTTCTTTGTTTTATTCACAAAGTCAAAGGTTGGCGGATTTTTTATTATTTTAATGGATGATGTCAACAAGTATGGTGGTTTCGTCACGGGAGGTAAGCGGTAAGCAGTTTCCATCGCACCGCTTTTGGGGAAAGGCGGGTTTCAGCAGAGGGCGAGCGATTCCATACGATGAATGATGCGTGGCACGGAACTATTCAGAAAATTGCTTGGCCATCGCGCGTTATCGTTCGGACGAGGATGGCCAACGATATTGATAATAACCGTAGATCTGATATTAGTCGATCAGACGGTTGTTGGGAAAGGAAGATGACATGGAATTAACTGGCAGGCCCGACGTAATTTATTATGAAATAATCGCATCGGGGGCATTTTGATTGGTGGATTAGGTTATTAATTAACCATGGGGGTTAATTAATCCCTTTATACGACGGAGTATCGATTTTGTTTATTAATTGGAAATTCAACCAATTAATTAAATTTATATGGTTATTTTTCAACCAACGGGAAGGATATTTATTATTTGGGAATTTTATTATTAAAATAATATGGTAAAATGGAAAATTTACGTGGGGTTTAAAATAATAAGTTAAAAATTAATATGGAAATGAATAAAAAGCGCTAAGTGTAAAACATTAGATTAATGTATTTAACTTATGTTTGAATAAGAAGCGTTTTTATGAAATATTGCATAATTTTTCTACGTAAAATAGGATTTTACTTAGGAAAAGATTTTTTAGAAGTGAATGAATGTCATGATGAATGATTTTAAGTACTTAGGCTTTTCCAATTATTGGGCCGAGGGTCCGGTCCTTCCAAAAGTCAAGGAAATGCCTTGAGCCCCTTTAATTTTCAAATGCCTTAGTAATTAGGGAAAATTAGTGAAATTTTTAGGGAAGTTAATAATCTGACTTTGCTTTGCTTTAAATTCTTCCAGTGTAGTGTTTGCCTTTGCACTTGTGATGAAAGTAAAGATTTAAGAATTCTAGAATCATTATCCATCACATGTAATTCTGCAACATCATCTACCTACCCTACCTACTTTACCCTACGATTTTTTCTTCTTTATTATGGTGCACTTAGACTGGCAAACCCTCATCACACTTTTTCTTTTACATTTGGAAATCTATCTAATTCTATCCTTATTACATCCAAGGGCTCAGATTAAACTGTCGAGCTCTTTTTATTTACTCTACCTATCTACTTATCTGCCAAGATTAAACAGTTTGGTCAGATTTTATTCTCTATCTCTAAAACATAAAATTGAAAGATGAACTAGCCAAGCTTAAGCTGTTTGACTGTTCATAAATTGTGGCATAGAATACAAGTTGCATACAATTTTATTTATTACATAAGAGCAAAAGGTAGTGGCATTTAGACTTGCACACTTTCCTTGGCCTTTCTTTTGGTGGGGTTCATTTTATTTTACTTTTTTGGCCATTTTTTATTCTTTTCACCCTTTGATTTTTCTTTTAGGGTATACCCTCTTTACATTTTTTAAATTTTTTGATTTTTTTTTGACAATATGGAAAACCTTTGCAACAAATAAAGGTATGAACATATTACATAGCCCATCAAGTCAATCATGATATATGACACCTATTGGTATAGGAGCATAACAGGTCCCACCTTTTAGGGTTTCCATCTTCATTTGAATCTCTTCCCTCCAAAACTGCGCTGTCTTCTTAGGCAAGCTACTCCTCCTTAGGCTGCGCTGGTTGACTTGGTCAACTTGACCTTGTCCTCATACAATTGGCCTTGTTCACACTAGGAGGTGAAAAATAAGCTGCTCAAAGGTTCCATTTTCACATTAGGAAGGGTTTTATTCATGTTAAGAGGCCTCCTCTTCCTTTTTATTCACCTACTACACAATATGAGCAAAAAATTAATGTTCTAATTTATTCATGAAAATTTTGGAACATTACAGTCCTCCCCTCCCAAATGTTGCTTGTCCTCAAGCAACTGCAAGGATAGAACTGAGTGAATTTTCTCACCTCCTCCAGTAGCATCAACATATAATGGAATCCTCCAAATAATATGATGCCATATCATCCATGAAACTCCATAGTGCCTCCTCCAAGCATATAGAATAGCATTTGGTGAAACACCCCAAATGACTAAGATCACGAGAAGGAAAGTGCTCAAGGAGACAACCATGTGCGGTTTAGAGGTATTATCAAGGCATGGAGTGAAATATGCATGGGAAATCCTTTTCCCCAATGTGAAACCTCCACCCCCAAGCTATCATCCATATGGAATGAGTCACCCTCCCGCATGGTAACTCATGAAAAGTTTCCTCCACCTTTGGCTCCAGAAGTGTAGGTGGGCTGAATAACCAAACATGATAGGCAATAAAGCCTATCCCACACTGTCCTCCTCTCCACTTATGAATAGTGAAGAGTATGTGCTATTCATGGGCTGCAAATTTATTGCCCTCAAGTGGCAAAATGTAGAGCAATCTACCAAAGATTTCTCCTCCAACATTGAAGAACAAGCTGCCCCAAAAAATTTCTTCCATGATGAATAGGACATAGTCATCATAGAATGTCCAAATGAGATGTTGGCTGTAGGATTTGAGTGCTTATGTATGATACAAAAAAAGTCTCAAAAGGACACAGTGTAATCTCATCCATTGCTTCCTCAGAAAATGGCATGGCAAGTAGTATGTTGCTAAATGACTAGTGGTGAAAATTCTCATATTCACTAGTAGAAACTAAATGGCTGAATGGGTCAACTGAAAATACAAGTCATATTTTATCACTTGCTCATGACTATACAATGAATGATCATCAAACTTATGGTCCACCTCAAAAGGAAACAAATACTTAGCTGTGGTGGCCATAGTTTTTCTCATGTTCCCGTTAGAACATGCAATGCAAAAAATGTGGGAATCCTTCCCCTTTAAGGACACTCCCCACTCATGTGTCATTCTTCCAATCATGCCCCCAATGTAAATAAGATCTACATCAGTAAAGGAAGTCATGATCAACAACAAAATGAGGAAAAGGCTGAAGGTTCTATGTGATGCAAGGAAGGACCAACAGTTTCCCCAATAGTGGCAGCGCGGTTTTCCAAGTTGCTGCTTCATAAATTTACATGGAAAAATGCTTTTTGACTCATGGCTGATAATGTAAATTAGTTGAAAATGTATGCAATGGAAAAACATCTGCCAAAGGCCATGTGAAAGATGGCTACCTCCATCATATAGTTTGGCCCAATTTTTCCCATGGAGCAATCTGATAAGCTTGCCCTCTTGTAGAGCCATGCACTGCAAGATAATGGTAAGAGTATACAAATCAACCAATATAAAAACAAATTTCTTACCATATGCTGGGAGTAAAATGATGTATGGATCCACGAATGAATCCTCCATAGTTGTTTGGCATGCTTACATGAAGAGGAATGAACTAGGTGCTGCAAGAAGATCCTTCTTCTCATGCTTGGGAATCCAAGTCAAGAAGAATGTAGCATAGTAATAGATGACTCCATCTACTACCTCATCCATATCTGATCTGAAATTGTGAGAACAAAGTATTTCTCATACAGAGATTGACTGTAGGGGCATTCACTGGATATTTCACCTTTCAAAGAAAGGATGAATCCGAAGGCTACCTGGCCCTTCTACAGACTCTGCCTAAAGAAATAAAAAGTAATCACTGAGATCCGATCAATGAAAGTATTTGTTTTAACTAAAAAGTATTCATTGATCCAACTTTAATGTGTGAATAGGCAAGTATACATATTCTACAAATGAAGTATAATGGTTTGAAGATGAACTAATATGTTTTGTTCACTATTTAAACCTGCTTGGGAAAAGTTTTCTTATAAAAATTTACTGTTTAAAGGAGCAGAATCTGAAAATATGCAGCAAAATTATACAGTATGACAACAAATCATTTTTTAAGCGGTTCACCCCTCTTTTGGGCTACCTCCGCTGGGTCCAAAAGCCTCTAATTAGGCTTTTTCCTCTTTGATTAAATGCTCAAAATGTGAATACAAATGTATAGAAGCCTCAAATGGAAAAATAAGATGCAAAAATAGATTCAGAAGGCTCAAATCAATATAAAATGACTAAACAAACACCTCCATTGGATAAAGGTAGTCCAAAACAGCTCTTCTTCCCTTAGGCCCTAGTGGCTCCACGACCAAAAACGCTGGTAAATTCTCTGTTAGAGTGCCCTGATGGCTCTGTAAACACTCCCAACAGCTTCCGAATTCCTTCTACACCCAAAATAAAAAGAAAAATTCGTATCAAAAGGCCTCTCCTAGCCAAAGTTATGGCTAACTGAAGTTTGCCCTTCAAAAGCTCCACCAAATCTGGCTAACTGCCAGATAGCTCCGACAAATTAGGAAACGGCTTTGAATTTGGCGGGCGCTCCAAATAAAATGACCAGTTATAATAAATGTGACTGTTTTAAATTCCGCGTTCACATGCATTCAAACCGCTGGGCCAAACGTTTTTTGAAACCGTGGCATTAACATATTGTAACGTCCGCATATTTAAACAGGACATTTGTTATAACCATTTGCAAATGGTTAAGTTTGTTGTTTAACTCCGCTCCAACGTAGCCAGCACGTGCTTAACACGTAAACCAAAGCACGTGTATTCAAACCTTTTTAAAACATACGTTGAACTTTGAAATGTGACTCCACCATTTGAATGGCCCACGTGGCTTTAACCCATACATAACGTACCATTTATGTTTTGAACCATACGTAACCTTTGAAACAATACATAACTTATTTCGAATTTTAAAAAATCATATGTGTGGTTTAATAATTTAATTTTAATAAGGTTTATTTATTTATTATTATTATTTTTTAATAAATTAATTAAAACATATATTAAATAATATAATATATGATTAATGAAAATCATATAAAATATTAATAATATATAATTTAATTAATTAATTAAACCTTAATAAAAATAAAAATTTTCCCAACACATATATTAAAAAAAAATTCTTTCAAAATTGAAAGTTATTGGGCAAATTCAAACTGCAATATCTCCTCCATATGGCAATGGATTTGAGTGCCGTTTGCGGCGTTGGGATCGTATTGACGAGCTCTTTCCTGTCGATCTAGTTCATAACAATTCTAAGCAACTTCATTTTTGAGCATTTTTCTACAAGAGACTTGATCTCCTGATCACACCTCCAAAATGAGAAGCTTTTGGACCCTCAAAAGCTTTCTGACTAGTGAAACTGATAATGTGGAGACTGATTCTCCACTCTTCCACCTTTGAACAACTGAAATCTACCCGATTTCACCAACTGAAGCTTTTGAGAAAATGACAATCTGTCTCTGGAATCAACTGGTCTACCATTGCTAAGATTGACGGAGTCATGATGAAAATGATTAAAATTTGCAGAACAACAATTGTAATTTGCAGAAAAAAAACTTTTTCTACATTGATCAAAATTCCTAGAAGACTTAAAATTACTTTCAACTTGCAAATTGTTCCCATGGCGAATTGTACCATTCTGAAACCAACATTTTCCCATGCTGAATTGTGTGTTCTTTTTGCTTGCACTGCTTAGCTTTGACACTTCATTTTCTGCATTGGCTGACCCAAAAGGTAATTCGTGCAACATAACATCATATTTTTTCAAAGACAAACTGTTATCAAACTGAGACATATTATTAGCAACATCATAAAAAGGCAAATGCTCAAAATCTGGTCGTTTCAACATCAACAAAGTTAGACTTTGACTTGCATTAACCAGTCTTTTCAATTGACATGCATGGAGTAAAGAAGATTCCAGCTTCTTGTTGTGAGCTCTCACAATGTACTCTTTACCATCTTTGAACAAGTGATACTTGTTTTCATGGCGATGAAAGATGGCCCTCCTGTCAAATAAATAAGGACTTCCCAAAACAATACCTGAGATATCAAGCAACACCACATCAAGTTCCACTGTGTCAATAAAGTGTGCAGTTATTGCAAAGCGCAATATGCACTTTCTTGAGACTTGCAAATTAGCATCCTTGCATATCCATCCAAGTGGATAAGGCTTCGGATGTGGAATGGTCTCAAGCTTAAGCTTCTTGACCAAGTCTTCAGAAACAAGATTAGCTTGTGACCCACTGTCAAATAGTGTGTCAATTTTGGTATGTTTTGAAATTACCCTCACATGGAAAAGCTCTATCCTCCTCTTTTCATCATGAGTATCTTTGTGAAAATTCAAAGAGCTAGAACTAGGAATTGTGTCTTGCACCACTTCTTTCCCCTTAGTGTTCTTTAAAACCATGCCTATGATTTTTGTCTCATCTCCTGAGTCTGACCCTAAGTCTTGCTCAACTGTTGCTACAGTTTTCTCCTTTTCTTTGGTCTTGTTTTTGTTCTTGAATTTTTCTGGTTTCAGTTCAGGATGAAGCTTCCAACAATGATCTTCATCATGACTTGTCTTTGAACAGTTCTTGAAAAAGAACTTTCCTTTGTCTTTTCTTGAATTTGCAACTCTCTTCTTTCCTTTGTTTTTGAAATTACTATCCTCATCAAAAATATTCTTTCCTCTAGCTTCTAAATGTGTAGCCTGCACACAGACTTCATCTAAGTTAGTAGGATTGAACAATAGAATAGTATGTTGCAGATAATTGTGCAAACCTCCTATGTATTTCAACAAGGTGTCTTGACTTTGTAAGTCTACTCCAAGTAGAAGTGCTCTCCTTCTAAACTCTTGGGTATAATATTGCACATTTTGACCTTTAAGTTGCCTAAAATTTTGCCAATTCATGATGGCTTTCTGAATATGAGCAAGAGGATAAAACTGTTTCTTAATAGCTGTAATAAACTCATTCCAAGTTAGAGTTATCTTACCATGCTTTTTAATCTCCTCTCTAGTCTTGGCTTCCCACCAAACCAAAGCTACTGCATCCATTCTCAAAGAGGCTAATTGGATTTTTGTGTCATCATCATGCAAATTCTGAATTCTTAGATAGACTTCCAGCTATCTAATCCAGTTATCCAATTTATCTGCATTCACATCACCATTAAACATCGGCAACTCAAAATTTACATCAAGCTTTAACATAGGATTTTTAAGAGATGTTTTTGTTTTGTGTGACTGATTAATAGAAGTAGAAGAGGATGATGTGGAGGAAGAGGATGACGATGGAGATGAAGGATCACCATTTCCTCCATTCCCTTTCTTAGACTCATCCTTATCTTTCTTCCCTCCTGAAGAATCTCCTTCTTCTCTTTGGTTTCTAGACCCTTCTCCAGCAATCCTATCATTTCTCTCCTGGTATAGTATCCTAACCATCTCATTCAAGTCCAAGAAAGCTTTTCTAAAGACTCTTTCTTCTTCCTTGGGATCCATTTCCTCATGTACTTCTCCTTCTCTGGAAGACATGCTTGTGGCTGATTCTAAGGCTACTGAGGATGAAATGGAAGGTGGATGTAATGACACTCTAGCCCTCCTTGGTTGAGGATTAACTTGTTCTCTAACCAATTGAACTTCCCCTCTTTGCAATTTCAGCCTAGTAAGCATCAAATTTTGCAGAATAATACAATTTACTTGCACACATTTCACAAACTCTTAAGAAAAACCTTGAGCTTTGATACCAACCTGATCTAAAATTGTGAGAACAAAGTATTTATCATACAGAGATTGACTGTAGGGGCATTCACCGGATATTTCACCTTTCAAAGAAAGGATGAATCCGGAGGCTACCTGGCCCTTCTACAGACTCTGCCTAAAGAAATAAAAAGTAATCACTGAGATCCGATCAATGAAAGTATTTGTTTTAACTGCAAATTATTCATTGATCCAACTTTAATGTGTGAATAGGCAAGTATACATATTCTGCAAATGAAGTATAATGGTTTGAAGATGAACTAATAAGTTTTGTTCACTGTTTAAACCTGCTTGGGAAAAAATTGCTTATAAAAATTTACTGTTTAAAGGAGCAGAATCTGAAAATATGCAGCAAAATTATACAGTATGACAGCAAATAATTTTTTAAGCGGTTCACCCCTCTCTTGGGCTACCTCTACTGGGTCCAAAAGCCTCTAATTAGGCTTTTTCCTCTTTGATTAAATGCTCAAAATGTGAATACAACTATATAGAATCCTCAAATGGAAAAATACACTGCAAAAATAGATTCAGAAGGCTCAAATCAGTATAAAATGACTAAACAAACACCTCCATTGGATGAAGGTAGTCCAAAACAACTCTTCTTCCCTTAGGCCCTAGTGGCTCCACGACCAAAAATGCTGGTAAATTCTCTGATAGAGCGCCTTGATGGCTCTGCAAACACTACCAACAGCTTCAGAATGATCTCTACACCCAAAATAAAAAAAAATTCGTATCAAAAGGCCTCTCCTAGCCAAAGTTATGGCTAACTGAAGTTTGCCCTTCAAAAGCTCCACCAAATCTGGCTAACTGCCAGATAGCTCCGACAAATTAGGAAACGACTCTGAATTTGGCGGGCGCTCCAAATAAAACGGCCAGTTATAATAAATGTGACTGTTTTAAATTCCGCGTTCACATGCATTCAAACCGCTGGGCCAAACGTTTTTTGAAACCGTGGCATTAACATATTGTAACGTCCGCATATTTAAACGGGACATTTGTTATAACCATTTGCAAATGGTTAAGTTTGTTGTTTAACTCCGCTCCAACGTAGCCAACACGTGCTTAACACGTAAACCAAAGCACATGTATTCAAACCTTTTTAAAACATACGTTGAACTTTGAAATGTGACTCCACCATTTGAATGGCCCACGTGGCTTTAACCCATACATAACGTACCATTTATGTTTTGAACCATACGTAACCTTTGAAACAATACATAACTTATTTCGAATTTTAAAAAATCATATGTGTGGTTTAATAATTTAATTTTAATAAGGTTTAATTTTTTATTTTTTATTTTTAATAAATTAATTAAAACATATATTAAATAATATAATATATGATTAATGAAAACCATATAAAATATTAATAATATATAATTTAATTAATTAATTAAACCTTAATAAAAATAAAAATTTTCCCAACACATATATTAAAAAAAATTTCTTTCAAAATTGAAAGTTATTGGGCAAATTCAAACTGCAATATCTCCTCCATATGGCAACGGATTTGAGTGCCGTTTACGGCGTTGGGATCGTATTGACGAGCTCTTTCCTGTCGATCTAGTTTAGAACAATTCTGAGCAACTTCATTTTTGAGCATTTTTCTACAAGAGACTTGATCTCCTGATCAATCTCACCTCCTCTCTTTTCATCAAGTGAAACCAATATGAAATGATCCTGGGACCTGTGGGTTATGGATCCACCACACTTCTGCTAGGCACACTTCATCCATCGGTTACTGCGCCAAAGAGATAATGATGTTGGCCTATACACATAGGCTCTCATCCATATCAAGCTCCATTCTTTGACATGTAGTTTGTCAAAGATATTCTCCATAATGCTGCCATGTATGAGGGGTTTCCTCCATGATGAAAACACCTCTTGCACCATGATAGTGCCATACTTCACCCTTGCAACACTATGCCAAGTGGGAGAGAAATTTTTCCCTTGCTCTCTCCCAATCTTCTGAAGCAACACATATCCTTGCTGCCTCTTCATACCTCCATCACTCATCATATGCGGTGGAAAAAAAATGACCATACCACCATAATGCATCCACACTCCTTGCTGTCCCATGATGAAAGTATCTTGCCAAGCTCCTTCCATCCACATACCCTTGAGAAAAGGACATGTATCATGATGGCCAAACTCTCTCCTTAGTAGCCAACACAGCCTTGCCTCTTGCTGCCCTGTGTCATAGATATGCAAGTGGCTCACAAGCCTCTTGCTGTCCACCCACTCTCCTCTATCAAGGTATGGTTGTCCCCAATCCTTCTCTCCTTTGGCATCTTCCCAATGAAGACTGCCATTATCCCAAAGAAAGTATTCCTCCTTACACCTCATGGGATGTTGAGATGTAACCCCTTGAAGAGTTTCCAGGAAAGGCCTCTCACCAATCAAACCCTTGAATCCACAAGAATCCAAGAGTGCTAAGGACAAGTCATTCTTAGGAGATGGCACCTCATGCATGATGCTCCCCAAATCCTTGCACCAAAAACCCTCATGTTGCATGCAACTTAATAGGGGTGCAAAGGAATGAGTTTTGATCCCTTCTTGGACCAAACCCCTATTGTACAACACTGTATAAACTTGCTTCTCTTTATCAGCATGAATTTTCGATCTTGGGCCATGAGAATGCAAATTTCCCAATCCTCTTATGAAATTTTCTGAATTGTCACTGCATGGAAATTTTTGCATACCTTTGTGGGTCTTTGATACATCTTGTATGGCTTCAAGAGTCCCTCTCTCTGATTTGTTGGATGATCCAACTGCTGATATGGTGGGCTGCTCCTCTATGAACTGGACAACGCTGGTAGAAGCCTCCTCAAGTGGAGAAGAATGCTCCTCCTCTTCTGGCCATCTATCCACTTCCTCTTGTGGCCCTCCATATTCTTCACTTCCTTCATGAGCATAGGAAGTGATTTCATCTTCTCCTACCTCTTGAAACCCTCTTGGCGTTTCACTGCACCTTTCTTTCCCATTGGTTGAACCCCTTTGGGGAGGCTCCTTTCTGATTTGAAAAATGGATGAGAGTAATCTCATCCTCTCCATATTTGTTCTCCTCTTCTTTTTATTCTCTGGGTGGATCTTAAATCCACAGGCTGAGCCAAGATAGCTGCTCCTTGCTCTTCTCTTTAGTTTTATAAAAGCTTGATCTCACAGGCAGTGCCAGAGATCATGCTCTGATACCACTGTAATATTCATTTTTTAGAAATATCACAAGTCTATGCCAGAGATGGACTGCAAAGGAATTTAATGGTTATGTATCCTTCCAAATAAGGGAGAGAACCAGAGGCTACCTTTCCTTTTGCAGTCTCTGTCTACAGATATGTGATTCTTCCTACTCAGGAATTGCTGCAGCAAGCTCCTTAGGGACGCTGTATAAGGAAGAAGATGTGAAAATAAGGCCAAATGCTATTTTGATTCCTTAAAACATATATAATTCGACCTCCTTGCAGAATTTAATCTCAAATAAATAACCTTAAGCAGGTTATTCAGATCTCCCACAGTGAACTAGCTGAAAATTGTAGCAACATGTAAGCACAAACAGCTACCTTCAGAAAATAACGTTGTATAAGTGAGAAATGGGACTGCTATCCCTTAGATGACCCAATATATGACTCACTTATAGAATTAGAGGTAAAAAAAATGAACCTAACTCATATAAACAAAACTCCCAAAACAATATGCCTCAATCTAGCTCAAAACCCCATAGTCTAGCTCATGCATAAAAGACTGAGACAAGAACAGTGTTATTTCTACTAGGGTTTCTGCAGTAAATAATGTGACATATCAGATATAAAAGGAAAAAGCATCCAATTTCTAAGAAAATGTGATTCCTTTCCTCTTTATACATAATAAAGATCACCCACAAGGGGGTTCTGAAAATACCAGGTGTACAAGTGTAGATCTGCAAATATATGTAGCTAGAAAACATAGTCACTGCAACACTGAATATAAATATGACTGAGAATATAAAAATACAAAAGAGGAATGTAATATAGAGCTTTCCAGGAGAAGGTTTGGCCCTTTCTCCAAAGAACAAGCCCTCAAGCAAGGGATCAAACCCTGCAGTTGTTGTTCTCACAAAAATAACGCAGTTTACCCAGTGAACTATGCTGTAATGGATGGACCATGAGTTGGCCACATGCTAGGATCTGAAATGAGCTTTGAAATCTCCTACACAGATCCCTCAATGCAAGAGAAACTCCCTCATTGAATGGAAATGCACAAGAGTAGATGAAACAACCCTCCCACTGCACTTCCCAGCAACACATCGTCCTCTGCTACAGAAATAACACTGTAACTGTGAGAAATGCTTGGCCTACAATCTATATGTTGGAGAAATGAAGCACAAACCCTATATTAGATCACTCAATGAAGGAGAAGGAATTCCTAAACAGGAATTCCTCCAAACTCTGCTGAGTAGCAGGAGTTTGCAGAAAATGTCTAAGTAGACATGAAATCAAAATACACAAGCTAGCCCCACAAATCTTCCCTTCTCCTCCTTATGAAGTTGTGAGCTCCTTCACCTTGGGTCCCACCTCTTAGGGTTTCCATCTTCATTTGAATCTCTTCCCTCCAAAACTACGCTGTCTTCTTAGGCAAGCTACTCCTCCTTAGGCTGCGTTGGTTGACTTGGTCAACTTGACCTTGTCCTCATACAATTGGCCTCGTTCACACTAGGAGGTGAAAAATAAGCTACTCAAAGGTTCCCTTTTCACATTAGGAAGGGTTTTATTCATTTTAAGAGGCCTCCTCTTCCTTTTTATTCACCTACTACACAATATGAGCAAAAAATTAATTTTCCAATTTATTCCTGAAAATTTTGGAACATTAGAGTCAACTCTGGTGAATATTCATGGTTAAAAATATTGTTATATGGTAAGCATTAAGTTTTTTTGTTTCTTAATCAAATTTATATGGTTACAAAATAATTATTTTAATTTATATGGTAAAATGTATCATAATTTATAACTACTATTTATATGTTATATATTCAATTGTAATAGAGGATTTAGATATATCTAAAAATAAATTATAATTTTTCTTTTAGATTTAATTAAAACATGTTATAGAATAAATTCAAAATAAATTGTTTATAAAATGTTTTAGTTGTGAAATTAGCAATGGATTTTGGTCATGTGGTATTAATAAAACATGGTATTGGTCTATGGTATTGTAGCAAATCCGATTTAAAAATGTAAATTGGGCCCAATATTGTTATATTCTAATTATATATATATATATATATATATATATATATATATATATATAAATTTATTATAATAGTTTATTTATTTATTTAAATTTTTTTATGAAATTTAAATATAAAATTTTTGCTAATATGACTTGGTCAAACTAGCCGTTTTTTCCAAACAGCTAGTTTGGGACCTCTCTTCATCTATTTAAGCTTAACTTTTAGATCTGATTTCTCATCTTGTTCTGAAGATTAACCGCACTTGTTGGTTAAATTTTATGAAAATTCTTATGGATCACAGAAGCCTAAATTCAATCTAACATAATTGTTGTAAAATATTAAACCTATATTTTGGATTAATCATGTCAAAGAAAATTGAGTAATAAAAAACTTAAAAGAATCATGCAGTATCTTTCCTTTATCATTGTTAGTCACTTTGCTTTATCTCTTTGCTTGGATCCTCGGTTAAGATGTATATATCCTCATTCTTTATAATATTATTTATATTATATAAATTTCACATATGTATATATAAAAGTATTCTCATTTTTAATTTATTAAAACCTCGATTTAATCTCTATGGGAATATTTGAAGTAGTCTTGAGGATGGATGGTTTAGATATAACTCAAAAGAAATTATAACCTTTTTGCTTTTAGATTTTATTAAAAAATGTTATAAAATTAAATTAAAATAAAGTATTTGTAAAATATTTTGATTTTTAAATAAGTTATTGTTTTTGGGCATGTGGTATTGATAACTCATGGTATTTGCCCATGGTATTGTAACAAAAAATTAAGAGCCTATATCCATAACATAATAATCAAAAGCCTAGATGACCCATGGTAGTGATAAACCATGGTATTATCCATGGCATTATGATTTTTTCCCCTCCTCTCTCTCTCCCTCCCCCTCCCTTGGTATTGTAAAAAAATCCTATTTGGAAGTTGAAAATATCCATGGTAAATATTCATGATTAAAAATCTTATTATATTCTAAATATAAAAAATTTCATGCGCTTATTAATTAAATTTAAAGATGGTTGTGAAATCATTATTTTATTTTGTATGGTAAAATGGATCTTAATTTATAAGTACTATATATATATATATATTTGTAAGTTTGGTAGTTTCTTTCATTTTTCTCTTTTTTTTTTCACTTTTTACTTCATCTTCATAACATGTCTAGAGGAAGGGAATTGAACCTGTGATGAGTGCTATAATAGCCCACCTCATCACCCTTTAACCAAGACCCCACATACTATATGTTATATATTTTAATGTGATATGTATATTATGTTTTCTTTTATCTAAAAAAATGTTAGTAATTTTATTAATAAAATTACAATATATATATAAAAAAATGAATTTAAAAAATATATAAAATATCAAGCCTGCACATCTACCCTATACACATCTAACATCTATCATCTTACAACATATAACATATTACATCTAACGCAACACATCCACCCTATACTGGCTGAGCGCCTCTCCACGCAAGAGACGCAATAAACTCCTGGAGGACAACATGAAAAAACTATTACATGAACATACTATAGAAAGATCTAATTTACATTAAGTCAAACATATCTAATCCATATTATTAGCAAAATTAGAAACTATATGGGTAAAATAAGCTTTATATTCCAACCTTTATCAATGCATACATACATATACACAGCTGAGTCTTACAAGTAAACCTTTATCAATGCACATAACATCTATCCATTTGACTTTAACAAAATATGTTGGAAATATTGTTTTCATTGATGTAAAATATAGGGGGACACTACTTATGCCCAAGGTAAAGATTTAAAGATGAAAATTGTTGGAAATATTGTTTGGATACCCAAGTTTTTCTTGATGCCTAGTTTGGATTAGTTTGGATACCCTATATTAGATGAAATTTTACTCTAAATATCTAGCTCAAATGGGAGCATAATAGATATGGTTGAATAGATTATTTAAAGACCTTTCCAAGAATGTATGATACTACCTAACTATTGGAACACCTAATCCTACATGGGTAGGTGTGGAATGCGAAAAGTCACAATGGAGTCCAAGTGACCTTGGAATGTGAAACCAAGAGTCACACCATTGTATTATAAATGTACATCATGTATAATGGAAAAATAAGAAAGCCTCACGCTTATCTTTCATTGTGTGTTGAGTCTCTTGTGTGTGTGTGTTTAACATGGTGTTTAATACTAAATCCATAGAAATGAGGATATATGAAAGATTCTATTAGGTCAATCTAGCCAAAAGGTACAGGTTGGCCCAACCAAAATGTATAGGTCACAACAACCAATTTTACAAGTCAACCCCATAAGTGAACATCGAAACACTATAAATAAATGATTTATAAGTGCACTTGAAAATAATCCAACAAACAAGAGATATGAATTATGCAACAGAAGTCGGGGAAGAATCTCGAGGTCTTAAAGGTGGAGTAAAAATGTGAATAGTGGAGTGAACGATTCACTTTGAATTTTTCACTATAATTTTTTTTTTGGGATGGTTCATGCTTTGAAAGTTGGAGCAGATAGAGGGGAGATATTTTTTAGTTGTCATAGAAATTTCAAACTCTAGTTCATTGTAATTTTGGAGATATTATATGAGGAAGTTAGGGTTCCTAAATCCTCCTAAATTTTGATTCAAACATGCTTTCTTGGCATTTTCAATTTAATTTTTCTTCTAGGATGTTTCAAATCCTAAAAATTGGAGGATATAAATGGAAGATCTTCATGTACATGTGATAGAAATTTCAGCCTTTTTTTGTTGTAATTTTGGAGATATGATCTAAGGAAGTTAGGGTTCATGAATGCTCCTGAAGTATGCTTCAAATATGCCAGCTTTATACTTTTGCTATAACATTTTTTCTGAGATGTTTTAGATTGTGAAATATGGAGAATGTAGAGGAAATATCTCTTTATACCCATGCTAGAAATTTTAGAACTTTATTCTCTATAGTTTTGGAGGTATTATTTGAGAAATTTATGGTTCCTGAATGCTCCTTATTACCACTCAAACTAGTAAGGGAACTAGAGGGGTTCCTGATAGAGAAACTGCTAGACTAAGGGCAATGACAAAGGCTTAGCCCACTGTCATCATGACTAAGGCTCCCTGCTCTTTATGGAATTTCACTGACAGGAGGAGTCACGGTAGTGTAGGAATCACTTATAAATTAAATGTCAATGGATAGGTTGAAAGTGACCCTGAAAACCATTTCCCTAGGATGGATTGAAGAATGGAGCTTGATTTCTCTTCAACAAGGGGATTGGTCCACTAAGGGTAAGGGATGATGATTGGAGGGTTGAGGTGTAAGGAGGAGGCTCAAAAATGAGGTTCTCAATCCCTATAATCCTTAGGAAACTTGGATTCCGAAATGGTCATTGACAAATAATATTTGATAAGAAGCGGGACCACACGGGGCCAAGTGGACCTAGTCTAGGTCCGGGGATGGAATATAGAAACCAACAATGTTCCTATCCTAGAAAAGGTGAGGGGAAAGGACCAGAAAATAATATTCACTTCAAAATGTTAAAGTGATCCTATTGAGGTCTACCCTTGGGGATGCATAGGTGAATTTCGATCCTAGAGCTAGGGCTCAGGATTCCCAGAGATCACACCATTGAAATTACTTGAAATTTTGTGGAGAGGGAGGGGACCCACTAGCGCAATGCCTCCTAGGAGATCAAAATTTTTCCCTATCTCAATTCCCAGGAAATTGATGCCCTACGTGACCCTTGAGTGCTAGACCTTGGAAAAAGTGAAAAGGGGGAAAATTATGGATAAAATGATCACCTTTATATGGTTCTGTGCCTTAATTCACTTGGCGAGATGGATTCAAGGATGATTAATGAGTAAGAACTTGGTTCCTTGGTCAAGGAGGCTTGAAAAATCAACTTCGTCCAATATTTGTGTAGAGAGAAGAATCAGAGACTTTCAAGAATTTATACTTCAAGAAAAGAGTGCAATATTGTCAAGGAAAAATATCTCTAAGACATTTCATTCATATGACATTGGCCTATACATTAAAATTTCCTAAAACATGCTCAATTCAACATTACTTTCATGCCGCAACTAGCCCTAGTTATACTGTAAAACATTAGTATGCAACAAAAAGAATAATAACATCAAAAATTACTTACAATGAAATACAGTATATCCAACCAACACCTCGTTTGCAATAATAAATCTCCAAGAGAAGAAAAATAGCCCAAATCCATACATCAAAATTCATCCATCTCCAAAAAACTCCTCCAATGAAAAAGTATGAAATTATCTATGAGAGAGATCTCCAATAGAAAATGTGATGATGAAAATGAATTGATATAACATCAATATATAGGCTCCTAAGGAGCTTGAATTAGCCTAAATCCCCTAATAGCTCTAATAATAATATAATGTGAAAATAACACCCCTATTGGTGACAACCCACTAATTTAGCTCATAGGTGTAAAAATAAGCCACACAAGGGCCAAATAATGATGTGTAGATGTCGTAGGGCCCTCCAAGAGGCCTAGTAACATCCTGAAGTGCCATAATGAGGAATAAATCCCTCAAAATATGATGGAGAAGGGGGTGGCCCCTTTAACTCCAAGTAGTAGACCTATGGTTCTCCCAGTGGGTGTGGGGGCACATAAATGATTTCAAGGGTCTCCTAATGGATCAGAGATGCCTGTAGATGCTCTGTGAAGCCTCATATGTTGTAATAAATATCATTGAGTCCTCATACAAGCCCTGGGGCACCCTCCAAGTGTGCGTTGCACTTGTGGGGCTGGTTGGGCATGATGCATATTCCTAGTACAAGAGTGGATCACTAGTAATACATAAATATATGAAGGGGTCCATGAAACGCCTTTTGATGTTGTGGAGGCCCATACCTCTCGATACACACCCTATGTGTGCCAATGTATCCCTCGGGGGTCAGGATCCCATATAGGGAGACCAAACCCAAATGGAAACCACTTGTAATCCTGCATAATATCCAATGTGCTCCCTAAGTTTCCAGTACAACCAGTCATTATAATAATCATGTAATAGAGTTTACAAACCATGGATGAAAAAATGGGCACTTGATAATGGCACGCCCTTCTGTAGTGGCCTTTGGCGTGTGCTAGTGTCTCTAGGCTCCAAAGGGGTTAACCAAGTACCTAATTAGGTAGTTTCAACATTTAAAGGGGATAATATGTTCAAGGTACATCCCTATAATGGGGGTGGAAAGTGATAAATAAGTGGAATGGAATAGGGAGTGAGAGGGGAAATATTGGGTCAAATATTTGGGCATAGGGGTAGCCAGATGAAGGGAATCCCACACCAGGGTATATAATGTGTAGGAGGGAGAAATCGTGGTACATGAGGTGTCCGACCTTGAATTTTCCACCCTTCCTTATATTCCTTTTGCCTTTTATTAATTTTCTTTAACTAACTGCTCGGGGCTCAAAGAGATAAGAGCATGATGTGTAAGATGTAGCAGGTTACCCCTTTTTAGGTAGGGCGGTTCATTGCCCTCCAGGGGTTGGGATTATCATGGGTTCCTGAATGATAAAGGAGGCTCATCTAGGGCCTATGAAACCAGGGTGATGGCCATGACTGGGGTAGAGCTCATGTATTTTTTTTTTCCCACGTGATAATTATTTTTTCCAAGGCCATCTTTTGTATTTTGTGGTACAATTTCTTGTTAAATGTGGCCAATTATGATTTTTATTTTTCTTTTAGTTGCATCAACCTTTGGGGCATCGTTCTAGACCTGACCCAAGGTGGGGGCAATGGGATAGAGAGGCTGGCCCTATGTGGACCCAAATGGAAATGTGGGCCCAGGTGGGATAAATTATGAATAGGGATATAGTGAGTGGAAAGGGAGAAATACACATGGATAGGGGAGCGGGAACATGCACCCAAAGTCGGGATTTTGGATGAAGAACCACCCTAAAACCAAATGGTCAATAAAGGAGATCCCATGGGATTAATATCCAAAGGTAACACCCAAAATAGATCAAGGGGACAAGATCACAAACTAAGGCCACTCTTTATGCCAAAAGCCCCCACCAATCCATACCCATAGGTATCCATGATAAGTAATACTCAATTACCAAACTAAAAGACATACCTTTAGATTTGGGAGGCCCAATTTTAAATATACGATCAATATAGGTGGGTGAGGGACCACATGGCTCGCTTAGGTGGCAGAGAAATGGCACAATGAGCTAGTAGGAGGCTGCAAGGGGATGCCAACTATTGACTTAGTTCCATTATGGAGAAAAATTTCTCCTGGGGATATCACCCACCAAGTGGTGGGTAAAATATGGGTCCAACTGGGACGTGATCTCTCTCGAAGTGGATGAGGCTACTCAAATGAGAGGTCACGAGAACTCCAACAATATCTTGGTCACTGTAGACATGTTATATGCGCACGTTAAAGATCATAGCCACGGGGGAGCATGTTTTCATGGTGTCTAATTATCACCCACGCTTAGTGTTAGCTCATAAAGCTGACAAGAAATAAAACATGAACATTTGATCTAAATGCAATCTAATCTATCATGAGAAATATCACATGTGATTAGTTCTAATGCAAAAATCTTCATGCAATGCATCCTACCCTAACATGCATACAACAAAGCCAATATCAAGTGTAATCAAACAACAAGTGAAACCAACATATCATCAAATCAATATAAATGTGCATGCCTATATGATTACTCATGAAGAAAATCCCAAAGTGAACGCTAACCCAAACACATGGAGGATGATGTGGGCGGGAAGTGGGAAAATATAGCTTCCATGTTAGGTAAGAGAAATCCGTAAGATAAGGAACACGAGTCACTTTAGATATGTGGGTCCTTCCCTTTAAGTACACAATGGTGGAATGAATGCTTATATTTAAAAAAACCCTTATCACAATCATTGTTTATGATATTATGATTTGTATATGCCACAAGGTCGTGATGAGAGGGGGACGAAATGTGAGGGAGAGAAGGAGTGCAAAAACTAGGTTGCTCAAGATAATGGTGACATTGGATAGGGGAGGTTAAAAGGTGATCAAAGCCCTAAGGGTGCATGCAAGGAGGTAAAGTATAGTCAATGAGGGGTTCTGATCTGGAAGGACCTTCGCACATGAAAAGTGATTTGCACCATGTTGTTTTGAAGTTGGTGACAAGTATTTAAGTGGGTGAAATTATGCTTATGCATTTTATTAAACCCATGCATTATTTAATAATTGTGAGATAAATTTGTCTCACATTATTCGTTAATGTAATTAGGGAAATTGGTTTTATGTGAGAAGCCACCTCACACCAATTCTCTATTTTTCTCCATTATAGGTTGAGAGAATCAAGGGCATGGTTGGAAAGTCTTTAGGTGGTTTTGAGACTTTTCCCAATTATGGGCCTGAGATAGTTGGAGGTCTTACTTTCATGGAATTTGTTTTTCCTTCCTTATAGTTAGGCCCTACAATTGTGGGTCTTGTAATTAATTTTATTTGTTGGAGAGTGGGTGAGGAACACTATATATATACCTTATGTAAGCCTTGAGAAGGGGGAGAAGACAAGAGATAATACTTAGCCATTGAGAACCATAGTGCTTGGCTAATGCTCGACCAGAGAGCTTGAATGTAAGAAGCTTACTTTGATGAAGGAATATAGAAGATCTGCATTCCAATTAAAGCAAATCCGAAGATGTAGCCCTAGAGAGATGGAGGGGTGAACTTCGTTACCAATTGATTGTCTCTCTCTTATGTGTTTTGTGCTTCTTGATTAAGTGCAGTTCATTTAATTATGTTTATGTGGACTAACATGCTCATTTAAGCCTGTATAAGCCATAGTCAATTAAAATATCTTAATACCATACACGATGGTTGGGTAGTACTCGACCCGTGATCAGATCAAGTGGTATCGGAGAAGGTGACTTCTTTGTTGTATGGGAAAATGAGCGAAGCACGCTGAAAGACTGCAAGAGTTACAAGAGAAATGAAAGTCTTAAAGCCGAAAATGTAGAATTGTGAAGATTATTGCTTGATAAGTAGGAGCTTCAGGAGATCCTACAATCCAAT
Source organism: Pinus albicaulis (assembly GCA_034641835.2). Classification (NCBI taxonomy): domain Eukaryota; kingdom Viridiplantae; phylum Streptophyta; class Pinopsida; order Pinales; family Pinaceae; genus Pinus; species Pinus albicaulis. The sequence continues at coordinate 1,524,101,993 of CM076584.1, forward strand.
GAGGATATATTGTCTAAATTTCAGAAGGCTAAGATGAAGGAGGATGCATCTCAAACCAAGGTATATGATGTCACTTCATGTTCTGTTCTCTCTCAATATGAAACTAATTTTGGCATGAAAATACTCACGAAGATGGGGTATAGCGGAGGTGGACTTGGCATAAATGGCCAAGGAATCACCCAACCATTGGAGGTTGTACCAAGACAACCATTTGCAGGTTTGGGTTATGGACATGAAGAAGGAGAAAGCTCGAAGGTAGCTGAAGCAAAAGCCATCTCTTCATCACTTGATTCCAAGAAGGGAATCAAGCCACCTAGTCCTCATCAGTTCAAGGACAAGTTAAGAAGGTATGACAATCATTCAAATTCTTCTTTTGCAAATAAGAGAAGTGATTTCTTCCATAGATCTGTTAACCATGATGTAGTTAAGCATGATACAAAGAAAGTGTAGGTTAAGAAGAAATATGTATCCACAAGAGTGAGACCAAGAAGAATGGAAACCTTCTAAATCCTCCCATCATGAAGACACAGTTGAATGGGAAACGACATAATTTCTGCAGTTTCTGCAAAATCAGTGGCCATTGGGAGAAGTGATGGAAGTTGCACCCCGAAATTTTCCACAAGTCAATAAGACATATGGTGAAAGAGCTCATGAAGAAGGCTCCATCCACCATTTGAAATGCATGCTTACAAGAAGAAAGTGCTTGGTGCCAGTTTGGTAAGCAGTTCATGATGTTTCTGCAAGTTATATTTATGCTCTTTTTCAAAATTTCAAGTTTTATGGGGGCATGTATCCATCTTTTGATGGAAAATGCTCAAAATTTGTTTGACTCGGAATCGAAAAATAATGACACCATCACAAAGAGCTCGACAAGAGGAATCCAACAACGATTGAATCATGTCAAACGACCTCCAGATGGAAATTTTTTTACTTGAAGTTTTGTCAAAACATGAAATAACGGGCAATGAATTATTTGCAACAAGAAAGGTGTTACACAGCAATTTGTCACCGTCCTTGCAATCCCCCATCCCGCACATTGGAGGGATTATTCTGTGACCTGTGAGCAGTGACATGACCTGAAACCACTTTTATGGCATCCCCTTGGACATGGACATTCATTCCCCTGAAGACAATTCCTTGTGAAAAACCCTAAAAATAGCCTTTTTTGCATTGGCGCGGTCATACAGTTCATCCCTCGCGCCAATGGGGGAAATCCTCCAAAGAGGGCACGCCAATTGGCGGTTTGTCCCAGTTTTTCACCCGCGCCAGGCTTAATAAGGAGTGTTTTTAAAAATAAATGGCGAAATATTGACTCCAACCAATTCCTAAACTGGTCTCTAAATTGAGTTGGGAGGTTTGGATCCAGATCTCCATGTAGAGGAAGTAGTTTTCCACCTCTCATGGAAGCTTCCTTGAGGATAGGGCCAATCCCATGATTGTAGTGATCCCAACTCCCCTTCCACCATCTATATAAGCTTGCCATTTTCCTTTGCAAGCTAGTCTCCAAGAGCCTTCATAGCCTAAAGAATGCTGCAATAGTCCTCATAGAGCTAAATCAGTAGCAAGGAGATTGACGATCGAAGAGAGAGGTTTGTCCCCATTCCCGATGAGCTTTACCGAGACATATTTCGCTGACGACCCGCCGAAGGAAGATTTAGCATCAGAGCCAGGTTGTATTTTCCTTTGTATGAATTAATGATAAGAGACTATTGGTTATGGTTCCACTCGTATTGTTCATTATGATCATGAGTTGTGTCTTCTCTGACTGATACATAATTGCATATATGAGGTTTTACGCTTGTGTTTGTCGTGTTTCTTGTGTGTGCAGGTGTTCGATCACGACAAGCGAGAGGATTGTGATCTGTTGGAACAAGGAAACAGGAGTGCCATCTTCTCTACAAACAACAGCGTTGGACTTGAGGTAGGCCTTCTTCGCAATTTGGTCTATTGCAATTAGGAACTTGCGCCTTAGCGTGGTACGATTGTTGCTAGACCCGATCTAGGCTAGTAGGGATTGCCTCTGTCCGCAGAGGGGATTTACCTCTAAAACAAAAGGCATATGGATATATCACCACATACAACAACTGTCGAAGTGACGAATCACCTATGTAATGTGTTACAGACAAGAGGGCATCGAAAATTACTCTAGGAAATCTACAACAACCTGGGCTTAGAATATTTTGGACTAGGCCCTTGCACCCGTTGTAGACAAGAAATTGCCTGAGGTAGTAAGACAACAATCTTGTACCGTGCAAAAACTGAGCTCCACGAGGCACTTTTCCGGGTCGAACATCAATTGGTAGTGAGTTGGTACGCCCAAGAATCAATGTACCACTTCTTGCAGAAGCATGCACTAGAGTTGAATCATTATTCTTACTTGCTAGTGCTGATGTGAAAAAGAGGAAATGGCCAGAATTTCTTGCCATCTTGGCTCTTTGCCTCTTCTTGTAAAGCACCAGATAAGTTGCATCCGAACGCAAGGAATATTTGCAAATTTTGTAGCTGAACATGAATCCCTTTCTCCCACACATAGTCAAATAATCCGTCGGGCAATCCGGGGGCACCCTCCTCGTGGACGCTGTGAGGACCCCTGAGAGGATGATGACCGAGGGATTGAGGGAAGCCATTTCCGATAGGGGAAAAGTGCCCAAGAGACACAAAGAGTATACAAAAAGCTGCCAAATTCTACAAGTAATCAAATGGTTATACTGAGAATTGTAGTTCCTAGTTCACTTGTTGCTTCATCCATCAACGATCCGGATTAAACATCAAATAGATCGAAAGTGAAAAGGCTATCTCCAGGATCAGTTGAATTGATATCTCGCGAGCAACACGGAACATCCCTAATGTCCTTTGAGTCCTCCATCGATTCACTAGGACTTAATGATATGTGGATGCGGCCTCTTCCCTCACTGAATAGTTCACATCATAAATCAAAGGGTTTTGATGAAATTTTGAGGGAAACCTTGCGTTCTGTTGCACATAAGGAAGAATATTTCAAATTGATAAAGGCACGAGCTGCAACGACAACATTTTTCAAGGTCCAATTTGAACTAGAGAGGAAATTGGGCAGTGACATGTTCAATTCAGATACATGGCTTGAGTGGAGAATAAATCCATCTTTTGAAAGGTTACAGTTCAAACTGATATCAAAGCTTAAGGGAGACAAATTGTTACCTTTAAATCTACAACAGCTTGAGACAGTTAAACCTGTCGAATCATACTCAATGAGATCCTCAGCAGCACGAATATGCATGCACCAAATAGGGACTCGTATGTGGCACAGAGGAGTTGATTTGGATGGAAATGTTGCTAACTTTGTGGAATTCTTGGAGTATTTGTACATGACGGTAGAAGGTGTATGCGACTGTTGGAGGATATGAATGAATTAGAGATGGATTGGTATGTCGTTAATCGCTGTGGATTTCCGAATTTGAAGCCAGAAAATGGGCATTCGGGTGATAAAATCATGGGACGATTCCACCAAATATGCCGCAAAATCTTCACCGCATCGATTATGACTCGGAGAAGAGCCGATGTGGACATTTTATTTGTGTTCCTTCTTTTGATGAAGACGTTTTAGAATATCCAAAGGTGAATAAAATTATGTGTGATATTTATTCGTCCAAGGAGATGAAACAACTCCGTTTCAATCAACCCAAATTCCAGCAGCTGTATCGAATACTGTGATTGCTGGAAGCCCCGCTACCATTCTTCCTCCATTGAGAGCACCTCCTGAAATATGAAACCTTGCATCCAAAAAAGCTGTTGTACATGCACATTTTTTTTTGGGCCCTGATTTTGTCTAAACAATGACTATAGTTGCCTCACGAGAGAGGAGATCTCAGAAGCCCTCCTTTCTTGCACACAATTCATAACCAACGATTGGATTGTGACACCTCCAAACAAGAAGCCACGGCGTGTTTTTTTCCATGACTTGCAGTCGTTGAATTGTATGGTTTATTCAGAAACCAGACACCTGCTACCTGAGAAGGACCATGATGGCGAAGATGGTGTGCATGAAGGATTCAATGGTGCCCCTTCTCTAGTGCGGTGTTCAATTTGTCGACTACGGTGGTGGAGCGAGGATTATGTATCTGCCTTATACTATGAAGGTATTGGATTTGATTCTCGACAGTCTCCTCATTACCTTCATTTTCATGTTGACGAATGCGTCAATTGAAATTCTCTTTTCAGTTATTAATAATTTTTCCACCACCTTTTGATTCATGCCCCAAATCTCTAGAGGATTTGGGTACACATACCTTCACGAACCACACACTGAACAACATTCCAAGATTAAGGTTTCCTTACATGATTGCAAGGGGCTTCAAGCTTATCTATTTTTTTGGGAGGTTGCACCTGGTTATCTTCCCTTGGTCGAATTCGTATGTTCAAATTTGACTAGCTTGAACTTGAGTTATGCAACAATTCAAAGTGCAGAACTTACCAATCTCCTTGTCACTGCCACAAACTAAAACTCTTATGGGTATTGGATTATATTGAAGATAAAGGGCTTGAAGTGGTTTCCTCAACCTACAACTATTTTCACGAACTTCTTGTTTTCCCAAGGTGGGTTTTGTTTATTTTAGTTTCTAGACTATTAAAACCCATGCCATATGCCCATTATTTTCCCTATGCCTAGAAGATGAAGAGGGCACTTTCATAATGCACATTTTGTAAAAGGGTGGAATTTTTATCATTTGTGCTCCTTGTTATGTACACATTATGTAGAGGGGATCTAAAACATTGTAATTTTCCCTTTGTGCACATATTTGGCACATTAAATTACTTTGTAATTTCCATGTAAAAGGCCATAGTTTTCATCATATTTTGGCATTAAAAATTGGGCATGTAAATTGTTGAATACCATGTAATAGGCCATAGTTTACACCATGAAATTCATGATGTAAAGCTGATTATGAAGCATTGTATAGGCTTGTGTTAGCCACTCTTATGTGAGGGAGAGTGAGAGGCGTATTTTTGCGCATTGAGCCTTGTTGGCTTCTTTGTAATCAAGTTGAATGAGGCGATTTTCCTAAGCCATTTTGAAATGTAAACTTGACCAATGAACTCTTGGAAAGTGTTCCAAAATATGTAAACAGGTATGATCAGCTACAGATTGCAGCTTTCGGTAGATGTGGGTTTTTGTATTCCAATTCTGAAGGACCATGGCGAAGGAACCTTGAAGGGATGTGCATTTTCAGGCATTTGCGCTGCAGCAGTTGCAGGTGTTGGCATTATGTTCCGATTCCGAAGTTCGTCAGGTGAAGGAGTCATGATGGAGTGTGCCTTTCAGAGAAATTTGCATAAATTTGAGTTGATTGAAGTTGATACCTTTGGAGACCAAAAATTCTTTGTGGGGAGGTGTGATCCAGAAGGACCTTCGCACATGAAAAGAGCTTTGTGCCATGTTGTTTTGAAGTTGGTGACAATTATTTAAGTGGGTGAAATTATGCTTATGCATTTTATTAAACCAATGCATTATTTAATAATATTTGTGAGAGAAATTTGTCTCACATTATTCATTAATTTAATTAGGGAAATTGGTTTTATGTGAAAATCCACCTCACACCAATTCTCTATATTTGCTCAATTATAGGTTGAGAGAATCAAGGGTATGGTTGGAAAGTCTTTAGGTGGTTTTGAGACTTTTCCCAATTATGGGCCTGAGATAGTTGGAGGTCCTACTTTCATGGACTTTGTTTTTCCTTCCTTGTAGTTAGGCCCTACAAGTGTGGGTCTTGTAATTAATTCCCTTTGTTGGAGGGTGGATGAGGAAAATAGTAAGCCTTGATAAGGGGGAGAAGACAGAGAGAATACTTAGCCATTGAGAGCCATAGCGCTTGGATAATGCTACACCAGAGAGCTTGAATGTAAGAAGCTTACTTTAACGAAGGAATATAGAAGATCTTTATTCCAATTGAAGCAGATCTGAAGATGTAGCCCCAGGGAGATGGAGGGGTGAAATCCATTACCAATTGATTATATCTCTCTTATGTGTTTGGTCCTTCTTGATTATGTGCACTTCATTTAATTATGTTTATGTGGACTAACATGATCATTTAAGCCTGTATAAGCCATAGTCAATTAAAATATCTTAATACCGTACACGATGGTTGGGTATTACTCGACCTGTGATCGAATCAGGTTCCTCCTTGACACTACATTCGGAAGGGGGAATGGGCTCATGAACCCTTGAGATTATATGAGAAGGGGTGAGGGAATCACTTGTGAGAGACTTAAGATGACGAAAAAGAGGATAATACAAAGGGGAGAGTGAAACATAATATTTGATGGGTATTTCCTCCTCCAAATCATAATCTAAAGGCTCAAGTGATTTGAATATAAAGTCATAAGGAAGGTAGGTGGGAGCCTTATCGATTTCATTATTATTAGTATCAAAGATTGAGTCTCCCCTAAAAGGAGAATCAACTCCTTCAAACTGCCCCTCCTCATGGAAAGGAAAATAATAATCCTTCTTCCCAAGGGTATTGGCGGATATTTCATGGTAAGTAATGCCCGAGAGAAAAGGAACAACACTCTCAACCTCATCTTCCTTGTCAGTGTCACAAATGGGATCACAATCAAATTTAGGACTAAAAATTTCCCACTTACCCTTTTCAATGTGGAAGTAATATTGAATTTCATTTTTTAAGGGGCTAACGAGACCATTTTCCTCAAGGTTCTCAAAAGGAGATTCATTGAGAGCAATATCCTTGAGAAAGGTAGAGCTAGTCTCAACTTCACTTTTCATGATCTCATCCTTCCCAACACACGTGTTCTCAAAATCATCCTTTTCATCATGTGGACCCAAAGAGGACTCATCTTCCCATTTATCATTTAGGTTCCCAAGGTCTTGATGATGCTCAATGAAGGCTTCCTCTTGAATGATTAATTCAGGGCATACTTGAAAATGTTAAGGAAGCCATCAACAAACTTATGAATAGATGATATTCTCCTAGGTTCGTGATTTTGCAACCATGTGTTATGGGAATAGAGGGAACTAAATAATAATACCATAAGGAAATATTGGTGGAATACTTTATCCTTTGAAGTATGTGCATTAATTATTTCCACATGGTCAATTGTGGAACTTGAGTCACCATCAAATACAAGTACCCCACGTACCATCCTTCCTGTGACATGATTGGGGTGCCTTGGGATGCAAGAAATGTCCAAAGCAGGAAATTTATCAAATAAGAAGAACAAATTTGGGATATACGTGACAAATACACATGAGTTTCCAGGGTGAATTTGAAGATGCCAAGAAAAATAATTGCTTCACCCAACAAGCATTGACCTTAAATTTCAATGACAAAATAGGGCCTTGTTCTTCCACTGGAGTCGCTAATAATGATATGACACTATGTTGTATGGGGAACAAAACACATGTCTCGTGTCCTCGAAAATGGAACCAGAAATGTTACCGCTCAAACTAGCGGGGGACCTAAAGGGGTTCCTAATAGGGAAACCACTAGACCAAGGGTAATGACGAAGGCTTAGCCCACTGTTACCATGACTAAAGCTCACTGATCTTAACAAAATTTCACTAATAGGAGGAGTATCGATAGTTTAGGAATCACTTTTAAAGTATATTTCAATGGATAGGTTGAAAGTGACTGTGAAAATCCTTTCCCTAGGATGGATTGAAGAATGGAGCTTTCTTTCTCTTCAAGCAAGGGGCTTGGTCCACTAGGGGTAAGGGATGAGGATTGGAGGGTTGAGTTGGAAGGAGGAGGATAAAAAATGAGGTTATAAGTACCTATATTCCTTGGGAAAATTGGATTCCCAAATGTTCCTTAACAAATAATCTTTGATGAGAAGCGAGACAACACAGGGCCAAGTAGACCCAGTCTAGGTTTGAGGATGGAATATAGAAACCAACAGTGTTCCTATCCTGGACAAGGTGAGGGGAAAGGACAAAAAAAAGAATATTCACTTCAAAAGGTTAAATTGATCCGATTTAGGTCTACCCTTGGGGATGTCTACGCAAATTTTGATCCTAGAGCTAGGGCTCAGGATTCCCAGATATCCCACCGTCGGAATTTCTTGAACTATTGTGGATAGGGAGGGGACCCACTAGTGCAGTGCCTCCTAGGATATCGACATTTTTCCCTCGCTCAATTCTCGGGAAATTTATGCCCTAAATGACCCTTGAGGTTAGACCTTGGAAAAAGTGAAAAGGGGGAAAATTATGGATAAAATCATCACCCTTATATGGATTAGTGCCTTAGTTCACTTGAGGAGATGGAGTCAAGGATGATTAATGAGTAAGAACTTGGTTCCTTTGTCAAGGAGGCTTGAAAAAACAACTTCGTCCAATATTCATGTAGAGAGAAGAATAAGAGACTTTCAAGCATTTATAATTCAAGAAAAGAGTGCAAGCTTGTTGAGGAAATATATCTATAATACATTTCATTCATTTGAAATTGGCCCATACATTAAAATTTTCTAAAACAATTCCACATTACATCCATGCAACAACTAGCCTTAGTTATAGCGTAAATCATTAGTATGCAACAACAAGAATAATAACATAAAAAAATAATTACAATGCAATAGAGTATATAAAACCGAAAAATCATTGCAATAATAAAGCTCCAAGAGAAGAAGAATAGCCCAAATCCATGCATCAAAATTCATCCATCTCCAAAAAAGATCCTCCATTGAAAAAGTACGAAATTCTCTATGAGAGAGATATCCAATCCAAAATGTTATGATGAAAATGAATGAAGCTAACATCAATATATAGGCTCCTAAGGCTCAAATTTTATAATACATATCATCAGGTCCTTGTACAATCCCTGGGGCACCCTCCAAGTGTGTGGTGCACTTGTGGGGCTAGCTGGGCATGATGCATCTTCCTCATCCAAGAGGGGATCTCTAGTAATACCTGAACATCTGAATGGGTCCATGAACTTTTTTTGTTGATGTGGAGGCCCATACCTCTCAATACACATCCTATGTGTGCCAATGTAAACCTCGGGGGTCAGGATCACGTATAGGGAGATCAAACCCAAATGGAAACCACCTATAATCTTGCATAAGATCTAATGTTCCCCTAAGCTTCCAGTACAACCAATCATTATAATAATTGTGTAATATATTTTACAAACCATGGATGAAAAAATGTGCACTTCATAATTCCATGCCCTTCCGTAGCGGCCTTTGGCATGTGCTAGTGTCTCCAAACTCCAAAGGGGGTTAACCAAGTACTTCATTAGGTGGTTTCAACCTTTAAAGTAGATAATATGTTCAAGGTATATCCCTATAATGGGGGTGGAAAGTGATAAATAAGTGGAATGGAATAGGGAGTGAGAGGGGAAATCTTGGGTCAAATATTAGGGCATAGGGTAGCCAAATGAAGGGAAGCCCACACCAGGGTATGTAATGTGTAGGAGGGAGAAATCGTGGCACATGAGGTGCCCAACCTTAAATTTTCCACCCTTCCTTATTTTCCTTTTTCCTTTTATGAATTTTATTTAACTAACTACTTAGGGCTCAAAGGGATAAGAGCATGATGTGTAAGATGTAGTAGTGATTACCCCCTTTTAGGTAGGGTGGTTCATTGCCCTCCATGGGTTGGGACAATCGTGGGCTCCTGAATGATAAAGGAGGCTCATCTAGGGCCTATGGAACTAGGGTGATGGCCATGGATTGGGGTAGCTCATGCATTTCCTTTTTCCTGTGTGCTAATTACTTTTGTCCCGAGCATATTTTTCATTTTTTGGTAAATTTTTTGTTAAATGTGGCCAATTATGCTTTTTATTTTTCTTTAACTACATCAACCTCTGGGGGATCGTTACAGGCGTTAGGCAAGGTGGGGGCAAGGGGATAGGGAGGTTTTCCCTATGTGGACCTAGAATGGAAATGTGGACCCAGGTGGGATAAATGATGAATGGGGATATAGTGAGTGGGAAGGGAGTAATACATGCATACAGGGGAGCAGGACCATGTACCATACTGTACCTTAAGAGACAATCCCTTAGCTGTGATAAGGAATCAGTGCTTAATGCATTTATATGATTATGTCACGAATATATATGTCTCTGTTTTATTAACCCTCAAGTATTTATGATTAAACCCTTAAATGTCAAATAAGATGAATACTTCACAATGCTACCATCTGTTAACGTTGAATGAAGTGACTAGAAGAATATGAAAGAAGAATTCCAAAGTGATATGCTGTTTTATACAGAAAATATCATTTCCAACCCCAGAAGAAATATATGAAAGAAATAGTTAAAACAAAGGAGCACCAATTAAGGTTTTTAAGTCTTATGTACATAAGTAAATAGAGACCTGCTGCTCATGAATTTGTTTTATTCATAGATAGAAAACACATAATGTAAACTTGGATACATTTCAACATAAACATAATGTTAGAAACTTGCTTACTCATTCATTAATCTTTGAATCTTTGAGTACAAAAATAATTGTCTGAAGGTCCAAAACTCGGAACCTTTCCTTCCCTTTAAAATTACATTAAATATAGTAAAAAGCAGTTTGGAACTACTGTAACCAATCCTAACTACCAAAACTACTTTAAGACTTCAAAGGCTGTCTATTACATGCCTTGGAAATGTCTTGTTACAATTACATTTTCTTCAGAAAATAACATAAAATAACTATTATAATATATAGGAATTGTTGATGATGTGGCTTCTTTTCCTTGGTCAACTGATTTTTCTTTCTTTGTTGCTGATCCTTTTGGCAGGTCTATTGTCCAAGCTCTGCAATTTTTCCATATTTATACCTTCGTCCTGGATGAATATGTAAGATTGTGATATTCCAATCTGAATGCAGTAATTCGATCATAGGAAGGCATATCTGTGAAAAGAGTCTTTACCATCCACAAGAGTTGAAAATGTCTCTGCAATTAGTTGACCATTGTCTCTCCTTTAAGCAGCTGAGTCTTTTCATGCCTGTTATCAACTTTTCTTTTTGTCATCACTAGTAAGTTCCCATAAGAGCTCCATGGAAAAATATTTCCTTCAGCTCCCCAACATGATGGCAAGACTACTCTTGTCATTTTATCAAAATACTTATCAAACTGACTTACTGCTTCCTTGATTTCCATTAGCTTATTTTCTGCCGCCTTTCTGAGATCATTTCTGACAATCATTTTATTAATTTCTACTGCATACAACATTCTGTCCTACATATCATTCTCCTCTAATTCCTGATTTGATTTGGAATTAATAAAATCAATAAATCTTCTAGCCCAAATGGCTCTATTAATTCCTTTTTTCTTATCAGACATGATTGGTTCTTCACATTCTAAAATAAGGCTTTTCTCTTTTGCAATTATCATCAGAAAACACCAATTAGATTTAATTTCTGAGATGATATCAGTCCAAATGATATCTTTGGCTTGTATCAGTGAGAGATTTCCTTTCAGTCTTTCTTTGATAATTTTAATCTCAGCTTCAGCATTTCGGAAATCCATTTTGTACTTATCAGCTTCATTTTCTATGACTTTCATCAATTTTGTTGCAGTCTCCAAATCTGTTTTAGCCTTCTTTCGATCTCTTTCAGCCATCTGCAACTCAGTATTTAATTGAAAAATTTGTGCTTAAGGGTCTTCATCACCTGTAGGAAAAATAAAAGTACAACTATGATTATCAATATGATTTTTCAATGAAATTTCAATTTGCTTTATTTTGGAGAGTTCTTCATCTTTCTGCATGAGTTTTTGCAAAAAAATTTCCTTTTCCTTCTCTACCTCTACAACTTCTATGGCCATTGAATGTTCTCCAGTAGGTAACTTTAACTTCTTCCTCAATGTGGATATTTCTGCCTCAGCACTTTGCATGAATTTCTACACAACAATGTTATCACTGGGGTCTACTCCAATTTTTATAATAATTTTCTTCAATTCCTCATTTTGAATTGTTAAGGCTCTTGAGTTAGCCTTATCTAAATTCAACTGTTTAATTACTTTACCCAACATATTATCTACCTTAATTTCCATTGCATTAGTCTTTGTGAGGTCATTTACAATCAATTGACCTGTTTGCATATGCAAGTTCATTTTATCCATCAGTGGAATTTTCTTTACATCCACAGTCACATTGACAGTGTTGAAATTGCTGGAAGAACCAATTGACATATCTGTAGGATGTGACAGGGAAATTCTAAATTGATCTTTCTCAAGATCCATTACAGTTAACAATCTTGTTTGCTCAGCAGTAACTTGATGTTAAGCTTGGGCCTCCATGCTGGCCTTCATCCTCTGATTTCTTTCTTCAATTTGTGAAAACAACTCTTTGATCAAGGGAACCTGTTCATGAGAAGCTTCATGATTCTTGGGTGAAGCAGGAGCATTTTTCTCTTCACCCAAATGTAAAGAAAAACCAAGTGCATTAGATGTAGGCTCTTCAGTAAGTTTTGTTCTCTTCTTGGCTTCCTACTCCTCATCATCTAGATCAATAACTACTTCCTTGGTTCTTTTAGTTGTTTTTTCTGCTATGATGGGAGTTTGAATGTTTGCATCTATTGAAGTCATCACACCTTTACATGTTATCTTCTCTTGTTCTGGCCTACTTTCATGAATGAAATTAGATTACCCATTCTCAATTCTTCTATTTTAAATAACACTATATGGGTCATAAGCCAAACTTTCTCCTAGTAGCATATGCATGTCATCTAACATTTTTGTTACTTCATCAAATGCCCGCCTCATATTTACTATGAAAGGGCCTACAACCATGGGTAATTTATACATGTGTCATTTATTCATAGGCATGAAATGAACCTGATCAACATTTAGACTTTGTCTAATGAACTCTAAAGAAAAAAGTCTCATCGGTACAAAAGTTGGGAGTCTGTAAGGCTCAACACTTGCTCCATATAGCCTTATTTCAGAATATTCCTAAAAAACAAACTAATCTCCATATTTACAATTGTTTCCTAAATGCATAAACTCCTAAGATTTAGGTAAGAAACAGGGAGGAGGACTTCCATTCAGTATTTTGTATGCAGTAGGCATGTAATAGCTAGAAAAATCAAACAACCCAACCTCATTTTGCTCCCTTCTAACTACATCTGTCCATAATATCACTGATTGCCTTCTTTTATTTACATCCATAATATTTAGACCTAAATGCATGAATTATTCCACATTCTGATATAAGAACAAATATACAATCAATGAAGGAAATTTAAAAGAACCTGTTAATGAAAGGCTCATCAGCTATGAATTGACTGCTTCCTGCCAATATGATGGAATATCCAACACCATTCCTGGCTTCATCATCTTAGAAAACATCCCTAGGACCGATTTATCCACTATATTATCATCATCTTTACCCAAAAATTTTGCAATATTACTCAATACTGGACGAGTCTTAGCATCAAAAACCCCCATAGAAAATTCTTTGCCTTCTGGCTGAAACTGCTTCATGTCAGGCTTCAAATGAAACATGAACTGATTAAATTCTTCTCCTACAATATAATCATAATATTGTACCAACGAATCATCAGAAAATTGAATGGATGACTCTGACTCAAGATAGCAAATGGCTTAGCGGATTAACAGGGTAGACACCTGCAGAACGTTCTCTCCCTAGGAATTCATGACGAAACACTTCCCTGGATACATGACGGATACCAACCAATAGATAAATTCAGGGAAAATATGGGTTTTTGGTATGCATGCAGATAAAACTCTAGCGGAATACACAGGGAAGCATTATCATTCAAGATAACTTGCTGGTAGAAAGGGAGGTGAATCATTGAATAGAGGGTATCTTGAATATCCCTCTCAGTATCCATGAGAGGGATATGGCTAGATGAACCTAATAAGGATGACCGTTTATCCATGTTTGAAAATTTACGTGAGAACAGTTTACAGGGTGGTCAAATTTGCAGGTGGCAGAAAGTTTAAAACAGGGTGCAGCGCAACAAATCAAAAGTAATTTTGAAAAGAAAATAAAAATGTTCTTTAAATAGGTGGCGTGGGTTTTAAATTTAATGCTGACAAGATGTGCCAGCAAGCCATTAAATCTGCCTAACGTGGAAGACAGCTGTGACCAACTCAGCGTCTTACGTCACTGTGGGGGCTCTTGGGGTACGGAGGAAAACTTCGGCCGGTGCCCCCACACTCAATCTCCGCCATTCATCTCTGTTGTCCCCACAGTCAACACAGTCAACTGCGGAGGCACTCATCACGGTATCTGGTGCACTAATTGTGCCCATGGGTTGGGCTTTTTGATAAGGATTTTAATTATCAACGCCTTCCGCCAATTAAACCGATCAATGTTTAACATCAAATACTGAACCCACTACTATAAAGTTTAAAATTTTAAACTGTAACTTAGATTTTGGCAAACATACATATTTTTTTCATGCTAAAGTATAAGATTTTGATACTTTAACATATTTTCCAAAAATTTCTTATTTTTATATTTTAAAATATTTGAAAATTAAAAGGATATGCAGATGATCCACAACATACCCAAATTTGGGGTTTCCTAAGTAGTACCACCCTAAAACCAAATGGTCAATAAAGGAGATCCCACTGGAATAAGATCCAAAGGTTACACCCAAAAGAGATCAAGGGGAAAAAATCACAAACTAAGCCCACTCTTTCCTCCAAATCCCCCCACCAATCCATACCCATAGGTATCCATGATAAGTAATACTCAATTACCAAATTACAAGACATTCCTTTAGATTTAGGAGGCCCACCTTCAAATATATGATCTATACAAGTGGGTGAGGGACCACACGACTGGATCAGGTGATAGAGAAATGGAACAATGAGGTAGTAGGAGGGTGCAAGGGGTTGTTGGGTGCCAGTTGAGGTCCATCATGGAGAAAAATCCTGGGGATATCATCCACAAAGTGGTGGGTAACACTCCTAAAATATGGCTCAGACATGTCAACTTGTAATTTTCACTATAAATCTATTTCTAGGATGGAGGAGAAAATGGAGAGATATTTAGGTTCTCGTTATATAAATTTTAGACTTTTCTTTGCTATAATTTGAGAGATATACTCTGAGGAAGTTAGAGTTCCTAAATGCTCCTGAAATGTTCTTAAAACAGGTCAATGTGGCATTTTCACTATAACTTTTTTTATGGAATGTTTCAAATTGTGAAATCTTGATGAGATAGAAATGATGTATCTAAGTGCATGTTATAGAATTTTAAGAATTTGTTTCTCTCTATTTAGGAGTTATGCCTTGTGGAATTTAAACTTACTGAATAGTCTCAAAATCAACTTCAAACATGGAAGTTTGATATTTTTGCTATATCTTAGTTTTTGGGACTTTCCATACTATGAAAATTTCAGAGATTCAAAGAGACATACAAAAGTGTCTCGGGTGAAAATTGTAATTATCTTTGCAAAATTGGATACATGACATGTTATACAAGTTTTTTCTTGGGAAGAGGCCAAAAAAAACAAGCATTGGGGGAAATTATACCTAGTGAAGGCAGAAGCAACAATAAGACCTATTGAGGAAAAATTAGAAATTAGACTTGGTGAAGGAAGAAGTATCTTACAAACCCATTGAAGGTATAAGTAGCAAGAAAAGTTAGTAAAAAAGGTTGGTATCTATGAATATTTGTAGCAAAGGAGATTGGTATGTCATGTAGGTTCGTGCCTACAAATCTTGCAGCAAAGGGGATTGGTGTCTCTTGTAGGTTGGTGCCTACAAATATTGCAGCAAAGAGGACCGGTGTCTCCTGTAGATTGGTACCTAGAGATATTGTAGCAGAAAATATTTATGTTTTTTGTATATTGGTACCTACAATTCTTGCAACAAGGGGAATTGGTGCCTCCTGTAGGTTAGTGCCTAAAAATAACTTATATAAAGAAGTTTTCATTTATGTCTTGTGTTCTATATTTGATATTGTTTGGTTATGATTCATGAATGTTTAAATATGTAAGACATTGTATTATATTGATTCACCCCCCTCTTACTATAAGTGTTAATCCAACAATTGGTGTGAGAGTAGGTTCCTATGGAAGTATTCCAACCACTAGAAGAAATATTTTAGAGGGGCCATGTCAGTCATTGAGGTTCTTTGACAAGTAGAGATCCATTATTTGATGGAGAAAATTATGCATTTTATAGGGAATGGGTGAGGACTTGTCTAATTTTTCTTGGTTTTGACATTTGAAAATTTGTATTGGATGGTTATAAAGCTCCAAAAAATCCATCTGATTAAGATGGTAAGAAGCATTGTCTAAACAATTAAAAATCCATGAATGGCATATTGTATGGTTTATCATAACCAAAGTTTTTCAAAGTAATGCATTTTGAATATGCAAAGGAAAATTCAGAAAAAAATTGAAACAACTAAGAAGGAGATGACAAGGTGAAGAAGGGAAAGTT
Source organism: Pinus albicaulis (assembly GCA_034641835.2). NCBI lineage: Eukaryota > Viridiplantae > Streptophyta > Pinopsida > Pinales > Pinaceae > Pinus > Pinus albicaulis. The sequence goes on from CM076584.1 coordinate 1,524,118,341, forward strand.
TCAAACCCATGGAAGACAATTTAAGAGCTTAAAGATGAATGATGAAGAAAATATTGCAATACTTCCTTCATGTGGGTGATATTGTCAATACTGTACGAGGAATTTGTGAAGAATTTAAGTAATCAATTATTATATAGAAGGTGCTAAGATATATCCCATTAAGCTTTGATTCAAAGGTATTAGCTATTGAAGAAATGAAGGATCTGGAAAATATTAAGATTGATTGGATTCTCATTACATATGAAATGAAGATAGAAAAAAGAAATTCAATTCTAAAGGAAGTAGCTTTCAAACAAGAAATAAAAGAAAGCTAATGATCATTCCAACAATGAATCTGATGCAAAAGAAGCATAATTTGTGAGAAATATGAAAAGAGGATATAGAAAACACAAAATTAAGTTACCATTAAAATGCTTTAATTATGGTAGAATAAGGAATTTTTTTGCTAAATGTCCATATGAAAATGTGAGGATAGTGATGATGAACATGAAAATAGAAGCAAGTTACACACACAAAGATGAAATTATTTAAAGAAGAAAATATTTTTTTCTAGAGAAGACAACAGCTCCTTAGAAGAGAGTTATGAATATGCATCTAACATTGACAAATAAGAACTTCTTTTCATAGCCATTGATGCAAATATTGTTGATAAAGAGGATGAAGATAGTAAAAAAGAGAAAAAAAAATCAGATGACGATGATATTGATGGAAAAATAAACCTTGAAGTAGAACTTGTTAGTGCCATAAACCAAATAGATAGAATAAGAGGCAAGATAAAAAAACAAAAGGATCTACTTTGGAAATATGAGAAGAAAAAATATTGTGATTTTGATGAAAAAACAATTTCAATTCTAAAGAGACAACTAGAACAAGAAAATAGGATAGAAGTAGTGAGAAACTAGTTAAAAGAAAAGGAAGAAGATATTGAAAAGCTAGAAACATAAGTTATTTCCTTAAGAAAGGAATTAGAGAAAGAAAATGCTCAATTGAATCAAATCTTGAAGTTTAGAAATAGTACTGAAATATTAGATGATATTCTCAGCTATCAAAGGTCACCTTTTATCAAAACAGGTCATGGATACAAGGAAAATTATAAAACCTATGAGGGATAATCAAACATAAAGCCATTATGAAAGGAAAATGAAGGAAAACCCAAAAGTTAAGATGATGTTCTAGAGATAGCCTTTAACAATGAAAGCAACACCAAGAAAGGAGATGAATACCAACAAAGACCTATTTTTTCGCACAATATCAACAAGAATGAATTCAAAAGAGATGTTCCACCAAGAAGGCATTTCACATCTTGGTATCAAAATATCTTTTTTGGCTATTGCGTTGTTTTTAATAATTTTGGTCATAAAGAAATAAATTGTAGAGATCATGTAAGAAATGAATATGTGAGAAATAGAACAAAGCATCTTATGAGACTTCAAAGAATGGTTTTGTGAGCAACAAAACTAGAAGTCTTAATGAAGGTAATATTAAAAAATACAACTAATTTAATCCCCTATTGGATCATATTTAATTTCACAATTGCAATAGCTATGAACACAAAGCATACCACTATATAAGAGACATAATAAGTTTTCCTAAGAAAAGAAAGGAAGAAGATATTACCAGGAATAGAGAAAAATGCATAAAGTTAGGGAAAAAGAAGCAAGAGAAACAAGAGGAATGTGGACTTGGTATATATGCCCAAAATAAAGAAAATAAATGGTTTATTGATAGAGGATGTTCAAAACACATTACCAGAGATTAGATTAAATTTTTTACTCCAAAATAATAAAAAGGAGGTTGTGCTACCTTTGGAGATAATGAATAAAAAAGGATAGGTGGGAAGGGAACAATTAGTATTTATCATGGAAAGGCTAAAAATCAGAATGTCTTGTTTGTTGAAGGTCTAAAACATGATTTTCTAAGTGTAGTTCAAATGTGTGATCAAGGTTATGATATCACATTTCATTATAAAGGATGTGAAACAAGGAAAGCATGTTTAGGAAGATTGGTGGAAAAAGAAACCATGACCTCAAGTAATGTATATGTCCTCAATGAGGTTAAAGGATAAATTGATTTTGATATTCCTCTTAAATCATCAGTAGAGGAAATTGTAAGCTTAGGGGGGGCATCCATAGTCCATTGATGTCAAAGGGGGGAGTTTTAGACAAAGGGAAAAGTTTCAGATAGGGGGAGTATCCATTTTCCATTAAAGTCAAAGGGGGAGAAATTGCAGACAAGGGGAGTTCTACAACAACAACACACAAATATCTAGAGTTTCCATCAATGACAAATGGGGATATTATTGAATATTGTGTTTTCATTGTTGTCAAAGATAGTGGGAGACCGATAATGTGTATGTTAAGGGGATACCAAGATGGATCACCAACTAAAGTTAGGGAGTATTATAATATTGATGCAAAATAGAATAAGGGTTTCCATCAATGAAAAAGGGGGATATTGTTGGAAACATTTTTGTCTTTAATTTTAAAGCCAGGGGGAGACCAAAAATGTCCAAGATGAAGATTGCAAGATGAATATTGTTGGAAATATTTTTTATATACCCAATTTTTTCTTGATGCCCAGTTTGGATTCCCTATCTTTTAAGGTGTTTTACTCTAAATACCTAGCTCAAATGGGAGCATAAGATACATGGTTGAATATAATATTATGATACATTTCTAATTATATATGGAACTCCCTCTACCTACAATGGGGAGATGTTTGGTATATTACTAGTATAGTCCCTTATTGTTGTTAGTGTAGCCCCCTTATTGTTATTTTTGTACCCCTGTAACCCCCATATTGTTATTATTATGCCCTTACAATATTATTGTTAGGTTGACTAGGATTATATTCTGACCCCATGAACTCCTATATATAGAAAGGAGGTTTTGTCATTTTTATCATCCAAGAATTGTTAATTTATGTAAGGTAAAGGAGGTTTCCCACTCGAAGTGGTAGATTTCTAAGGTGTTGATCTCTCTTTTATTCTATTTTTGGAGCTGGTTTCATAACATTTGGTATTGCAGCTTTGGATTCTAGGGTTTCACTACTTCAAACAAGTCAGCATGGAATTTTCACTATAAATTTTTTTCTACGAGGGTTCAAACACTAAAACAAAAAACCCATTTCAAATAAATCCTAAGGAACTTTGTGTAAAAAATTTAGATCTTGGTTCGCAATATTTTCGGAGATATGATCTGTGGAAGTTAGGGTTTTTACAAGCTTTTGAATTTCATCTAAAAGAGGTGATCTTGGGAAAATCGTCATAACTCTCTCTTTGAGCATCAGATTGGAATTCTATAAAAACTGGACAAAATCACACGGATGGTAGTTTCCTATGTATCAATTTTAGAGTTGAAGGAGGAAACCAGGAGATGGGGCACGCTGTACAAGTTCGCTCTACTAAACCATTCCATAATTAGGTCATTGTGGGAGATTGAGCATAACCTTGCCTTGAAGAATCCAAATCAGGTCCAGCCTATGGTATTCGAAAGAAGATTCAGAGGGATACTAGAGGACCGAATTTTAGATATTGAATATCCGAAATCACATAGATAATTTAGTTTCCATATCGAGTTCCTTGAAAACAAGAAAAAGGTGTGTATTTGTTTTTCAAATTTCATAAGTCTTGTTTGAAAAATCATTTTGAAGTGAAGACAAGGGAATATTCAAGAATATATATCAATATTGGGTTCTAAAATTCCCCCTAAAAATAATTCAACACCCATTTATCCCTCATAAGGCTCTACTATGAGTCATGAAGAGGAAGAAGTGCAACATGATATATCAAAATTACAAGAGAAAGTGCATCAAATTTCGCTCTCGCAAAGAGTAACAAAAAATGAAATGGAAGTTTTGAAGAAAGGCGTGGAAGCTAATACAGATGGTTTGAAGAAAGGTGTGGAAGCTAATATGGATGGTTTGAAGAAAGGTGTGGAAGTTAATATGGATGGTTTGAAGAAAGACATAGAAGCTAAGATGAATGGTTTGAAGAATGGCATGGAAGCTAAGATGGATGACATGGAAGCTAACATGGAAAACATGAAGAATGATCTAAAAGAAGACATGGAAGGTTTTAATGAAGGTTTGACAAATTTGATACAATAAATGATTCCTAATGGCTAAAAGGTAGTACAGGAAACTAATGATGAGAACAAAATAAATGTTAATCGCGATTTCAAAAGCTCTAATGTTGGATGTAAGACCCACCATATTCCAAAGATGGATATGAGGAAGTTTGATGGCAAGGATCTTGTAACATGGATACTATAGATGGAGCAATATTTTTATCTCCATAATGTGAAAAGAACACAAAAGGTACTCATTGAAACTTTACATTTAGAACAAAAAACATTTGTATGGTATCGATGGCTTTTCTCTCGTAAAAAAATTGTCGCTTGGTCAATTTTTATGGAGGAAATTATAGCACATTATGAGGATATAAAGAGAAATGCCTTCTTTAGCCAATTGATAAATCTCAGACAAAAGGGTACAATGGTCGAGCACATTGAGGACTTCCAAAAATTGAATATAAGGGTAAATGATATTCAGGGTAAATGATATTCCAGAGGAACACAGGATTACTGTCTTCAGAGGGACTTTAAAGGATAACATCCAGCATGAGGTTTGCCTTGGGAACCTGATTCATTGGAGAAGGCATTCAGGTTGGAAATAAAAATTGAAAGTAAAATTATGGCGACAAGGAAGCCTACCACTCACATCTATAAAGATGGAAGTGTTGCTACTCCTAGACTTCCACAACCTACAAGGTTGAATCCACAAAAATTCAAAGAAAATAGAGAAAAATGGATTTGCTACAGTTGTGATAGCAAATACACTAAAGGTCATAAGTGTGCTTAGAAGAAATGATTTTACATAGATTGTGAAGAGGAGGAAGAAAATGAACAAGAAAGCAAGGAACCAACCCTCGAGAAAGAAGAAATGAGTCTGACCATATCCTATAATGCATTGGCAGGAATTACCACTCAAACTCTCATGATAGAAGGACATATCAAGAAGAAAAAGGTAATAGTGTTGATTGACTCAGATAGTACCCATAATTTTATTCATTGCAAGATAGCCAAGGAATTGAATTGCTTCCTATACCTAGCACCAGAATGTCAAGTGATGGTTGCAAATGGAGGAACTATAAATTTCTCTGGAAAATGCCATAATATCAAGCTAACCATGGGGGAATATGTATTGAATAGTCCAATGCTTTCTATTCTGATGGGAGGCGTTGATGTTGTACTAGGAGTACAATGGTTACAATATTTGGGAATGATAGAATTTAATTTTCAAGAAATTTTCTTGAATTTTTTTTCTGAAGGAAAGGAAGTTGAATTTTGGGGTATCGCAGGGAAGCCGGGAAAGATGATAATCTCTAATGTCATGACAAATATTCTGAAGAAATAAAAAGAAGGCGTAATTTCAAAATTATGCTCACTATAAGTTCCAACATCAAAATCATCTATTTCTCCATATCTCCAAAAAATCTTGGACAATCATTCCAAGGTGTTTGAAACTCCCAAAGGACTCCCACCTATTCATGATCATGATCATGCTATTCATTTTATTTCAGGAAGTGTTCCTCCAAACATCAGGCCTTACAGATATCCTTATGTACAAAAGAGTGAAATTGAACGTATGATTGCAGAAATGTCAGAGGCTGGTATAATTCAACTAAGTCAAAGCTCTTTCTCTGCTCTGGTAGTATTGGTGCACAAGAAGGATGGATAATGGTGCATGTGTCAGGATTATAGGGAGCTAAATAAGCTCACTATTTAAGATAAATTTCCCATTCATGTGATTGATGAATTATTAGATGAATTACACGGAGTGATTTATTTTACCAAGTTGGATCTTCGTTTAGGATATCATCAACTTTAGAATGAAGATTGAAGATATTATGAAAACAACATTTTGAACTCATGAGGGTCATTACGAATTTTTGGTCATTCCTTTTGGCCTTACCAATGCACCTTATACATTTCAAGGGTTGATGAATTCAATTTTCAAACCCTTTCTGAGAAAATTTGTGTTAGTATTTTTTGATGATATACTAATCTACAACAAGTCTTGGAAGGATCGTGTTCAACATGTTGATAGGGTGCTCAAACTATTGGAGGAGAAACAATTATATGAAAAAACCTCCAAATGTTTCTTTGGAGTACACGAGGTTGAATATTTGGGTCATATTGTATCTCATGAGGGTGTTAAGGTAGACCCTAACAAAATCAAATCCATTAAGGACTGGAAAGTCCCCACAACCATAAAGAAATTGTGAGGATTTCTCAGGTTAACAGGGTATTATCACAAGTTTTTTAAGAATTATGGGAAAATAACAACAACTCTAACAACATTATTGAAGAAAGATGCATTTCATGGACTCCTAAAGCAACTAAGGCCTTTGAACATCTTAAAGAGGTAATGTGCCTAGCACCGGTCTTAGCTATGCCAAACTTCACAAAAACCTTTATTGTGGAATGTGATGCCTCAGGAAATGGAATTGGTGTTTTTTTAATCCAAGAAGGAAGACCCATTTCTTTTGAAAGTCGTCCAATCAAAGGAAAGTATTTACAGAAATATATTTATGAGAAGGAAATGTTGGCAATACTACATGCACTAAAGAAATGGCGACGTTACCTAATGGGAAGACACTTCAAGGTAAAAATTGATCATGATAGTCTTAAGTACTTTTTGGAACAAAGACTATATTCAAAAGAGTAGAAAAAATTGGTCACAAAGATGTTGGGTTATGACTTTGAAATCATCTACAAAAAATGGAAGCTAAATGTTATTGCAGATGCACTCTAAAGAAAGGATGAAGAGGTGGAAGCATTGCTTTGTGCCATTTCTATTATCCAACCAGATTGGATAACCAAAGCAAGGGATGAATGGAAAAATGACGAAGAAGTGTGGACACTCATTCAAAATTTTCAGAAAGATCCTAGTACATCTGATACATTTAGTTGGGAAAATGATTCCTTATGGTACAAAGATCGCTTATATATTTGTAAGGATTCACAACTAAAACAAAATATTTTTTTGCAATTGCACACTTCTCCCATAGGAGGACACTCAAGATTTTTATAAACTTACCACAAGGTGAAGAAATATTTTTTTTGGTACGACCTTAAATCTGATATTCAAAATTTTGTGGTGGAATGTTTGGTTTGCCAACAAAATAAAGTTCATAAAATTAAGACCCCATGTCTTCTACAACCTTTATCCATTCCAAGTCAACGTTGGGGGGAGATTTCAATGAATTTTATCAAAATTTTACCTAAGTCCGAAGGAAATAGTGTCATCATGGTGCTAGTTGATAGACTTACCAAGTATGCACACTTTTGTGCATTATCTCATCCATTTAAAGCAAGTACAGTTGCTACTGCATTTATTGAAATAATTAAAAAGCTACATGGAAACCCAAATATTATTGCAAGCGACAAAGATCCCATTTGTACTGGAAATTTTTGGACGGAATTATTTTATTGTTTCGGTACTCAACTAGCTCATAGTTCATCTTATCATCCTCAATCTAATGGGAAAACTGAGATATTGAACAGATGTTTGGAAATATATCTTCATTGTTTTGTATCCGATAAAAAAACACAATGGGTCAAGTGGTTACCTCTAGCTGAATGGTGATATAATACTTACTTCCATACTGCGGAAAAAATGACCCCATTTATGGCACTTTAAGGATATCATCCACCATCCATCACATAATCTTTAAGATAAAATTCTAAGGTTCAAGCAGTGAAATATCACATCGAGCATCAACAACAAGTTATTCAACTCTTAAAGGATAACCTAAGTTTGGCACAAAATCAAATGAAACAACAAGAAGATCAACATCGCAGTGAAAGAAGTTTTGATGTAGGAGACTGAGTATTTTTAAGGTTACAACCATACAAACAAATGTCCCTCAAGCAAGCTAAGAAGGATAATAAATTATCGACAAAGTACTATGGTCCTTACAAGTTGTTGCAAAATATTGGTACTATGGCATACAAATTGGAGCTTAATGCTTCTTCTCAAGTGCATCCAATTTTCCATGTTTCATGCTTAAAAAAGGTTATAGGTGACAAACTTCTAGTTTAAACAATATTTCCAGAACATGATGAGGAAGGAAAAATAATATTGCAACCCGAAGCATTCACGGAAACAAGAACTCGACAGCTACGAAATCGATCAATTTCAGAGTATTTCATCAAGTGGAAGAACTTACCCACTGAAGATTCTACATGGGAGGATGAGAATTTTATACTGAAGCATCCGAAGCTACTCAAGCGTTGAGGAAATTTTTTTTTTGAAGGAGAGGGGCATGTTAGGTCCCTATATTACTAGTATATTCCCTTGTTGTTGTTAGTGTAGCCCCCTTATTGTTATTTTTGTACCCCTGTAACCCCCATATTGTTATTATTGCGCCCTTACAGTATTATTGTTAGGTTGGCTAGGATTATATTCTGACCCCATGGACTCCTATATATAGAAAGGAGGTTTTATCATTTGTATCATCCAAGAATTTTTCATTTATGTAATGTAAAGGAGGTTTCCCCCTCGAAGTGGCTGATTTCTAAGGCATTGATCTCTCTTTTCTTCTATTTTTGGAGCTGGTTTCATGACATGAGATATGAAATATTCTATCAAGTCGGTCCACCCAGAAAGTACAAGTCGATCAAGTCATTTCTACAAGTCCACCTCATAAGTAAATATATAAACACTAAATTTAAAGGATAAATGAGTGCATTTGAAGACCATCCAAGCAAGAATATATATGAGATGTGCAATAAAAATTGGGGAATACTATTGAGGTCTTAAAGGTGGAGCAAAAATATGGTTTATGGAATGAACAAGTCATCTTGGAATTTTTTCTATAACTTTTCTTTTGGGATGGTTCATACCATGAAACTTGGTGAAGATATAGGAGAGATTTTCATGAAACTTTGGCCGATATTTTTTACTTTAATTCATTGTAATTTCAGAGATGTGATATGAGGAAGTTAGAGTTCCTCGGTGCTTCTAAAATCTGCTTCAAACTTAGTCAACTTGAAATTTTCGCTATAAATTTTATTTTGTGATGTTTTAGACTAGGTAACTTCAGACTTTGGTTTGTTGTAATTTTCAAGATATGTTTTAAGAAAGTTAAGGTTCTTGAATGATCATGGAACATGCTTCAAATAGGTCAACTTGATATTTTCACTATAAATTGCTTCCTGAGATTTTTCAAATTGTGAAATATTGGGAAGAGATAGGAGAGATATCTAGGTACCTATGGTAGAAATTTAAGACCTTATTTCTCTATAAATATGCTTTGAGGAAGTAAGGGTTCTTGAATGCTCCTGAAATATGCTTCAAATAGGTTAGATTGGAATTTTCACTATAAATTTCTTTCTCAGATGTTTCAGAATATGAAATATAAATGAGATAGAGGATACATATCTAAGTATCTGTGATAGAAATTTTAGACCTTGATTCATTATAATTTCAAAGATATCCCTTGAGGCAGTTATGGTTCCTAAATAATCCTAAAATATGGTTCAAAAAGGTCAACTCAATATTGTTCTCTAACGTTCCTTTTGAGATGTTTTAACTATGAAACCTTTAGAAGATAGAGTTTAGGTCTCTAGATACATTCATAAAATTTAGAATTTGTTTTGATACATTTTAGGAGATATTCCCTGTAGAAGGTAGGGTTGTTGAATAGTCCTAAAATAGTCTTCAAATAGGTCAATTTGGCGGTTTTGTTATAAGTTATTTTCTAGGAATTTCAAATTGTGAAAATTTTAGGGATATGAGGAGACATACATAAGTGTCTCAAGTAAAAAAATTTAAATCATAATTGCAAAATTGGATATGTGGCATTTTGTACAAGTTTTCTCTTGGGAAGAGGCCAAAAAAACAAGTTTTGGGGGAAGAAAACCTAGTTAACGTAGAATCAATAAACAAACCTATTGAAGCCAGAAACAAATAATAAACTTGTTGAAGGTAGAAGAAGTGAGCACAATGAGTATAGTAAGTTGGTACCTATGAATATTTTTTATAGAGGGGATTGGTTTCTCATGTAGCTTGGTGCCTACAAATATTGTAGCAGAGGGGATTGGTATCTCCTATAGGTTGGTTCCTACAAATATTGCATTAGAGGATATTAGTGTCTCCTATAGGTTGGTTCTTACAAACCTTACAATAGGTGGTATTGGTGTCTCCTATACATCAGTTCCTACAAATTTTGTACATTAGGTTCGGTGCCTAAAAATTTTGTATCAGTAGGTTGGTGCCTACAAAGAAATTGTATAATGAAGGAATTGTTTATATCTTATGTTCCATATGTGAGGTTGTTTGGTTATGATTCATGAATGTTTAAATAAGTAAGATATTTTTTTATATTGATTCACCCTATACCCCACTGCCTAGTATCATTGGGAATCCAACAAAATATTGGCTTTGGTTGGAAGGCAGCAATAGAAATATGGTTTCCAATGTTTATCAACCTATAAACATAGTCACAACTACTTCTTTGACATGATTTTTGCAGATTCCAATACAAATTGCATTGTTTTGTAGTTTAGTCTTAAATATCCATATTCGATTTGGTATTTTTGTAATCACTAGTAGTATTTTTTTTTTTGAAAATTAGGTAGATCTTGTAATACTATTCAAACGAAAACTGGAAAAAAAAAATATGATGTTTCTATAGGTCTACCAGTTGGGAAACCAAACCAATAGAAGAGCAATAAATTTTTTGACATAAACATATTGCTTGAAATTTTTTTTGATAACATATTTTAGTGTTTGCCTATCAGCCTTACTACTACTAAGAAAACAATTTTCCATGACTAGATTTGTAGCTTTGCTAATAAGAAAATAAATTTTAAAAATGAATAAAGGAACCATTTACTTTGGAATTAACTTGTATAGTTAAAGTTAAGCATCCTCTTCATCGGAGGTATAAAATTCTAAATCTACCAAATTTTTGGCCATAATGGAGACTTGGTTGGTATTTCATATATCAATGATTATTCTTATATTATGATCCATGTATATTTAGAGCAATTGTGTTGGTGATATTATGGTTGAGTTACCATGGTTCCTATGTTTTTTATTTATTGGTTATTTGTTGGTTACATTATGTATGTTATTTATGACTCTTGTCATGATTTGTTTAGAGATTGATCGGTTATTGAATGTATGGACTAATAATTGGTGTTGTAGATATGTGGAGAGGGAATAGGGCCTTCTTTGTGATTCTACGATGAGATTTTTGAATTAATGAATAGATATGTATTTATAACATACAGGTAATATGTACACAAAGTGTTTGTATAAATGAGTAATTTGGACCTCCAACTTCTTAGGGTCATAACTTTGGAATATGATTTCTCACTAGAAAATTTGGCGGAAATTCCGACGGCCAATTCGTCGCTATTCTGACACATAGTCGTCGCAAGAGCGACAGTTCGAGGGCGGACAAACCGTGGTTTGTCCTGCCGTCGCAGTTCCGACGCACGTAAAAAGTGTCGCACTATCGACACCTCTTCCGTCGCTTCCGAACAAGCGTCACTCTTCCGACGTCTCACAAACCGTCGCGCCTCTGACGTTTGTAAACTGTCGCACTTCCGATGAAATGTGGTTCGACGTTTGGAACGTCGCTCTTCTGACGCCTAAAAGCCATCGTAATTCCGACCCAACGTGGTCCGACGTTTTGGACGTCGCTCTTCCGACGTCTGTAATATGTCGCAATGCCGACAATATGTGGTCCGACGTTTGGTACGTCGCTCTTCCGACGTTTGTAATTTGTCGCAATTCCGACGATATGTGGTCCGACGTTTGGAACGTCGCTCTTCCGACGTTTGTAACCTGTCGCAATTCCGACGAAATGTGGTCCGACGTTTTCATACTGTCTCTCTTCCGACGTTTCTATGTTGTCGCAGTTCCGACGTCTACAAGGCGTCGGTAGACCAACGGAGGGTTCAATTTAAAAAAAAAATTGAAACTTTAAAAGACGAGAAACGTTGTTTTGAATATATTATATGAAGTAAAACAGTCCATGAAAGTGAAATAGCAGTATGTAGAATAGTAAAGCAACAGATAGAGTACCGACGTCCATTGTTCCAAATACAAATTAAAGTACCCAAAACCCTGCAACAGAGAAAAATGAATATGTCCAAAATATAAAAAGACCATCAGACCATATCAATAAACCAGCAACATAGACCAGCATCGCTAGTTTTGAAGGCAGAGTGATAAACATTAATCATTTTTTTCACAAGAGAAAAAACGTTGTTTTGAATATATTATATGAAGTAAAACAGTCCATGAAGTTATTACATTTTCACATCTGAAGATTGGAACCCAAATATCCATCCAGAAAAGTGGAAGTCCTACCCCAGACAGTGATAGAAAAATACCCCATGTCACATACAGGGACTTGATATAAAACCAAGTAATGGTCCACATGGAGATTATCGACAATCTGAGAAAGCATCCAAATATGCCCGAGGCATCTATAAGAAAGTGAAATAGCAGTATGTAGAATAGTAAAGCAACAGATAGAGTACCTACGTCCATTGTTCCAAATACAAATTAAAGTACCCAAAATCCTTGAACAGAGAAAAACGCTAATCATGTGAGGAGTGTGATATGTCCAAAATATAAAAAGACCATCAGACCATATCAATAAACCAGCAACATAGACCAGCATCGCTAGTTTTGAAGGGAGAGTGATAAACATTAATCATTTTTTTTTTCACAAGAGAAAAAACGTTGTTTTGAATATATTATATGAAGTAAAACAGTCCATGAAGTCATTACATTTTCACATCTGAAGATTGGAACCCAAATATCCATCCAGGAAAGTGGAAGTCCCACCCCAGACAATGATAGAAAAATACCCCATGTCACATACAACGACTTGATATAAAACCCAGTAACGGTCCACATGGAGATTATCGACAATCTGAGAAAGCATCCAAATATGCCCAAGGCATCTATAAGAAAGTGAAATAGCAGTATGTAGAATAGTAAAGCAACAGATAGAGTACCGACGTTCATTGTTCCAAATACAAATTAAAGTACCCAAAATCCTTGAACAGAGAAAAACGCTAATCATGTGAGGAGTGTGATATGTCCAAAATATAAAAAGACCACCAGACCATATCAATAAACCAGCATCGCTAGTTTTGAAGGCAGAGTGATAAACATTAATCATTTTTTTTTTCACAAGAGAAAAAACGTTGTTTTGAATATATTATATGAAGTAAAACAGTCCATGAAGTCATTACATTTTCACATCCGAATATTGGAACCCAAATATCCATCCAGAAAAGTGGAAGTCCCACCCCAGACAGTGATAGAAAAATACCCCATGTCACATACAGGGACTTGATATAAAACCCAGTAACGGTCCACATGGAGATTATCAACAATCTTAGAAAGCATCCAAATATGCCCGAGGCATCTATAAGAAAGTGAAATAGCAGTATGTAGAATAGTAAAGCAACAGATAGAGTACCGCAGAGTACCGATGTCCATTGTTCCAAATACAAATTAAAGTACCCAAAATCCTTGAACAGAGAAAAACGCTAATCATGTGAGGAGTGTGATATGTCCAAAATATAAAAATACCATCAGACCATATCAATAAACCAACAACATAGACCAGCATTGCTAGTTTTGAAGGCAGAGTGATAAACATTAATCATTTTTTTTTCACAAGAGAAAAACGATGTTTTGAATATATTGTATGAAGTAAAACAATCCATGAAGTCATTACATTTTCACATCTTAAGATTGGAACCCAAATATCCATCCAGAAAAGTGGAAGTCCCACCCCAGACAATGATAGAAAAATACCCCATGTCACATACAACAACTTGATATAAAACCCAGTAACGGTCCACATGGAGATTATCGACAATCTGAGAAAGCATCCAAATATGCCCAAGGCATCTATGAGAAAGTGAAATAGCAGTATGTAGAATAGTAAAGCAACAGATAGAGTACGTACCGACGTCCATTGATCCAAATACAAATTAAAGTACCCAAAATCCTTAAACAGAGAAAAACGCTAATCATGTGAGGAGTGTGATATGTCCAAAATATAAAAAGACCATCAGACCATATCAATAAACCAACAACATAGACAAGCATCGCTAGTTTTGAAGGCAGAATGATAAACATTAATCATTTTTTTCAGAAGAGAAAAAACGCTATTTTGAATATATTATATGAAGTAAAACAGTCCATGAAGTCATTACATTTTCACATCTGAAGATTGGAACCCAAATATCCATCCTGAAAAGTGGAAGTCCCACCCCAGAGAATGATAGAAAAATACCCTATGTCACATACAGGGACATGATATAAAATCCAGTAACGGTCCACATGGAGATTATCGACAATCTGAGAAATCATTCAAATATGCTCGAGGCATCTATAAGAAAGTGAAATAGTAGTATGTAGAACAGTAAAGCAACAGATAGAGTACCGACGTCCATTGTGCTAAATACAAAATAAAGTACCCAAAATCCCTGAACAGATCAAGAAAAACGCTAATCATGTGAGAATTCTAAGTAAAGTTAATCTATTAACATTGCAAATAAAATTACACCGAAGTCAAAAACATTGCCTGGCCATACTCATGGAAAATTTTTCATCAAAAAATAAAAAAATTAAGAAGACTGCCCTCATACGGGGAAACCAGTCTTGAACGTTTAATTTACAGAATTCAAAAATATTACAAAGGTCCAGCATAGTAAAATAAACTAAAAGCAACCCAATTAAGTGGGCCTGCTAAGCAAGAAAAACAAATTAACCAAACTACTCCTCCGGTGGTTCCTCCACGATTTGGCACCATCCTTCGGAAGGTCCAGGATCGCTAGGTGCTACCTCCACATGCATGCCACGGCTCCCCTCCTGAAGGCCCGAATGATGGTCGGCTTTTTCCGAGCTCAGACTTGCCAGATGAGTGCATTCTTCCTCTGTTTGGGCCTCCTCGCGGAAGACCACAGTGACTAAAGCCGTGATTCTTGAGCGGTTGAGAGAGAAATTAAAGGAAAATTGCGTAGTGCGCGTCGTGGGAGAAGGTGAAATAACGGTGGGGAAGCCAGGAGCAGGGGAATCCATACGGTGGCCAGATGCTACAAGCCGACCCCGCCCACTCCTAGTATTTGGATATCGACCTAAGTAATAATCACTGGACTGGCCGGAAGTCGACTCTATTGAGGGGCTGGAGGGAGCGCGCCGGGGTTGACGTCTAGTGCTCCCCCTGCGGCAACGCATCCTATGACGCACGTGAGGCTTGGGTGCAATCTCAGGCGCAGTGGGCACAAGAGGAGACGAAGAAGCAGAATTGCAATTAACAGAGGAAGACAAACAGAGACAGAACCGAGAGAAATGAAAATATGCAGTAACGTCTAGGCAGAAGTTCAGCTGGCCACTTCTCCTTATCGTCACAGTTAGCAGGCAGTGTAATCCAGCAACCGGCTTGTCTGAAAAACCATGGCTAAACGCCATTTTGTCGACCCGTCTGCAATGCAATCAAAGGACGCCCGTCATAATTAATTTCTGATCATTAATAATGAGAGTCGAAGGCCGGATCAAATTGGAGCATGCAGAATCGCTAAGAGGAGTGGAGGTCCGATCTTGAACAGTGTTAAAAATTAATTAATGCAGATTTGATGTGAAAATTTAATTGAACAGCATTAAATGTTAATGCGATTGATATGAAATCGCCATATCCATGTCCCATCACCTTAAACGCCATCGAATGCACCCGCAGCCGGGAGCAGGGCAAGTTTTTATTGAGGACACGTGGCATAAATTGATTGGAGCGGATCTTTGTTTGGGCCGCTTGCGCATTGGAAATCCATACCTGTAAAATATTAGGGAGAATTTGATAAGAAATTCGCGTCACAAAATTGGCCGACGTCAGCAGGCTATTTTGGAATGCGAATTTGGTTTGAATTATGGTTTATTGCCGTTTGAATTCTGGCGGGCTCGACTTAAGAACAATTTTGTTTGATCCCATCTTATAAAATTTGTGTTGGTTTTCTTTGATAATACACATATTTATAATAAATCATGGGAATACCACACTAAACATGTGGAAAATTTATATAAATAATTATTGAGAACAATAATTTTTATGTAAAAATATCCAAGTCGAGGTCTGTGTAGAGAACCGAGGTCGTGAAAACTGTTCAAATATAAAAATCCCGCTTAATAAAGAGACAAAATTGTTGTGCTTTCGGAACCTGACCCAAGGATTGGACATGAGTTAACAAACAAAAGGATAGCGGAACCAGACTTGCACTCGTGGTCAAGCCCTCTACCAAAACCACGAGCGGAATCACAAAAGTGGGTTGCCCATATCGCACCGCTTTTGCGGAGTAGGCGGTATTTCCTATTCGCGAGCGATTCCATAGGGAATGCGACACGTGGCGAAGTGACCCTGGAAAACAACCGTTTAACCCACGCCATCGCACGTTAAAGCCCGACGTTGGAAGCCGAGCGAAATTGCCAAGAGTCGTTGATTTGGAGAAGGGCCATCGGATGGTGGTCGCACGTTGAACTTGCCCGGAGGTTAACTAAGGTGTGCAGAGGATAGCCAGGTACGATACGAGTGTTTTATTGGTTATTGATATATATAGGTGGGGCCGGAGTATAATGAAATTGTTTAATTAAATGATTGGCAGATAATTAGCATAAGTCTGGAGCGTGATTGTTGTAAGGCTGGGTGGTGAAATATAGAGCCGAAAGTTCATTACAAGTTATTTATTTAAAAAGAAACGTGGAGTATAAATACAAAGTGTTGAAAGTTAAACATTGGTTATAAGGATTGGAGATAATATAAAGTCGGGAATATAAATTAAAGTCCAACTATTGTGGATAGTATTTATTTATCAAATTCTACGAATTTGATAAATAAACCCGAAGAAAGAAGAAGTCAATTAAGACTCAGGCTGGAGGAAAAGAACGGGGTACACCAAGGGAAAATGCCGACAGAGCGATTGTAGACACACCAGCTCTCCTTGGGGGTCCAATTTCAGTTTTGTTGCGTCACACGATGATCTCTCTTCTCTGGCATTTACTTGTATTGAAGATCACTATTCTAGGAATAAAGAGTTATTTTCTCCAAAAATAACCCTAGCCAAACATTGACAATGCATCAAGGATATCTTTCTATGCTTCATAAGCACATTTTTTCTACTTCTAAATCATGTCTTGGAAGTGGTTGTTGTGCCGGAAATTATTCACCAGTTGGTTTCATACCAAAGTCTTTTTCACATTTTCAGCATCCAATACATGAAAAAGATAATGGTTTAAAACAACATAAATATTTGAAATTTTGCAAGAATTGTCTGGCACACTTTGAATATGAATTTTGAAGTCAAGTGCATGATGTCGTATAGGATCAAGTGTCATTTTGAATACCAAATGTTTCACAAGAAACTTCTCAACATGCTACCCTGCAGTAAGGATTAAATGACAATATTGCATCAACTATTTCCATAATAAAAGTGCAACTCGGCCATAAGACTAAACAACTACAAATGTTGTAGATCTAACAAGACCACACAATCAAATGTATTCCACAAGGCCAATACTGTATGAAAAATGAAAAGGAGTTTGGAACCAAAAATACCTTAGGCAACTAATTCAATTAGATACAGCAAACCATCAGCAAAAAAGGAAAACCAGCCTACTCAAAAGGCAAGCGTTTACCTCCTTTGACAAAATTTTGAGTTCTGAAACAAGGGCCTTTATTGTCTTGTCAATGCCCCTAGTAATTTGAATGGGTTTTGCACCTGCTGCAACAACCTAAACAAAAAGGTTTCATTTCAAATTATTTTCCACAAATTTAAGATACAACCATTGTCAGTTTTGTATTTCCTAACAAGCTCATAAATTTTGACAAAAGAACCAATTTTTTTTAATACCTGATAGCAATTTTTTCACTCAAAAACTATCTTAGACTCAATAAACCCAACCCAAAACTAAAAAACCAAACACCATAAGACCCTACAAAAATGAATAGATGATCTTAATCCAGTACTATCGACAAAAAGTTACCTTTACACCTTCACTTATTAAACCCTGTGCTGTTGAATTTTAACTTCAACTGCTGCAGCAGAAGGACGGATGCAGCAGCAACATTTTTTTTTGGAGGTTGCTTGCATGCCATCCAGAAATTTAATTTCGCATTTAAAATTCCTGCAAGTTTTTTTTGTAGACGGCCGCAACCATATTTCTGTACAGGATTGTATTTAAACACAACAACCAACATTAACGCAATTCACCAACCAGAAATTAAACAAACAGAAATTTACCCGACAATTTTGTAAATTCAAAAGGAGGACACGTGGAGCATTAATATTGGATCGCATGAAATTGAAGGGAATCTGAAAACCTGAAAACCGGACCCGAATTTTTATAGGGCACATTGGATTGAGAATTCACGTTACAAATTAGGCAGACGTCAGCATCCCATTTTGGAACGCGAAATTGGTTTGAAATTCAATCTATTCAGACTTTTGAAGTCCGATGGAAAGGGTTCTTTAATGTTTCGATAGTTTAATTTTATGTATGCTTTAATATATACATATGTTTTAAACATATGTTATATATATATCATATGCGAAATGAAAGGTGGGCCATAGAATTTAGTTTTAATTTTATTTTTTTTAAAAGAAGGTTTATTATAATATGTTTTATATGTTCCGGCATATAAAAATAAAAAGGTCGAAAAAGCTTGGTAGTTTTTTTTATAGACAGTACGTAAATTTTTTATTACATAGCAGTGTGTAAAAAGTGAAAAACTGAGTGTAACTTTTTATGTGTGTATGCACAGCAGTGCGAAAGGGAAAAACACAGCAGAGTGTCTTAGAGACAGAGTATGTTTGTTTTGAACAGACAGTGAGTTGGTTTTATGCACCGCGTTTTGTAGCAGTCATAATTTTGTAATCCCTCTCAGTGAGGAAGTAGTGTAATAGTTTTTTTTTGAGTTATTGAAGGGAATAGAAGTTTGTTTTCAAAGTATTGAAACTCTGTCTCCTGTCAAAGAAATTTTTATTTTCTGTGTTTTAGAGGAAGGGAGATTTATTCTCCATTCATTGTTGTGGAATTTTTCAATATTCCAACATGTGCAAGAACAACAGATGTTGTGGTTCCATCCCCAGCTAAATCATTTGTCTTTGCCGCAGCTTGCCTTACCAACTTGGCCCCAATATTTTCAACCGGGTCCTCTAATTCAACCAATAAAAAGGCCAAAACCATAGCATTGAGATACATTTCATTACACTGTCAATAACAATAAAATTTGACTCAGCCATAACCCTTTCCTTTTATTGTTGTGAAAATCTTTATGCATTACTCTAACGTGGCTAGTCCATAGGCCAAGTAGACCACTGGGTAACAAATATGTTTCCTTTCACCTTTGAGTTTTCAAATTATGCCTACCAAATCTAAGACATTTAAGAGGGGGAACTAATACAACGTTAAAAGAAAACCAGAGCACACATCTACAAATTACCTCCTTAGCTACTGTCACACCATCATTAACTATTTTCGGAGAACCATGCTTGCTCTCCAAGACAACATTTTGCCCCTCGCCCCAAGGGTGACTCTAACAAGATCAGCAAGTTTGTTCACACCGCCTGCAAGACAAATTGACAATGCTTTCAGTAAGTGTGCAATTGAATGCCAGACCATATGCCAAAACAACCCTCCATGAAAATTAAAATAACACATTAAAATCGAATATAAGTGGACAAGGAAAGATCCACCGCAGTGAAGTTTCACGTGCAGGTGACCTTCCTTTAAACATAATTTTTTCTCTGACCTGCAATTTTTTTGTCACTGAGCCATCCTTGTTGAAGTACAACTCCTTTTACATAGCTCTTGTATTAACTACCTTCTCTCTGTCGCGTAATCTCAGAGTCCCTCTTCTGCTTGAGCGATTAAAGGAAATGGGTGAAAAAACTGAAAGAGAAGACAATTTTCTGCCATAATTATCAAACATTGCACCCAACTTCTTCCCCTTTCCATTGTTACCCAATGAGGTAGATGTGGCAATTGTTGTCATACCGCCCAAAGCAGAGGCCATCTTCTCTTATGCTGAATATAGAATTACAAGATCTTCATATTAGTATGAACCTTAAAAAAACATGACTCCCATTGCTAAAAACCACTTTTAAGTTGTAACAGGCAAACTAAACAACTATCGCAACTTTTGGCAACTTCTGGAGCATTAAGAGAGAAACAACCAAAGAGAAATACAACCAAAATCCTCATTTTAATGAGACCGGACTATATATTTGCATTAAGATAATAGAAAGAAATCACGACTATATTAAGGCTAGCACAAAACAATCTTTAACCAGTGTCTCTCGCGGCCTTCAGGTTGCCATGCTAGAGGTTGCATATTTTTAATTTAAATTCTTGACCTCTCGTGCCCGTCTATGAATGCATCCAATTGGATATCTACATCAAATTCTCCTTTATATCCCCAAAAACAAATTCCCTACTACAAGAGCACCAGTATTGATGGATCACCCCACACCATCCCACCCACTAGAAACGGTGAAAAAGGAAACCCGAGAAATCTTCTGAAATATCTCAAGATGACTATATGGGTGGTTCTTATGAATCAACCAACCATTCATAACATGCTCATCAATCCAAACCATAAGTATTATGTGACAATATTCAAGCAGGCACTGAATCGGATTTCTGAAGCTATGTTAGAGAAACCCTAAACTCTCACCGAAAATAGGTGAAATGTGGCACCACTCAGAGATTGACATGTGCCAATTGGTACAAGTGGTAGAAAATTGGCATGCTCAAACAACGAGGTGATGCAGGAATGACATGAGGGAGAAAATATCAGAAAAGCCCCAAATCTGGAGAACTAAAGCTCATCACCAACCCGAGATTGACAACTTTACATGATGTAACCTATGAAATCGTAAATGGAGAAATCATAGTAACAATAAAGTAACCTATGTAACAATAAATTTGGATTCATCCTGGAGTGGTAATGGGAGAAATCATAGTGAACAACAGGAAACATGCAGAGTTGCTTACAATCAAATAGATGAAAAAACACATACAAAAAACCTAGATAATAATCATGAACAAGCTTAATATTGAATTATGAACTGTAAAGGAACTTACAAAATGTGACATTACGAACCTGATCAAGCGCACAAGCAAAAATATCCTGGACATGACCCTGGTTGACAAGTTGTATTGCTCATGATGCAAGAGGATTTGTACCTGCACTGCCAAGTCAATCAAAATCCATCATTATCTATACAATAAATACAAGTAATTGATGTAGTATTTTTTACTCTAAGATGCATTCTTATGATAATGTTGAAACATATGTTGAAAATGTCAAAACATACCTGAATAAGCTCCTCTTTGTTTCAAGAACAATTTATTGGAGTCGCATGAACTTGGAACAAGCCTCCCACGATCTGAAAGAGTAGCAACTAAGTCAACAGTGACTTTTTTGTTGCTACGCTGGATCAAGGGAGGTTTGCTCCAAGATTAAATCGCTCCAATAAATTATTCTCTACTAAACAGGGCCAACCACGTGAAGGTGGAAGCTCTTATGGCCCTCCCCTCCCACACATCACTCTCAATTCTCCAATACCCAATCTATATTTCATTTTTTACTTTCATGAGCATAAAAAAAAAAATTCAATAACTAAGAAAAAACAATTCAACAAAAAGTACGCAAGGAAACATTGAAATTAATGCTTGACATAAAAATAGTATGATAAATGAGTTTTTTATATAACGCAAAAAACGTTCCAAGTATGGTAACGTTTTTCTTATAATAATACAATATTTTACATTGTCAAATTTTCTTTTTCTTCTTCCTATTTTTAAAGCTCCTAATTACATCATCAATATCATCGTGCTCTGCTCCTGTTTCGTGCCTTTCAACCCGCACTGCTGACCTAGTTGCGTATTCACGATGTCCGGGCTCATCCAGTGACGGGGCATCGCCTACAAAAACAGATAATATTAAATTTTAATTTTCAGTTTTTAAATATCATTGAACTAGTTCGGTAATATTAATAAAAAAAATTGCAATGAGATTATTTACCTGGTGCACCAGTTGTCGCCGCTGACCTAGTTGTGTTGTCACGATGTCTAGTCTCATCCAGTGACGGGGCATCGCCTACAAAAACAGATAATATTAAATTTTAATTATCAGTTTTTAAATATCATTGAACTAGTTCGATAATATTAATAAAAAAAATTGCAATGAGATTATTTACCTGGTGCACCAGTTGTCGCCGTTGGGACTGTTGCCCTGTCTTCCTCTCTGGTGGTAAGATCCTCAAGGGAAACATTCTCTGTCATTTAAACAAAAACGTTATAAGGACAACCATCAAGGTATAATTAGAAAAAATTATAAGTGGAAATTAATTACCGTCACGGCCCTCACTGATAGCAGCATTGTCGGCCTGGTCCCCACTACAATGATCAGGTTGCACGAGAGGATCATCTACATCTGGCTCTAAAACTGGGTTATTTACCTCGTTGGTAGTGTTGCTCCCCTAATTTAAACAAAGTTGTTAGACATTAAATTTATGGACGAAAACAAAAATATTGAAAGGTTAATGTTTTACCTTATCAGGCATTGTAGATCTTGGGACCTGCCCCAAGCTTCTGCGACGTTCAACTACAGCTTGATAACCAAAACGGAAAGCGATATTTTTATCTTCCTTTGTAGTTATTGTTCCAATGTCATCACCCTACATTATATATGATTGTGTATTTTTAATCATATCTGATAGGATTACAAAAACGTTGGAAGGCGATACAATTAATTATAAGATGTTTAGCTACTTAATTACAATTCTTGCACCTAATTTCAAGTAGCCACCCTGGCCGAGCTTGTGATGGCCCTTTTTCTCAATCCTAGCTTTGGTTTCCTTTGAGGTGTCAGGCAACCTAGCATCAAAAGATTGAAGTCAGATATGACATAGCACACTTTTATTTTAGACATAAAGAAAATTAAAGCTATTGAATTAAAGTTGTAATTTACCTTGCGGGTCCAATTGGCATTTTTCCTTCTTTCTTTGCCCTTTTCTCTTTTCCGTCATGGATGAGTGCTCTCCACTCACTCTCTGAAACTGCGAGAGGATGCTCATATATAGGGTTAAATTGCAATTACGTCCTATAGGTGTCCCTGGTATATTTCAAATATTTGCCGGCTACCTGAGCCACCGCTTTTCTGTCAAATGTGCCGACCCCAAAAAGGGCTTCTAGATAATCTAGAAGTTCTTTTTTCAGGTTGGAATTCCGGGAATTCCACCCTGTACGTATGGTTGGGCCAAAAATTACCAACGCATGGCTCTCCAGAATCCTGTAGAACTCATTGTTTCCTACACAGAATAAAACCAAAAAAAAAGAAGATATTATCATTAATTTAAAAATAAAAATCATGATAAATATGTTTTAGATAAAGTACATGAAATAGTTAAAATATTAAAATTTACCTGGGAGTTGTACATGCTTTATAGGGACACCCTCATCGCTCACCAACAACGTGCCATTAATGGTCCCTGTGGAGCTGACACGTGTAGCTCCAGGAAACGCAATAATGTAGTTGGCCATATCAGCCTCATCATTGCCAACACGTTCAGCAGTTGGCTGGGTGTCAGCTTGGGCAAGGTGTGTTTCTTGGCTAGCACCTAAAGGAGTAGAAGGTGTATGAGAGGGTTGTTGGGCAATCTCTTGCCCTTGTGTCCCACTACCACCAACACCGGGTTCAGCAAATGCCAGAAAACGCTACATACAAAAGAACTTTTTGTTATTTTAGTCAATGTAAAAATTAAAAATCAAACTATCACAATTCATCTCATGCAGAACAAAAAAAATATCCTTTTGACTTTTATTATTACTTGATATCTATTTAGCTGCCTCATAAGATGTTGTATCCTCTCTTCTGTTTCAGGTGTTTGAGGCGCGTCTATCAAAGCATTAAATTCCGACCTTGCATCTCGTGCCTTTTTTTGCAACAACAACACTGGAGATAGGGATGAAGAAAGCTCTTCCTCAAAGAGGGAATCATCAGGCGTACCATGGCTAGGTGTCTGCATATTTGAACAAAATTAATATTATTTCAATCATGTAAATAACTAAAATACCTAAAGATAGAGCAATGCTGGCACTTTACATGTTCTTCCGCTGGCCTCTTTCCGCGATCATCCTGTCTCGGGGTTGTTCCTGCACTGCTCTGATCAGTCTGCCACATTGCAATAATATTATAAATGTAAAAACTTGAAAAAAATATCTAACTTGAAAACACAAAATGAAAACTGAAATAATTTCTAATAAGACACCGGAAGACAGAGTTAGAGTTTCAAATATGCCTTGCATTGAATTCAGTCCTGGAAACATGTCATTACACATTAAGGCACCCAAACATTCAATCCATGAATGATATATTTAAGTAGGCTTCTCCTATTCTGGGAAAACACCATACCTATAATGCATTCACTTGCATGTATAAAGGGAAAGGAAAACATGTTTTCATACAACGGTGACAAAGGCATCTTGGGGAAAGGCATCTTCACTTTTTATTTATGTTGTTCACCCACACCACTCTCGTGTTTTCACTAATCCTGTTTTGTCATTTTTGGATTCAAATTAAGTTAAGGCCTTAAGTATTTTTTGACCTTTCGGTGTAGCTTTTATAAGTGGCATGTATGGATTTTCCATTAATTCTGCACTTTTTCTCTTCATGCGCATGTTTCCCTGGAAATCAAATGCATGATTTAGTCCCATAAATTTAACAAGTTGTTGGATCAACTCCATAGGAAATATCATGTTTCCTATTCAATCAAAATTTATCTCAGTTAGGGTAGGTAGGAAGGTTTTTCCTTTGTATTAATAGGGCACTTCTAGCTTGCATTTTTATTATATCTTTCAAATTTAGTGTCGTTTCAATTAGGGCATGAATTTTTGCAACTTTCAAGGTGAGAATGAACAAAGACAAATTTTTGTGATGGATGACCGTATATGACTCCATGGCCAGAGGAAAAGGCACTAATCTACTTCTTCAAATATCTATAGTTCTCATTCACCTCATACGGAGATGGTCCCTGATTTTGAGCCAAATGTTGCAGCAAAAAGTCCCCCCCCTCCATAATTTGATATTCAATGGAAATTTCTTACATTGATGATGGGGCAAGATTATGGAACATTGGCACATACATATGTAATGGAATTCCAATATCATGATATATGTTTGCATATGTTTATGGCAATGTTCCACCAAGTCCCCTGGAGGTGGGAGCGAGGGGACGAGGGAGCGCGGGAGCGGCCTATGCAAAAGCTCCCTACCAATTTTCAGAAAACGTGGGGGGACGTCGGGGTCATAAAAATTATAAAATTTAATATTTAAAATGTAACTATATTTTTGCAAGGAATGTATATACAGTCATCATACACTTGCATCATGAAAGATAAATCATAAATGATAAAATTACAAATCGATGAATGATGAATCACATAATTGAAACAAATTTAAAAGTTAAAAGTTAAAACATACATCATACAATCATGCATGTAAGTTTGTAAGTTTGTAACTATATAATCATTAATGTAACTACTAACAATGTACAATGAAAATAAAGTTTAAGATATCATATGACATATTATATCAAGATTCAAAATAGAGTTTAAACTGAATTTTACAACTCAAGTCTGAAACATAAAACTTAAACGCAAATAAGTTATGTCTGAAACATAAAACATAAAACATAACATATGAATATCAAATGATATCATCATACCGATAAATGAGCATAAATGCTCAAGTTAATGCCCCACTAGTCTCTGCATCCAACTTCTGCACGAATATATCAAGATCAACCATGTCACCATCTGAATCAGAATCACTTGGATTCTCAAATATGCTAAGTGGCACATCAAATTTTAACACGAAACCATAAACTAAAAGGGGCGGTGAGGGGACGGGAGGGGGCGTGAGGGAAACATCCCCTAGAAGTCCCCAAGACCCCGGAGCGCGAGGGGGTGAGGAATCTAGACCCCTAGGTGGGGGGGCGAGACCCCGTGTAACATTGGTTTATGGAGGTGGTGGAGCAAAAAAGAGCTCAAATAGAGCTGAAATTTTTCACATAAAAAGGACTGTGGGCTTGAATAATGGTTCCATTTAAAAAATGATATCTAGACAAAGAATAAGTGTAGCATGCAAACATGCATTGAAAATCCATCTGAGTTTGCATTGTATTACTTATGATGGATTCAAATTTGGGTTTCAAAATGCCATGTTATGGCATGATTTTGTCGAGAAACCCTTAGTTGGATTCTCATGTTGGTTTAATTTATATTTTAAGTTTGTTTTGCAGTCTTTGGGTGATAGTAACTCATGAACTAGGTTACCAATGTGTAACAATCATATTTAAAGAATAAAGTTGTGATTTTTTTATATTATTATTATTATCTATTAGCTACGAGTATTGACACCTAATGCCTGGAATTTTGACATCTCGATAGCATGGATAATTTCGAAAATGTTTCTAGTAATGTTAACATAATAACTATCATTACATGTCTTCACTTTTTTCACCATAATAGACCTGTGATATGGACTCATCACACAACTTCATATGCTATGTCCCAACAAGTTCAAACCGGTTGAACCTACCTCATAGTGTGGTTATTAAGGACAAGTTGCTTGATATATAACTCGATAGCATAGACCGCATTGCAGTTCTAAAAAGAATCCTCAAGTGTCAAAAAAACTTCACAATATGTTCTACTATAAAGCCTTTTGGGATACCCGAAATAATATATGTATCATTGATGACTTTTAAAGTATGACAAGATCCAGAGGGAAAGGAAATCAATGGAAGAGTGATCCACCAATGAGAACCTAGAATTTAGCATCAGATGAGTTAGAGTCTAGGAAATTGAAACCCTATAATTTTAATTAGTGATGAAGGACATCACATAGGTAATTATATTTTCATGTAGAATAATCTGTTAATTCAAATTTAAACTACATAATATGAAAGGCATACCATAAATTTTTCCACGTAAGTCAAAACAACCTATAAAAAGGGAAAACCTTCTTTTTCCATGGGAAATAATTTACCTTTCCTTTTTCAAGACAATCTAAATCACAAAAAATATGAACTATACTGCACACATTCTTGGATAATGTGAAAGTGGAAAAGGAATACCCTACACAAGTGATGCACACATGTACATTTGAACACTAATAGATTTTGTAGTTGAAATGCAATGCTTGTTTTCATTTAAATGTAGGGTTTTTAAAGCAGGGAGAAATAATGGCTGCCAAATTAATAAGCGTTTCTTTGGGAAAAATTTAAATCTTGTATTAGGTGATGAAGATAATAGAGGGTATTGAATCTTGATTCTTGACATCTACAGAGAACCCTACAGCCTAACACAATCCAATGGAATTGACCAAAAAAACCCAAATAGAGTCGACCCTACTATAGGAGGAAGGGCTACTTGATGAGAACTTACCATTTCTGAAGTGAGTAAATGCTGTTCTGCAAGAGAGAAGTGAAAGTGATATTGAGACTGAATCTTGAGACAATCTTTGTTAAGAGGCGAGGTGAATGTGATCGAAAGAGTTTGATGAATGAGGGTGAATCTAGGGCGAATGCTGTTCTGCAAGAGCTTAGGGTGAATGCTGAGGGCGAATGCTGTTCTGCAAGAGCTCAGGGCGAATGCTGTTCTGCAAGAGCTGAGGGTGAATGCTGTTCTGCAAGAGCGGAGGGTGAATGCGCGCGTGATATCAGACGTTAATGTAGCACAAATGTACATTTGAACACTAATAGATTTTTGTAGTTGAAATGCAATGCTTGTTTTCATTTAAATGTAGGGTTTTTAAAGCAGGGAGAAATAATGGCTGCCAAATTAATAAGCGTTTCTTTGGGAAAAATTTAAATATTGTATTGGGTGATGAAGATAATAGAGGGTATTGAATCTTGACTCTTGAAATCTACAGAGAACCCTACAGCCTAACACAATCCAATGGAATTGACCAAAAAAACCCAAATAGAGTCAACCCTACTATAGGAGGAAGGGCCTGCAGTAAGAACTTACCATTTTTCAAGAGCTGAGGGTGAATGCTGTTCTGCAAGAGCTGAGGGCGAACGCTGAGGGCGAATGCTGAGGGCAAATGTTGTTCTGCAAGAGCTGAGCGCGAATGCTGAGGGCAAATGCTATTCTGCAAGAGCAGAGGGCGAATGCGCGCGTGATATCAAACGTTAATGTAGCTATTGCGACAAATACGAAACAATAAAATCATTTTTATGTAGCGCGCATATAAGTTTCGAATTTTTATGTAGCGCACATATAAGTTTGGTATTTTTATGTAGCGCGAAAATAACTGTCGCTATACCGACGGCGGAAAAGGCGTCGCTATTACGACGGGTGCCTCCAAACGTCGCAATGGCGACACCTAGACATTGTGTCGCAGTTGCGACGTTTAGAGTCGTATCAATAGCGACGCTTTGGGCCATGGTGTCGCAATTGCGACGTCTTCCTCTAAACGTCGCAATTGCGACACTTTTATAAGTGTCGGTATTGTGACACTTTTCTATAGACGTCGGTATAGCGACGGTTTCGGGCGGGATGGAAAAAATTTGGGAAAATTTCCGACATTTGGTCAAAAGCGTCGGAAAAAAGTGTCGGAATTTCCGCCAAATGTAGTAGTGTAAGGCATCCCTACATCGTGGGATCTCTGGGAAATGATGG